>CM031878.1:20179869-20202194 GCA_018697195.1 Certhia americana
GGAAAGGAAAGGAAAGGAAAGGAAAGGAAAGGAAAGGAAAGGAAAGGAAAGGAAAGGAAAGGAAAGGAAAGGAAAGGAAAGGAAAGGAAAGGAAAGGGAAAGGAAAGGAAAGGAAGTTGCTTTTGAGAAAAAAGGATTTCTCATGGGTAGCAAACTTGAGGGTGGGGGAACAAAAAAGAATTGTTGAGAATGACATTCAGTGCTGCTGTTGTTTTACTGAGAAGTGTCATGGTTACTAATCACAACTAGTTCCCTGTATTGGGATGGTGGACATGCTGGTGCTGGGTTCACAGTTGGACTCTATGAACCTTAGTGATTCCCTGTTCTCCTTGAATCCTTCTACTTATACAAACCAACTATGTTATTGAGTATCAGACTTTGATAGTGTTTACACAAAGGCAACAGTGTGAGACATCTTGTCCTCATTTGGCTTAGGACTGTTTTAGATGTCCTCATACCTGGGGTTAAAGGCCCATCATGTTTCTCCTGTGTTTTCTGTGTGGTTGCACATTAGCTACAAATTGCTTTGTCATATGCAATGTGTCTGTCTGACAAATATTCCAGCTCCATAGGAGTTGGAATAAAGCAAAGGAGGTATCTCATTCGCATGCCTCTGTCATAGTGCTTTAAAGACAACTTCTAGGAAGAGAAACCTGGGAAAACCAATTCTTTATAATCTCCTCTGCCTCTGAGCAGACAGCTATAGAGCCTGATGCCCCATCTTCCAAAAAACTCAAGAGTCCTCTGCAGCTGTGAAACAAGCAGGCTAAATGAGAGCATATTATGTTGTTTTGCATCCTGGCAAAACAACATTAGGCTATCATCCTGATTTTCCTTATGGAGAAATTTAGTAGGTGAACTGGGGATAGAATACTCAATAAATATGTACAAATGAAATAGGAGATTTAAAGATGTTTACTGTAATTGGTCTACACAGAAGTAACAATAATGTAAAACTGAAAAACTGAAAGAAAAGCTGTTCTGGCTATCCAATGGCATACTCTACTCATCTTCAGTTGTGTTCTGCAGAGCAGGCGAACAACTGGCATCTGGAGATGGAGAATCTAATACAGCAAGCCTGGAGATGGCTGGGTCAGAGAAAAGGACAGTGGATCTGGTTTGTTGGACATTTAAATGCAGAATATCTAATAATTTGACTACTTCATTCCAAGTGCCATTTGTATTTGACAGTAAAACTTATGAAGCAGAAGTAGAGGAGACAGAAGGGAAGAAGCAGGAGGGAAAGCAGAGAGAATTGTGTGAACAGCAAATATGGATGTGCTTTAGTGGAGAGGAAAACCTGGACAGGGTGGGAGAAGGTAAACCTGTGCCATTTGCAGATAATGCAAATGGCTCAGACTGGTACTTTGGATAAACATTTCTATATGTTGGCACTCATGTTGAAGTCCACTTTGCGGAAACAAAATGATAAATTCTCTTTATTAGAAAAAATCCTGCTTCAGTCATGCTCCAGGTTGTTTCCCACTGAAACGTACTTCCCATATTTAGATTTGTCTTCATTTGTACCTTCACTAATGAGGCCTTGGGCTGTGCTGTGCTGACAACAAAGCCATTCACCTGCACTGCTCCTGACCTTGAGCTTGTCCCCATACAGTTTCATTTATTCTCTTCACGTGTCTTTGGCTATGCGGCTTTTTGCACTTTTAAGAGGAAGCTGTACAACCACCTGCTCTTATTGGCAGGCTAAATTGGCAAAATGTTTCTCAAAGGCCTGAGGCTGACTTACAGGGAAGAAAACAACAAAATGCAAGCATATTGTGCCCTTCACCACCCCTGACCAATGAAGCGCAGCATCGGAAGCTTTTGTAAGGCAAGTAGCATGCCAAAGTCCACGCAGGGGCTGTGCCGACCCTGGGAATGGCAAAAGAAAACACGTATGATCACTTTTGCTGTTCTTCTGGTAAGCTATTACCACAGTGTTTAGATGTCACGAGCCTGCAAGAGTAGGAACTTATCCGGTTTATCAAGCTGAACTGCCTTTTAAATTGATTTATCTCTTCTTGTTCCCCTGCCAGGTCTAAGCAGTTTGTGGTTAGCCTGGGGCGTTCAGCAGCAAGGAGAGGAGAAGCACAGCAGCTCCGCTGCTGGCCATCAGTTTCGGGGGACTCGCTTCTCAGCTCCCAAAGGCAGAAGGTTCGGCTGTCTCAGCCCCCTGCTGCCAGTCAGGCTCCACTGGTCACTGCCACCAGAGAGCCCTGCGGACCGAGCACCGCTGCAGCCCTGCGCTGGGTGACCCAGCTGCATCTGTCAGCCACATTTCCTGCGGCGGCTTGGCAGATATTGACACACAACCAACAACAGTTCAGTTTGACAGGTTCCTCCCACGCTGTGGCACCTATGATTTGTATTAAAATGGCGTACCAAGTGCTGCAAATGCTGAATAAGGGAGGTTCCCTCTCCCAGGTTGTGTACCAGCTAAAACTGGAGGGATTGCTGCACTCCTACTACCCATGGTCCATAGCAGACCGGGATAGAATTCAGAGCTTCTAAATCCTAGATTAGTGAATTAACAAGATTATCCTTTCACTCTGGAAACAAGATTGAGAGAGAGATTTTGATAACACCCAAAATTAGTTACATTAAATTGCCTGGAACTGTAAAGTATTTAGATTTTACGCTTAAGGAAAAAAACAACCTGCCCACAACTCTGCTGGTAAAGTGTAAAAGTGCTACCTTGATCCACAGATACAGGCACATGTTAGTTGTAAAGGCTGTTTGGAAATTATACTACTGACATGTCTTTTATTTTTAATAGCTCCTGTAACATTATGAATGCTTTCATAATGAAAATAACTTGTTCCATGAAAGAGCAGATGTCCTAGTACTTAAATACATGCTGCTGCCATGTCAAAGTCTTCTGCTTAATGGCATTAGAACCAGTAGTTTGTCCTGATCAACAGTGCCGCTAACATTGTAGATGCCATGGAGAGCCAGAACAGGTGGATCTCCCATAAAAAAGAGTTTTTATGGGCCAGGTTTTGTACAAAGTTCTGGGTATATGCAGTTCCACAAAGCAGCTTCTGACATGGGGTACTTAGGCTTCTCTACATTTCTATTATACTCTTTTCTGATTTATGGCATGTCTATACGAAGAATTGTATTACATCCAAGCAATATAGCTGTAGCCAGACCAAAGTAATGAATTGTCTAAGGTAAAGAAAAAGTCACAAACAAATCTTAAATTTAAAATATATTTTTGGCACAGAAATCTGTAAACCTAAAGGTGACTTCAGCTGATCTCTCACAGAAATCCAACCATACACTTTCCCTAGCTTCTCTTGCAGCAGAGGTGGACCTGTTCTATTCCTTCCTCTTCACACCTTTTCCAACAGACCAGTTCCCTTCTTTACAATATTGCCGTCTGCAGCCTCTGTGTTTTTGGGGTCTGCTGAGGATGAAGAAACAGAGTGCCCCTGTGTGACCAGATTCTTGCAGGTGTTGCAGCATTGCAGCAGATACAGCCTGTTCATGTCTGTGAGCAGTGTGAGGATGTCCACAGGCCAGGCTGGATGGGGCCTTGAGCAACCTGATCCAGGGGGTGGCATCTCTACCCACAGCAGGGGAGTTGCAACTAGATAATCTTTAAGATCCCTCCCAACCCAAGCCATTCAGTCATACAACGATAGGGCCTGGCCTCCATTGGGTTCTTTCCTGCACACTTTGGTCAAACCACGGCAGCACTTCAGTGCAATGACAGAGGTGTCAGGACATCTAGACAGCTCCTCTCCTCATGGGAGAGCATGCTGGGTAGTCACTGTTAACATTACACAGCAGTGTGCCCTCCTGGTTGTCTGGTATGCATGTGGGGGACTCATATACCCACCAAGAGACTACTTATGGAAGTACTTCCTTGTATGGATGCAAAAACTATGTCCAGCCATGTCCCCTGTCACATGACTAGATGTGCACTCAGCATTTGGTGGGAGCTATGAAGGGTTTCATCACGTCTGCTTTAAATTCAGTACATACCGTGGAAGGAGCTTTATCCATGTGTCCCTTCACTGTTCCCTTGAAAAGACTCCATTGTCCCAAGCTGGTGTCAGAGTGCTTCATTTCTGCTCCAAACACCAGATTTTGAGTACAGTGATGGCTGTGCCCAGGAGCTGGTGGGACTGCCTAGCATGGCCTCGAGAAGAAAGAGGAGAAAAGGTCACATAATTGTAGATGTGTTTGCTTGAAACTTGTGTGTTAGTAATATAAAAAATGGAAAAACTGACACTAACATGGTTGTGGAACTGGATCTGTCCTCCCATCAGTATTTATCACAATGAGAAAGAATATCTGTACTATCCAGTAAAATAATAATAGCAACAATAAAACCAGCAAAAATAACAATAATACGTCTTAGCCCAATCCCATGAGACTTTTTTGATTTATCATTTAGTTTTTTAGTATGATCTGCATTTCCAGCAAAACTCAGACAGGCCATGATAACAAGGGAAAGCAGAGCTGTACCAATGGCAAATAGCCAACTCCTGTATTACCATAGTCCCAAAGCAAAGAACTTCCACCTTCCCACTGAAATTAATTTTTAGTTGTTTAAATACACATTTTCACTGTATTATTCCATTAATTTTTCCTGAGGTTTATAATTTGTATGAAATTCACTGTAAATCGGAAATATGCAATACTTAGGCTGTCTTAGGAATGCTCATGCTCCAGGAAGGGATTTTATAGATTTAGACATCAGCACATTGCTGTACACATTGCACGGCTTGGCTGCAGCAGAGCAGCTGTGGGACATTAGCCTTCCCCTCAGGCTGTTTCATGCTTCTGCCACTGCCTGTTGGCCAACAACAAGAGTAAATGTCACTTGCGTGCTGTGCTGCAGCCCACGCCTTCGTCAGGGCCAAAGTGCAAACTTCACAGCCTGAGTCAGGAGCAGGCAGCATATGCCTGTTGCTTTCCTTACCCTACAAGGGTGGAGGCCCTGATGCACCGGCACTGGGTTGGTCCTGCCAGGACCCTGCTCCCACTCCATCACAGGAGCACTGATTCCACAGGGTACCCACAGCTGCCTTCCTCCAGCTCTGGGGTCAAGAGGCTCCTCTTGCCACCATGGTGCTCTGGTCTGCAGTGTGTCTGTGCTGGAGGATTGGAAAAGTTTCTCTTTTTTGCCCTACAGGTTGTTTTGGTTTATAAAACTAAATCTGCAGAGAAAAGAGTATGCAGATTGTGCTATTGGAGCCATGTCTTCATGCCAGATTTTGTGAAATAGCATATATACCTTCAAAGTCTCACCTTAATTCACTCATTAAAGAGTTATTTGCATGGGGAGGCTTTGATTCTGCCTGACTGGATAAATTGTTGGCATGAAATTTCTTTTCTTCTTTTCCAAACTACTGTTATTTATGGAGTTGATGCTGAATCTTAAAATTACCCTACATGCTCATCTGACAACTTTGTATTGTGTTTTGGCCTAAACATGCCTTAATGTCACACTTTTTTTCTGCTTTCATTTCACTTGTTAAATTCTTTTGCCTGGAAAATGCCACATGAACACTTGGGAGAAATACCTCAGTTATTTGAAAGATGAAGGTGGTTTGAAGTGGAAGATTTTTAGAGCTGAACACATATGCCAGGACCAAAATCCAGTAGGAATTTAGTAAGATATTATTTTTAAGTATCAACTTGAAATTAGTTAATATACATTTCTGAAACTACTAGCACATGGATATACCAGTTTTTCCAATAAAGATTGTTTAGCAACTGAGGTTAACAAGCAACAAGGTAGCATTATTACAAATAAGCAGAAACCTAAAAATAAATATTTGCCATCTTAATTTTGAAAGATTTGCATCCTCCTGAGTATTTTAGAACAACAGAACATCGGTGGACCTAAGAGTTCCATGAAAAAACACTTCAATTCAGACCATTTTACTTGAATATTTAGACTACTCTGTTTATTTGATTTGCTATTTGCTTATTGAATGCTCATCTTTAGTGCACCCCTTCCATAAGGTCTTTTCTCCTCAAAAGCAACAAAATACACTAGTCACGTGTGTAATATGGTTAGTACAGGGTTAATGATCCTGAGTGTTTATCATTGTCTTTTCCTGGATCTCTGTGGCCTCTGCAAGTCTGCAATTTTTTTCTATGCAGCTAAGTATAGTATCATTGGTGGATGTAGTGGTGGAAATAATACAATCCCATTTAGCAGTTGATCAAGCAGAATTATGGTTTAAAAATAAAAACAATTACCGATGTTCAAAGACAGAGGAGTAATAAAAGTAATGGTGATCTGTCTACCTCAGTGCTGCAGTCCTTCTTGAACTGTAGCCAGAAGTTGTAAACCGTTGATACATATTTTACCAGCAAATAAATATTAGAAATTATTTGTAAATGAGCTTTCCTGTTTTAAGTGAAGCTGAAGGACCAAGAAAAAGGCTATTGTATCTCTTTCAAATATTCAATAGTGCCACAGCATAAGAGTGCTATTCCTTAAAGCATTTTCTAGAAGTGATGCATGAATGAATACTGTACAGGCATCAGATTTAGAACAGAACTGGGGGTATTTATTGTAATCATAAAACCTGCTTTTCTGTGTCTTTAGGTTTTTTTAAATAAGTCAAGGTATCAGATCACTTATAATCACAAAAAAACCCTAACCATACAAAAAACACTAAACCCCAACTAAACAAAAAACTGCTTACTTTTTCTACTTGCTTGCTTTGCTGACCAAACAATGAATTTTTGCTCTTATATTAGTTAAGTTGTATTAGCATAGATGCTGTAAAACTGTATTTTTGACAATGTGAAAGAATTATCTTTGAATTTCTTCAAGTAAAATATTGCTTAAATGGCTGCTGCATTCAGAAAAATACTGGACAAAATAGTACTGGATCTTGGGTGAAAAAAATTAAAACCAAATTGAATGGAATTAAGTAATGTCATGGTTTGACACTGACCAAACATGAGGCATCCACAAGAGTAATTTATTTACTTTCTCTGGCTACAGCTGGGCAGAGGAGAGGGGAAAAAAAATTAATGAAGGGCTCACAAGTTAAGGATTGGGAGAAAAACACTCTGAGGGCAAAACAGGTTCAAATTTAAAAGTATAAAGTAAATTTATTATAAACAGAGTCAGAGGAGGATAATGAGAAGTAAAATAAGCCTTTAAAACACCTTTTTCTTCCCAGCTCCTCCCTCCTTCCAACCAACAGTGCAGGGAGACGGGGTGTGGGGGTTTGGTCAGTTCATCACGCAAGATCATTTTCTGTTTGCTCAGGGACAGGAATCTTTTCTCTGCTGTGCTGTAGGGTCCCTCCACAGGCAAACAGTCTTCCCAAAAACTGGTGGTGTGGGTCAATCATCCACGGGCTGCAGTCCTCAAAGGATAGGCTGCCCTACTTTGGACACAAGGTCTCTTTCCCCCTCTCTCTGAAGCAGTGACCCTTTCTTTCTATTTGAGTTTCCCACTAGATCACTGCCCCCTCCAGTATCCACCCACTCTGGTGTGAGCACTTCTCCCACAGCCCGTGAGTGGATCTCTGCATCCCATGGCCTTGGTGCATTTCAGGGGGACTACTGCTTCACCATGGTCTTCACCATGGCCTGCAGCAGAATCTCAGCTCCAGAGAGTGAAGCACTTCCTCCTCCTCCTCCTCCACTGACCTTGGTGTCACCATGTTCTTTCCCCTCACATGGCCTTGCTTCCTCCTCTTCTCTGATTAGAAGAAAAACTGCTGCTCTTAGGTACCACTGCCAACAAGTGCCACTAATTCAAAGGTTCCTGCAGCATCCCACAGTGCTGAGAGGTTGATCTCGTCAGGTCCCACACCAGGGAATCGTCTGCCATGCTTTTGCTGTCAGCCATGTGTCCCACCACCCCGACGTGGGCAGTGGCAGCAGCTGTGGCACTAGGCTGTTTAATTCCTCTGCTCGTGGGGGGCACCAGGAGGGGGAAGCTGCTGCTGCCCTGCCCTCTCTGCCTGCAGCATGGCTGTCATGGGGGAGCCAGGCGGGCAAGGCACACCACAGGCTACACCAAGATGGTGGCATCCATGGTGCCTCCCCACCCCAGGGAAAAACACTGGGTGTGCACTGTTTGAATTTTCTTCTTAAATACATCATCACAGAGGTAAATTCATCATCACCAGCCCCTCTAATTGGGCCAGTAGCTTGTCCATCTTCAGAGCCATCAGAGATTGGCTCTGTAAGACATGGTGGAAGCTTCTGGCAGCTTCTCACAGAAGCCACCCCTGTGGCCCCGCTTTGTCGCCACCAAAAAAACAAGGCCATGCCAAATCAACACAAGTAACTAATTGCCTCTACTTCTTTTAGTATATCAATTAGCATCCCTAACATCTGAATGATTAGGCTGTATTTTACAGTCAAAATGCATGGCACAAAATATCTCTAAGCAAATGTAGTTATACTTTCACTGTGTTTCACTTAGCTTTATTACACTAAAAAAGCACATTCATTCTCCGTTCCAGCCTAAATAAAATCAGTGCCTTGTGATCTAAACATCCATTTTCAGTAAGAGACCTAAACAAGACTCTCTTTTTTCAACTGGTAATAGGATTTAGAGATTCTTACTCTTTATTGCATAGACGCCTATTACGATAATTCTTAATTTAGTTTGAGATCTAAGTCAGCAGGAAATTCCCAGCACTAACAGGTGCTGCTCAGAGTCTCAGGATTCTCAGAAGCATTGTTTAAATGAAAAAACCCAACATACTTTTTCTGAAAAAAAAAATCTTAATGCTGGAAAATATAAGATAAAATCATTTCAATTTCATGCTGCAAATATTAAACTTAGTGTTAGCTTAAGGCATGTTAATTTGGAGTTTTCTGGTTGAAGGCTAATGTGATGTTCATAACAGGGCATTTATTTTGCAACTGAAAACATTTTTAACTGAGATTTTGATAAATATGAGCATCTTCTAATGATTTTACATTAGTCAGAGAATGGGCTACTCCACCACTTTTCCCATATGAAGCTATCTACATTGGAGAGTTAGTTGTTTCTTAATGAATCTGCCACTTTTAGAACTTTTTTCAAGGACATTTTTAAGAGAAAGAAATGTAGACTTACACTGAAAGTCTGTCTTCAGTCTTTGCTCTATTGTATTTACTGCACTGGTAGCTTTTAAACTTCTGCATTTGCCTCTCCTCCCCTGCACTGCCAAACTGCTTCAGGGCACTAACAGTTTTCTGTGATCACTTGACATGTGTAAAACTGTCTTTCACTTTTTGTGAGGTAACAGCCTGTACTGTATACACACAGAACATTGACCTCACACAACAGTGTTAATTAGAAACACTGCATTTTAATTAAAAATTAGAATTTTCATTCTGTATATAGATAGGAGCTCTGTCTTGTTTCTTTACTATGGGATATCCAATCTAGAAAATAATGGTGTATATTGCAGAAAATAAAAAAAGGGGACAGGTTATATTTAAATGAGGTTAAATCAAGCTCATTTTACCTTTACTGTGTTTATGTTATGTTATGTTGTGTAACTGAAATCTGAAATCTACACAAAAATATCTGGGAAAGAAAAACATCGAAGTATTTCTGCAAGTTATTACTCCCCCAACAGCATAAGGAATTAATTTTAACCTAGGTTTCTGTCAAGTAAATTGCCATCAGTGGAAATGGGAAACTTAGAAGACAACTGTAGACTGTTCCATGTAATTTTTAACTGCAGTGTGACTTGTCCACTCTTTTAATATTTTTATCAGCAAATATTAACAAGCAGTGATGAATGTCAAAGCAGAGAATTCATAAAGATGGATTTTATGATGATGTTGGCTATATAGCAGCCTTCTTCAAAAAGACATTGTTCTTTAAAAATGGTCAGCTTCAATATATATGAAAATGTTTCTTAAAAAGCAAAACAGACAAAAGAAATCACAAACAAGCAAAACCAAACAAATAAGAGTATTTGCACAGTATTTTTTTGTTTAAAACACCTAGAGAATATATACCTCTCTCCCTCTCTCTCTCTCTGTGTACATATATATATATATATATAAGTACTTTCTCTGTTTAAAATTTATGTGATTTAGACAGCAAAGATCACATGAACTGAAACTCAGTCTTTTATGACTCAGTAGTTAGTAAAGGAAAATGAAAGAAGTGTACAAAACATTCAAAATTACGAACATATACATATACTTATGAAATGCTTAATACTTCAGTTGCGTAAAAGGCTGCGAGTTATGTAAAAAATCATTTGCATGCAGCATGATTCATTTGGATGCCTCAACATACTTAACATCTGACTAATTAATTTCAAGCATTAGAGAACAACTAAATATATCCCATTTTAATTTTTTAACCTGGGCACTGGGTGAATAGTATATCTGAGAATATCTCATTAAGTACAAGCAAAACATCCTTTATTTAGATGGGCCATGTTTGCTGCCCTGTCATACTGCCACAGTGGATTTTTCCTACATCTGTGATGAGAATTGTTAAGTGGGGATAAATTAGCAGAGTCCTAGCACCTCCATTGTAACTGTACTTTCTGTGAGTAACACATCCAGCTCACGATAAAGAAAGTATTTAGGAATCTTACTTCCCCTAAAATAAATGGAATTAAATGCCAAAATACTTTTACTGGCTCTAGGTTCTAGCATTTTATTCAAAAGTCTTTAATTAATTTCAGTCTTTAATCCTCAAATGGCTGTAAACAGCCACAAGGCTCTGGTAGAGGATTGTAAGGCTGAAAAAAGAAAGGTACTGAAATCCAATTTAAATCTTTTGCCAGAAGTTCCAGAGACCTGATGTTGTGTATTTATTGATTTCATTAAGTAGAGTATAATATTTGTGTAGATCTGCAGTTTTCTTTATGGAATGGTTTTCTGGGCCAAAAGTGGGTATTTGATTACCTACCTCTTCTGTCCTCTCCTTACCGCGCCCTCTTCTCTGTCCTTCATTTACTAGTCTCCCTCTCCTTTGTAGTAACCACAGACTTAATGACTTTTCCCACTCCTTTGGTTGTCTTTACCTCATTTTCCATCAGACTATCACTTCTGCTCTTCAATAAAGCCTTAGGAGAAAAAAGCAAGGTATCCTGAAGAGAGAGACAGATGATGAAACAGTTGATGAAGGGGTGGTGTGACTATTGCACTGTGGTAAGAAAACATGGACATAGCAGCCTTATGTCTAAATGCTGTTGGCCCCAGTTGCATATCCCTCCTTGTTCTGCAGAATGAGAATGCCTGTGTTTTCCCATAGCCAGGCAAAACATGGAGATTTACTAGCTGATGTTCCTTTCTCAGGATTGACTGCACAAGTAATCCATAAGATGGCTAAATTGAACACCTGTCCTGCTCCCCTTGCATGTATCCAGCCAAGACACTTAGGCACTCAGACGAAATAGTCCTGGATTTTATCATCATGTATCAGCCTTGGAGTCCTCACTGTATATACTGGCATCAGTGCTGCCTACAGCAAACTGACTTTGGTTCGTCTTTCCTTGACAAAACCCAGTCAGGCTTCTCCTAATGTATGCAGCTAAAGGCAGGGTTTCTGGTAATCTATTTTTGTTTTCTGGAAGTGATTATGATATTTTATTTGGCATGGCAATAGAGCAGCAGAACAAGTGCCATGAGCTGCCTATGGCAGGCAGACATTTCAACAAAGTCTATGCTCCTTCCACTGTAGGAGGAGGCTGTTTGTTGTGAGGGTCTGTAAGTGCCCTCCGTATTTGATTTCTGCTGAACAAAGAGTTAAAAATGGCTTGCTGTGCTATGTTATAAGCCTGCAATGTTGTAATGAGGAAGTGAAGTTTGGGGGCAAGTAGGGCCTTCCTTAGCTTCCTAATCATTCCATCATATTCTCACCTTTGGAAAAGTAGGAATGCGGTAGCTCAGAAAAACATTATGTGTGCCTCATTTAATTAGTGTTGCAGGTAGGCTTTACCTTATCTCAACAGTGAGTACATACTAAAACTGTTTCACATGGAATTAAAGTGTTTCAATGTTCACAGAGTTAGTGTACTTTTCTGATTCAGTGTAAACAAGCCCTTACGTAATGGATCTAGAGACAGATGTAGCATTTTATTTCATTAACAATAACACTAAAAGCAATAAGCTTGCTCCTATGAAAAATATCTCTGCATTTGAAAAAGCAGATCCTTATATTTTAAATCTGTGTTACAGTAGCAGGCCTGTTAAATTACTTGATTTTCTGTCACATCACTTACTTTTCCTAGACATATGTGTGATTCACATAGCTTTTGTGTCTATATATTTTTATTGACATTTATCATCTTAAAATTAAAAAGGAATTTAATTTATGCCAAAAGCATTTCACACTGTAAAGGTGAATGCTTTTACTTCAATATTTGTGCACATATTTATACATATACATACATACATACATACATACATACACACATATATATATATATATGTACATGACATTAATTTATATACATATACATCTCATACAATATTTCAGATTTAGGCATTGTGGATCAATTATGTGTCTCTCTGTGTGTGTATATACAAAACTCTTATTTGTTTCATGATTCTATTAACACATAAAGTCATGGCTGAACTAGAGGCAAAATTGCTTATACAGTAAAAATAGATATGTGATGGAAAAGAACACAACCACACCTTGGCAATTTCCTGTTTCTTCAGAGTGTAAGAAAATGTCCATATAGTTGTAAAATGCTGAACAGCCTGACAAGAACAGTGCCATTTACATTTGAGTGTCTTAAAAAGCAGTTTATGAATATTCACATCTTAGAGGATTTCTCTCCCAAAGGTCTCTTGGTTGTGCAGTGGCTTAATTAATTAATATCATTCTGTCAAAGATAAAGAAAGATCTTGAAACCAGAACAATTGTTTCTCTCATTTAATACAATATTGATACAACTAAATTGGTGACTTTCAGATGAAGGTGCCTACTACTCATAAAGAATGTGGAAATCAGTAGGAGAAAGCAAGCAAAGCTTGAAAATATTTTAAAATATATCCCTCTTACCAGTAATGGCTTCATTTTCAAGAACTACTCATGGGAAAGTATTTTAAAGAAATATGCCACTAAGCCTCACCTAGACTTCTCCACATTTTCCACTGCTAAATGAAGTATTGCCTTTCACGTACTAGAAGATGAACATCACCTTTCTAGATAAAATGGCTGGCAAAAAGTGACAATACAAAGTACCTTGTAGGGGAATCCACAAATCAACAAACTTTAGAAAATTAGCCACTATGCAATACACACTAGAAAAAAAAGTCTCAGAACTGCCTTGCAAGGAACAGGCCTTGTTTGAACTAACCTCCCAAACACCACCTATGAGTCTAATAATGCAAAATGGAAGCCCTCATTAATAAAATATTTTTATTCTGTCTATTGTGTAATAGTCAATGCTGGTATATATACAAAAAATCGTTAGATAATTACAGCATTTACAGTTCCCTGAAGACTTCTTTCCCACATCTCTATTTAAACAATAAACTCAGTATTAAACTCACAATCCAAAGCAGACCTACCTATACTAACAAACTCTCATTAGAGTGAAACCTCCCTGGCACAGCCAAAGTAAACATCATGAATACAACATATTTAACATAATTGATATCAGTGACCAAAAGAATTAATTTCCATGGGTTCTCTTCCTACTCCTTAAAATGTGATATATTACACTAAATATCACACATCTTCATGAGAATTACATGCGTGGAACTCATGTAGTTTTTCTCTACAATGAACTGATACAGATAACAGATAACAAAACACAGCAAAGGGTAGGAGAATAATTATTTCATAAAAAGAAATAGTCCATCTCTTGCACAGAGCAGAGACTAACAAGGGATAAGATATAACCAAGTCATGTTTAAAAAATAATCCTGGGAACTACACTCTAATTGGAGACAGTAGTGACGTTATTTTTAAAGCTGACAGTTTTCTTGCTGATTCATCCTCTGTTAGCATCCTCTGATCCATCATTCATGTCAGCAGCTGTTTTCTCACCAGTGGTTTAATTCATTAAAATAATTTTATTATACTAAAAGAAATACTTCCCACTTGTATTTAGTTTGGGTTTTCCTCCTTCTCACTTCTCATTAATGATGTCAGTTAAGTCAAAAACTTTGTTTTCTCCACTATCAATTGATCTAATTAAAGGTATCACCTTTTCTACAAACCATGTCTAATTTACATCCCACAGTGTCAGATTCATTGAAAGTCTCTCTCACCTGAGCTGTGTGTCTATTTAATCTGAATGTAGGCTGTTTAATCACAACAGTTAAAACTATGTTCATGGAAATAGGTTGAGTCAATGCTGTCATGATGCTCTGCTACATTGCTAATAGCGTGGATCAGAAGCTATGTATTTTCACTTTAGTTAAAGAAAGTAAAAGATTTAAAATATTTTTTTCTAGAAGTAGAAATAATTACACCTCTAGACTAAAGTGCACTTCTCAAAGTGGTAAAATGGTAAGGCCAAGCTGTCTGTTGAGTGCTATTGCTTGTTTGCAGGAATAGAAATGAGTTAATAGACAACTTTTTCTCTTTTGTGGCCTGGAAAATCACTATTTCCTTACTGATGTGGAATAATGCTGTAGAATATACCTGCCATGTAAAGATGTATAAAAATGTCCTTTGGTGGAGGAAAACAGTAGATGAAACCTGTGAACTAAAACATAAAAAATTTATTGTTTACATCTACCATGCTTTAGAACGTAGGACAGATATAACTGAAAAAAATACCTATTTTAGATTTAAAAAAATACTGTGAAACCATTCTTGTTAAAGGATAATTAAAAGTATCTATAATGTTTCTATAATGTTTTCAGTGATACTGGTGATGAAGTGAAATTTCTTATATTTTGTTTGTTCAAAGGGGAAGGGATAAAATACTTGAAAAAGGAAAACATTTTAGCACTTAGAACTATGTCATTTGTATTGATTGTGTGAGGATAAAAAAAAGCAAAAAAAATAAGTAAAAAGGAAGATTGAAGACTTCATAAAGAAGAGAAATGGTGAAGAAAAATTATTCTTTTCTAATTGAACTTAAAATTTAGTTTCTTATGTAATGAAATTTTAAAAAGTAATTATTTTCCCCAAAATGAAATAATCTTTTATCATTAACTATATTTTACAGATGGAGAACAATCAAAAGGATTTTTTTAAACTCTCCTAAAAAAATGCTCCATGGTGGCTTTTCTAGAAATCAGAAACTCTTTTCTTAATGTACAATCTGTCAGTTTAGCTGGCATAGAGACAGGATAGCTCATCTCACTAGACTGTTTGCATCTCCTTGCTTCAAAAGGATTAACCTTGTGATTCCAAATATGGTAGTCCATAAGAAATTCAGTTCAAAGTATCATTGAACCAACACTGAAGCCAAAAATTCACACATTGTTAGCATTTATTTTTACATGACTGACATCATTCACAGAAAAAGACAAGGGATAGGTAAAATGTTAAGCATGCATACACACAACATTGCTGCTAAAGACTACTAAGAGATTTTTATTGTCACCATTAGCAACTTCTAAGAAAAATTAATAGTCAAAATAGAGGTAAGTGATAAAATGTAATAAATGTAAAATAAATGCAATTCATCCTACAATTACAGAAGTCTGGTTTTATTTAATGGTTGTGTGATGACGGGTCCTGTAGAGCTAGCATAACTGATTTTCTGCAGAAAAATATTCCAGATCTGACTGGAAGTTGGTACAGCATTCTTTTAGGATTTCTATCCTAAACAGCATTAATTGCTACCCTTCTAGGACCCAAGAACTTATCAAAGGCAGTCCAAAACTACCATTCGTTTATAGGCAACATACTGAACACGTGGCATATTTTAGAAAATTCACAGTTGGCTCTTTCTGCCAACTTCATGTGTAACTTTTGGTCTTAACCTACTCAGCAAAGGATTTTTGGTTATGATCTACAGATGTCAGTGTCTTCACACAGTACGGCTTCATTTTCATTCCTTTCTCTTTGTTTTCACCAGCACAAGATTTATGTGGTGGCATCAGCTGTCAAAACAGGCCCTTAGGCTAAGAGGCTGCAGCATAGCAGTGCTAAGGACACTGTCCAGGAGCAAAGCAGTCCAAATCAGGCAAGAGTAAAAGTTCTTTAACATCACCTTTTTGTCTTTTCTCCTTCATATGAAATGCTCTTCTATGTCCCAAGTGTTCCTCAGAATTCACCAGCTCTCCCATGCTAACCAAGGAAGATAAATGCAAACAAAAAGTCACAATAAAATGGTTAAAAATAACTCTAAAACATTCCTAGCCATTTCTAGAACACAGCATATAAAAAATAGGTTGTGCTGTTACCAAGGTTTTCTATTGGTACTTACATAGTATTACAAAACTTAGTAACACAATACATTTACATCCATCACGTTGATTTTACTATTTGAGAAACAAAGCAACCAAATACAGAGAAAACTTCTTTGTATGGTGTATTTAGCCAGCGTATATTTGGGATTGTATTGAAGTCAGATTGAACAGAGGTTGTTTACTTATCTTCTCTTTAAATATAGTAGATATGCATTATGCATTTAGTAGTTACAGCAACACTCTTTGAAGACTTAATTGTCACTGAATTATACCAGTTTTGTGTTAATTTAACCAGCATAAATGTGGTGTCATACAGTTGTGAACCATATAAATTCAGAAAATGTTACAGTAGGACATTTTGGCAAATTTGAATTATGGAATGGGTAGAATAAATTTCAATATATACTTGTTACAAAAAATTACCTACTGCCTCTTTGTGTCTTTCAGGTGGTAATTACTTCCACTAATTATTACTTAATATTTATATTGCAATCATGCCCAGAAGTCCCACTTCAAATCAATTTGAAGTCCACCATTCAAGTCACTACCTGAGCTGCCCCAGAGGCTTTTCAATCTCTGAAAAGTGGAAACACACAGTCATAATGAACAACAGTAGTAAGAATAGAGAAAAGCAGCAATTAAACCCTGTTACTCTGAAGAAACTATGTAGTAATTGTTCAGACCACTTAAGTCCTGAAAGGGTCAAACAGGCAGGTAACTGTTCCACCAAACGCTCTTTAGATTTAGCTGCACAATGTTTCAGTATTTACTAGTGCTCCTGTTCAAATATAAAAATGGAAATTAAAATGAGAGGAGTATGGGCATGCTGTCCAGCATAAAATCGTGTATAAAGGATTTGTTTAAATAATCAGATGCATAGTCTCACTTGAAAGACTCATTATGTAACTCTACATTTTGTACTTTGTGCACTTAATCTGTAATTATTTGGTAACTGGGATACCAACTCTGGGAATTAATATTGCTGGGGACTCCGCTGGACCTATAATCTAAATACTGTCTTGATATTTATAGCACTTTTAGATCCCTAGGATAATTTCTGGTATTTTCTTAATTTGTATAGACAGTTATATCTTGTCTGTGCAAAATATCTTCAGTAGTTGTGCTCCAGCTAGCTGTAGTTTCAGCAGACTTTGGCTAGGCTTTTGTTTTTGGTGGCTAAAACTGTAAGCGAAACAGCATCTTACATTGCAACTAATAGTAACTAATGTTAACTATGGAAGATTCACCATCTGAACAATAGCTACTCTAAATTCTCACACCCATCTATTACTCTGTTGCATTAATAAATGCATTAGGCAATTTGAAATAAACATTTCCAAAGAATATTTTCACGTTAAAAAAGCTACGATAATTCACATAAAAAAGTGCCTTGAAGAGTTCATGATGTAGGGCACCAGTTGCAGGGACCTATTCACATTAATTATGATAAGGATATGTTATTTGGTATTTGACAAGAATGACCAATCATTTTCCAGAGATTAAAAAAAAATAGTAATTTTATTATACCCCAGTGTAGGACACGAGTGCAGGCACTGTAGTGAGAAATTCTAAATCTGTTGTCAGTGGGGGTGAACTTCTCTTGCTTGGCCTTAGTCCAAAGCTGACTCATTTGAAGAAAATGGCTTTTTCGAACAAGAAGAAATAGAAACTATTTAATGTTTCGGGAAATATCTATATTTACACATACAATTCTCTGTCTTATAAACTCTGATGACTATGTTTGACTTAGTTTAATTATTTAAATTTAGGCATAGATGTAGTCCCCAAAGTAGGGCTGTATGCTCTGTGAAGATGGAGAAAAATAAAGAAACAGTAAGTGAATATTATTATTGTAGCAGAAATGCATGCGCATATTCTGTATCTGGATACAAGCTGGGTACTTGAATATGCAATTCCCACATCCAGGCAAGAAGTTTAAAATAAATAACAGTATTGTTAAACACAATACTTCTATAAAAATGTGATCATCTCTATGTTTTGCTGCTAAAGATTAAACCCTTCATGCAAAACCTTATAAGAAACTCGATGAAGTAAACAATGATCCTGAACAGGAAATATCAATTTGAGTTACTTTCAAGGACTGGTAGGGGTGTAAAGGACTTTTTTCATCTAGTCGTACGTTAAAATCAGGAACAGGTCTATAGTAACAGGACATACACTTTCCCTTGCTGTTCAATGGCTCATGTAACATGGCATTTCTCAACATTTTGCCAATTTCTCAGTAAACAGATTATCATCATAAAACACTATTCCACCTTAGTTGGTGGCAGTCCCAGTAGAGTAGCCAGGGATTAAATTAGCGTGAAAATGAAACTACCTCTATCCTTAGATTTGGTCTCTGCTGAGCACAATTAAGGAGCATAAGGTGAGCAGCATGTAGAAAACCACCCTGCTGTCAGGTTCATGTGCTGTGTTGTGGCTGAGCAGAACTCCAGGCTCCAGGACTGTTAAAATGGCATATTGCATACACAATAGGTTATCAAATACCCATTTCAAACAATCCAGGAAATTAAACAGAAACGGACTGTTTCTGTTTGGATCACAACTGTACAACTGCAACCCAAACCCAAGCGGTACCAAGTCCATGTGACCTATGCACTGCCTGCTTTTCAAACATGTATTTGTACATGACTTTGTCAGTCAACACGCATTTTCAGTACTATTGCATTGCACTGACAGTGTTGAAATACTTGGAAGAGAAAGTACAGCAATGTTCCAGGGTTTACGCGAAACATAGTTACAATATGTGCGGCATTATTTTAATTGTTGTTGTTTTGCATCCAAGTTTAATGCAGCATACCCAAACACCAAAGCGTGGGTGGAGGCTGCCAGTATTTCCCTTGGGTGTGTTCGTTCCTTCAGACCCTTGGTAACTCCGAGTCAGGCAGCACAAGGTGCGGGAGCCTGGCAGGGATGGCCACGAAGGCGCAACGGCCTGATGGCGTGAGCCGGCGCCTCAGCGCTTCCTACAGAGGGTGTGCAACCATTAAAATAGGAAGCTGATTTGCTAACGAGGAAACTTCTGTCATTCAGGACTGAATTTGCCTGTGAGACTGACGCTGCCCTGCAGAAGACAAACTAGAACAGGCCCCACGCCGGGCAGCAGCGGGAGGAGCCATTGCACGGCGCCCAGACACGGCCCCCGCTCGGCGCCGCTCCCTCCTCCTCCTCCCCCCTGGCCCGCTCCTACCCCAACCCCGAGCCAGCGCCCCCGCCCCGCCTCGCCCCGTTCCTGCACAGCCCGCCCCCGCCGGGCCCCATTGGCCGCAGCGCCCGTCCCTCACGGCCTTCCCCCTGCTCGGCCCCCCGCCCGCCGCTGTCCGCCCGTCCCTCCTCCCGCCCGGCACAGCCAGTGCGGGCGCGCCCGCCGCGCCTGCCTGCTCCCGCCTGAGCCTGATCCCGCTCCCGCCTGGCCGCCTCCGCCTCCGCCAGGTCCCGGGCCGGGCCGGGCCCTGCTCCCGCTCCGCCCCCCGTGCCGCTGCAGTGTCTCCTTCGCCTGGCCAGCGGTGCGCGGCGCCGGCAGCAGCAGGGGCGCGGCGGCTTCGCCCGCGGCCACCTCCCCTTCCCTCCGCCGCGTGTCTGACCGGGGCGTTTGTTTCCCCTCCCCACAGCTCCGCCGCCTCCCCGGGCCCCCCGCTGTCGAGGCCGGGGAGGGGGGCGGAAAGCTGAAGCCGCTGGAGAAGGGGGAAGTGTGCGAGAGGAGGCGGGGACCGAGGGCGGCGGCGGCGGCGGCGGGCAGGTGAGGCAGGCGGCCATCCCGCTTCCCCTCAACCCTAGGCGGTGGCGGCCGCTCTCGGACAGCGCGACCCCGGGTGCGGAGCCGCGGGGGAGCGGCGTGCCCATGGGCGCTGGGGGGGCCGGCGTGGCGATGGGGCGGGCGGCGGGGGCGGGCCGGACCAAGGGCCGGGCCGACGCTGCGGGGGTGGGGGGACGCGCGGTGTCGCCGCCGGGCGCGGGAGATGGCGCGACGCGGGGAGACCCGGCGGGCGAGCCGGGATGGAGCCCGGTGCTCTGTAGTTGCTCGCCTCCCGCGCACAGCCAACTCCCTCCGTCTCGGCGAAAGCTGCATAACATTCCTTTTCCGTCCTCCCCCCGTTCTCTGCCCTCTTCCTCCCTGAGAAGAAACATCGATTAGATTTACTGGGGTCGGGACGAAAATTCTGCCTGGCTGGATCTTGTTTAGGGACGAACGAACAGCTAAGGTAAATAGGAAGGTGAGTCAGCAGCAACAGAAAACAACAGAAAACTCCTTCACTCTGGGAAGGGGGTGGGCGAAAAAAGAAAGAGTCAGCTTCTGCTGTGTAATCGTTTAGGCATTCTATAGTTAGTCTCCGTTCTTCAGCCTGGGCCTGCTCAGTTAGCTGTTCATTGGTTCTCTCCCTTGTCTCGCCGAACGTGGAGCAGAGGCGTGGTTTCATGGAGGACAGGAAGAGTTCTGTGAGACGAAGTTTTTTATAATCTTCATCGGACACAGAATTTCTATTGTTCGGTTCGAGAAGGACTGAGCTGAAGCTGCTCGACTGCGTAACTGCTGCTTCAGCTCCCTCCTTCAGCCACTGTTTGTTAACCTGCGAGAGACAATAAACTTCATCGGGGAAAATTAGAAATGCATGGAAGGAGGTAATATCTTTATTTAATCGGAAGATCTTGAGCTCGTACTGGTGTATGCCTTATTTCTGAAAATATCGGTTAATGTCTGCCGGGACTCTTCAGGAATGTGCTGAGTTTCTTTTTTTAAAAATGCACTCCTGTGTCCTCTGTAAAGTCGCCCTCCCCCCCAAGTTTTCCATCTTCGATTACTGCAGTCACCCGTCTTCTTCCCCTTTACCCTCTTGTTCTCAACGTGACGAATGGGAGGCTTGTTTTTCCAGCTGTATAGTGAGGTCTATCATGATTTCTGGTCCTTGCAAAGTATCCTAAGAAGGTTTATTTAAAACAAAATACAGAACAAGCCAAAGCGAGGTAGTAGTTATTGAGCGTTACTTTAAAATGCATGCAGCTGAAAGCTGTTATGTACTAGCCTTGTTGGCTTTTGGTGAAACACTTCCGTTTCTAATTTTGAAAGGAAACTCACATTTTTGATATGTTGAAGGGAAAACTAAATGTGAAGATCTTGGTTGTAAGATTTGACCTCTCGGGCTTGGGTATGCCAAATAACTAGATGCATGTTATTAACACATGCGTCAGAGAGACAACTACAGGCTAGTTCTTGTCGTGAAGGCAAGTGGAGTTATTCTTTATTGTGAGTGTTCAGAATGAGTAGAAGGCATAAGCTCTGAATGTTTTGTTCTGTTGTCATAAAATCAGAAGCAACATGTGGTCAGATAGGATATGTATTCGTCGCAGTGCTGCCAGTGTCTGTCTGCTATTGGGATTTGGAGGTGCAGTCAAAGTAACTTCCGGCAAATTTTAAACCACTCTACTAGGTCAGTTCTAACATACGTGGAGTAGTTTAGTGCTTTACGAAAAAAATAATCCAATTCATCTGTTTGAGTAATGTAAGGAAAATGTTAACATATAAATGCTTAAAGCTGGTTGCAGTAGGCTTGGTACACAAATAAGGTATGTGACTTACATATTTATAATTTTACTTCAGGGTGCTGTATAAGGGTATTCTTAGGCATCAGAAAGATGGACAAAATAAATGGCAGATGTAACTGCTTGGCATATGGGCTGATGCTGGAAGAAAGTCTGAATAGAGACTCCTTTTCAAAGAAACCACTTTCCAGAGCAGTGTTTCAGTTTCTCATAATGGATGGAAGATCTTGAGGGGGAGGGTGAGGAGTTGTATCCGGCATGACAAATTAGTGTAAACCAGTAGTGTCTCATAATCAAAGGCAATTTGTTTTCTTTAGCCTTCTGTGTTTTCTCAATGATTTGACACGTGAATTTATGTCAGATGCCATGTAGAAGACATAGATCTTGTAGTGGAGGACACAACTTTTTACGCTAGTGTTTTGTCACCATGTAGCTATGGATAAGGCCCTTTCCAATGATGAAGGTAATTCAGTACTGCT
>CM031878.1:20208396-20336546 GCA_018697195.1 Certhia americana
GACATGGTGTTCTGAGCACAATTAGGAGCATAGAGTGAGCAGCTGTAGAATAACCACCCTGCGGGCAGGTTCATGTGCTGTGTTGTGGCTGAGCAGAACTCCAGGCTCCAGGCTGTTAAATGGCTATGCATACACAATAGGTTATCAAATACCCATTTCAAACAATCCAGGAAATTAACAGAAACGGACTTTTCGGGTTTGGATCACAATCTGTTACAACTGCAACCCAAACCAAGCGTTGGCTACAATGTCCCATGTGACCTATGCACTGCATGCTTTTTTTTCTATAACATGTATTTGTACATGATCCTTTTTGTCATGGTCAACACGCATTTCATTACATTTGCATTGCACGACAGTGTTGAAAATACTTGGAAGAGAAAGGTAACAGCAAGGTTCCAGGGTGGTTACGGCGAAACATAGTTACAATACTGTGCTGCATTATTTTAATTGTTGTTGTTTTGCATCCAAGTTTAATGCAGAATACCCCAAACCACCCAAAGCGTGTGGGTGGAGGCTGCCAGTATTTCCCTGGTGTGTTCGTTCCTTTCAGACCATTGGTAAATCCGAGTCAGGCGCACAAGGTGTGCGGGCATGGCATGGTATGGCACGAAGGACGCAACGGCCTGATGGCGTGAGCCGGCGCTCAGCGATTCCCACAGAGGGTGGTCAACCATTAAAATAGGAAGCTGATTTGTAACGAGGAAACTTCTGTCATTCAGGACGAATTTTGCTGTGAGACTGACGCTTTGCCCTGCAGAAGCAAACCAGACGGCCCCCACGCCGGGGCGCAATAGCAGAGGAAGGAGCCATGGGCACGGCGCCACAGAAACGCGCCCTCGCTCGGCGCGCTCACTCCCTCATCACACCTGGCCCGCCGCCTACCCCAAACCCGAGCCAGCCCCCAGCCCCGCCTCCGCCCTGTCCCTGCACAGCCGCCACCCGCCGGGCACATTTGGCCGCATGGAAGAGCCCGTTCCCTCACGGCCTTCACCTGCTCGGCCCCCCCCCGCCGCTGTCCGCCAGTCCCTCCTCCCGCCCGGCACAGCCAGTGGCGGGCGCGCCCCCGCCGCGCCTGCAATGCTCCCGCCTGAGCCTGATCCCGCTCCCGCCTGGCCCCTCCGCCTCCGCCAGGTACGGGCTCGGGCCTTGGGGGCCCCTGCCCCGCTACGCCCCCAGTGCAGCTGCCAGTGTTCTCCTTCGCCTGCCCAGCGGTGCGCGGCGCCGGCAGCAGAGGGGCCGGCGGCTTCGCCGCTGGCACCTCCCCTTCCCCCGCCGCCGTGCGTGTCGGACAGGGGGCGTTTGTATTCCCCTCCCCACCAGCTCCGCCGGCCTCCCTCGGGTCCCCCCGACTGTCGAGGCCGGGGACGGGGGGCGGAAAGTGAAGCCGCTGGAGAAGGGGGAAAGTGTGCGAGAGGGGCAGGCGGGGGACCGAGGGCGGCGGGCGGCGGCGGCGGGCAGGTGAGGCACGGCGCCATCCCGCTTCCCCTCAACCATAGGCGGTGGCGGCCGCTCTCGGACAGCGCGACCCGGTGCGGAGATGCCCGGTGGGGAGCGCGTGACCATGGCGCTGGGGGGGACGGCGGGCGAGGGGCGGCGGCGGCGCGGCGTGCCGGTCCCAGGCCGGGCTCGCGATGCGGGGTGGGGGGCGCTGCGGTTTGTCGCCGGCCGCGGCGCGGCTGGGCTACGCGGGGCAGACCCGGCCGGGGGCGGGCGAGGAGGCCCGGCTGACTCTGGTGACGCTCCCCGCGCACACGAACTCCCCCGTCCTCGGCGAAAGCTGCTAACATTCCTTCTCCTCCTCCCCCCGTTCTCTGCCCTCTTCCTCCCTGAAGAAGAAAACTCGATTGGATTTAACTTGGGGTCGGAAGAAACTCCTGCCTGCTGGATCTTGTTTAGACGCCCGACAGCTAAGGTAAATAGGGAAGGCTTGAGATCAGCAGCAACAGAAACAACAGAAAAATCCTTCCTCTGGGAAGGGGGTGGCGAAAAAAGAAAGGAGTTCAGGCTTCGTTTTATATCCTGTTTTTGGCCTTTATATTTTGTCTCTGTTTTCCGCCTTGGCCTGCTCAGTTTAGCTGTTCATTGTGTTTCTCCCTTGTCTCGCCTGAACGTGTGAGCAGAGGCGCTGGTTTCATGGAGGCAGGGAAAGAGTCTGTGAGACCGAAAGTTTTTAATCTCATCGGACACAGAAGTTTCTTTGTTCGGTCCGAGAAGGCACTGAGCTGAAGCTGCTCGACTGCGTAACTGCTGCTTCAGCTCCCTCCCTTCCAGCACGTTTGGTAACCCTGCGAGTACAATTAACTTATCGGGAAATTAGAAAGTCATGGAGGAGGTAATATCTTTTATTTAATCGGAAGATCTTGAGGCTTCGTACTTGTGTCTGCCTTATTTTCTGAAATATCGGTTAATGTCTTGCCGGACTTCTTCAGGAATGCTGCTGAGTTTCTTTTTTAAAATATGCACTCCTGGTCATCTGTAAATGTCGCAGTTTTTCCACCTTCGATTACTGCAGTCACCCGTCTTCTTCCCCTTTACCCTCTCTGTTCTCAACGTGACGAATGGGACTGCTTGTTTTCCAGCTTGTATAGTGGAGGTCTATCCTGCATTTTGTTCCTTGCAAAGTTCATCTTAAGAAGGTTTATTTAAAACAAAATACAGAACAAAGCCAAAGCAGGTAGCTAGTTATCTGACTTCTTTAAAATGCATGCAGCTGAAGCTGTTAATGTAGCCTTGTTTGGTTTTGGTGAGCACTTTCCCGTTTCTAATTTTTGAAAGAACTCATTTTTGGAACTGTTGAAAGGGAAACTAAATGTGAAGTTTTGGTGTAAGATTTTGTACCTCTGGTGCTTGTTATGCCAACTAACTAGGTGCATGTTTATTTCACATGCGTCAGAGAGACAATTACAGGCTAGTTCTTTCGTGAAGGCAAGGAGTTTCTCTTATTGTGAGTGTTGAGAATGAGGTAGAAGCCATAGCTCTGGAATGTTTGTTCCTGTTTGTCAAACTCAGAAGCAACATGTGGGTCAGATAGGATATGTATTCGTCAGTCTTGCCAGTGTCTGTCATGTATTGGTATTTGGGAGTTGCAGTCAAAGTAATTTCTGTGCAAAATTTTTAACACTCCTACATAGGTAGTTCTTTAACATCGTGGAGTAGTTTAGTGCTTTAAGAAAAAATAATCCAATTCCATCTGTTTGATATGTAAGGAAAAATGTAACGTATAAATGCCTAAAGCTGGTTCAGTGGCTGGTAACAAATAAGTTATTTGACTTACAATTTATAGATTTACCTTTCTGGGCTGTAGTAAGGGTTATTCTTAGGCATCAGAAAGATCTGGACAAAATAAATGGCAGTGAACTTTGCTTTCCATATGTGGCTGATGCTTGGAAGAAAGTCTGAATAGAGTAATCCTTTTACAAAGAACCACCCCTTTCCAGAGCAGTGTTTCAGTCTCAATAATGACTTGAGATTCTTGAGGGGAGGGTGAGGAGTTGTAGCCGTGCATGACAAATTTAGTTGTAAACCAGTATGTTCATAATCAAGGCAATTTTGTTTCTTTTCAGGCCTTCTGTGTTTCTCATGATGCACTTGATATTTTTCAATGCCATGTAGAAGAATAGATCCTTGTAGTGGAGGCACAACTTTTTACGCTAGTGTTTTGTCACCATGGTAGCTATGGATAAGGCCCTTTTTAATGATGAAAGTGTAATTCAGTACTGCTTACAGCTCATGGTTATATCATTAAATGCCATTCATGTCATTGACATAGTTTGGGAGTATGAAAGGGATGTATTCTTTCTTGAGACCAACAATCACAACTAAAAATCAGTCTGACTTTGATATTCTTATTATGAACAAAATTATTTTCACTTACGCATGGTAGCTCATGTGCTTGAAGCGGCACTTTCATAGCTGTGTGTTGATGGCTTCAGGAAATGTTCTTTTGACCTGGCTGGTTCTTACTCATGAATTAAATTAAGCTCAAGTAAACATTGCTAATTTTAAGAAGATATGCTTGCAATCAAAGAGCCAGAAGTTGCAGTATATGGCATACTATGGAACATGATTATCATTAAGATGATTATTAGTAAAATACGAATCGATCTGTCTTTTGCATAAGCTGCACAGTAGATAATGCTTAGTGTAAACGTAAAGCTCTGTAGGGTGTCAATTGCACATCATGTTCATATAGAGTGGATGAAGAGGCTCTGTGGAGAAAATATTAATGATTGATAGTTTCTTTAGCATATTAAGCTGGTGGTCTCAGAAAACAGTGTTATGATTTGTTCTCAGTGGAATTTGTTGAGAGTCTGTAGTCCCAGGCATTAAGAGCCTTGGAAGATCAAAGCTAAGGAAAGGCT
Source organism: Certhia americana (assembly GCA_018697195.1). Lineage (NCBI taxonomy): Eukaryota > Metazoa > Chordata > Aves > Passeriformes > Certhiidae > Certhia > Certhia americana. The sequence continues at coordinate 20,212,761 of CM031878.1, forward strand.
TGTACATGTGTAACATACATTATACCTCACATGTTAGCAATAGGTTCCAGAAATAGAAGGGGATGGGAGCAAATTCCTCAACTTGGCTTTCCTGTATGGCTGTAATGAATCACTGTCTGTCTGCTCTGTGTTCTTGTTTTGTTTTTGTCCTTCCTGCTCCTAAGCGAAAAAGGAAAATCTTTTTGGGAAAATATTATGTAAAGATCAAATAGTTGATATGGCATATCTTCAGCAGATTCTCCCTATAGAATAACCTGATCTGCTGAAGAAGTGTCTGACATTTAATCCACATAGAGGAATTAGAAATTTAACCTTTTCCGAATGAATTACTAGTTGAGTTGGCGGAAGAGTTACTCATACGGATATGAAAATAGTAGACAGTATTCCTATGTGAGCATGCAAATGTTCACAGTGACATTTGGAATAGGTAGTTAAATGAAGATTATCTGGAAGATGGAGATTTATAAACATTGCTATTTTACCTTGTCAGCTTCTGAGTAAGTACAATAATGTGTCAAAGAACACTTTTCATATCAGAATGAAAACATTGAAGGTGGTTTGAGTAGTAAACAGTCTGTAATCCCACAGGTATAGGATTTTTTTTAGGACTTTTTTTGTTGTGAAAAGGTTACTTCACTGAAATACAGCTTTGACATTGAACTAAGAATGCAGTGCTTGGGTGTTGAGTCAAATCTTAAAAATGTAAGATTTCAAAGTAAGGATGCTGATTTAGGAGAGATTTATGTATCTCCCATCTAATTGAAATGGAAAAATTGTTATGCTGGAATCAATAGTATTTTTCTTATATAGTAATCTCAGGATAATTGGGCTTTTTCTGCTGCCGTGCCTTCATTGTTGCCAGATGAAAAATCGTTTGCACCTGGTGGGCTAATACAATGCTTATTCTTCAGGAACCACTGGCCTATGGAACTGCACAATGCTTATTCTTTAGGAAGAACTGGAAAGCAGCCGGCCTAGTTGTGCCAACTTTTAGTGGTTCCCAAGCAGTCAGCTATGACTTTGGAGTTGCTGACCACCAGGGACCACCAAAGAAACCCCCAGGACAGAAGAACACATGTGGAAAAGGAGGGAAAATACGTTAATGATTTTGGGGAAATGGATATCATGTGTATGATTATTTCAGAAAATCAATTAATATGTATGTAAAATATAGTATGTAAACAGGACCTTTTTCTGTATTTAGCGTGCCTGGTATTTTGGAGGAGATACCCTCATGTGCATCCAGCCACAAAAAGAATGCCTACATCTTAATGCTACATTGGTGGTAAGGAGTTGGGGTTCCTTTTACCAATCTTTGGTAACAGTTTTGGTGACCCAGATGGGACCTAGTCCTGAATTTCAGTGGATCCAGAGGAACATCATTAGTCACCAGCTCTTTTTAAGATACTTGTGTCTATGTTGTTTACATTTCAGTACAGGTATTTGAATTATTACTCTTTGTACTTTCCCTAAAGGGGATACACAAGTATAATATTTCAACACTAGGTTGCAATTCCACCTTCAAAATGCATTACGACTTTGCATAATTGAGAAATAAACTGAACAAACCTCTTCCTCTGGTCTAAATGAAACCAAGCTGAAGTGTACTTATGCTGGAGAACATCAGCATTGCAGCAGTCCTGCCTAGGGTAAAAAGTTATAGTTAAAAGTAAAAATTTAAGTTAAAAAGTAGATTAGTTCTCTTTCTGTTCTTGAAAGGAATATGTAGATACTAAACACTAAGTGATCGATCACTATGCATAGGAAATAACAGTGATGATTAAGCAGAGTCTGAGGCCAATCCGAACAATTCTGGCTGCTGTGGAGATCCTGGTAGTGGTAATAATGTCAGAAGGTAATCAAGCCGTGTAAGGCTCTACCTTATTACATGAGATGGTTTGTATAGGTTGGGGTGTAACTGCTTGCTGTGAGCTCCTAGTGCTCAAGGTCTACTTCTTACGTCATTTGTCTGGGACCACACTTTCAGGAAGGAAAGAAGCTCAGAGGTTGTTGGAAATATTAGAAGCTACAAATACTTGAAGTGAAACATTTATAATTTAAGTCTTAATTTGGAATAGGTGATATTTTCCTGCAAAGTGACCAGGGCTCTACTCTCCTTGCTGGGGAAAGCTCCAATCCCAATAAATAAATAAATAAAAAATATTTGAAGTTCTGGTATTGTGTTGAAGGTAGATTCAGAAGGATGGTCTTGTTTTTTTGAAGTAATGTGTTTTGAGTTTTATTGATGCCTTTGGAGTCTTCTAACCATTTTTTAACGCTAAGTTGGTGTGAGTTCATGTAGCAACTGTATAAGGCATTCCATCTTCCCAGACAGTTATGGAAGGAAAGTCTTCCTTTGTCCTCTGTCCCATGATGTGGGGTATGTGATTAATACATTTGCAGAAATTATTTCATCAGCATTCTTTTCCCTCCTTAAAATCTTAAGAAGCAGAAGAGAGGGCATAGATGCTTTGAGCTACATCAGTGCATCTACAGAAGCATCTGAAATGCAGTGCCAGATGATTGAATGTCATTCACACATTTGGTCATCCAGAATGACTGTAAATATCCTTGTAAGTGTTTGAATGGTAGGAAGTGTTTCCAGGCTTGACTAGAAGACTTCTGATAGACTGCTAATGTTTGAGGGGTGCTGTTTTTTCCCCATGTGGCTGTTGTCTTCCTGACATTACTTTACCAGAGGAGAAAAATAATAATTCAGAAGATCAATCCATTTGTCAGCAATTTGATCAAGTTATTGCAGGTCTTTGTGTTACAGGTAACCCTGAAGATAACATGGATTTTTGTATATTTGAACCTGAGTATCGGAGAACATTTATTATTGGGAATTACAGGGTTCTTTTGTTCCTGGAAAGATGTTGCTTAAAAATTTGTGTGTGCTTTTGCATGCTCATGGTTAAAAAAACAAAAAAGCTTGACTGCAGTAGTATTTAAAAGACTGAGGCCTGTATTTTCAGTAAAATTAAACTGAAAAATGTGTCAGTATAGCAGTTTAAATTTTTTGTGACTTAAATGCTTTGTAAATGCTTGTTTTCCATGCTTATGCTACTGAGTGTGATATTTACATGTTTAATTTACTTAGGTTCCACTTTGGCCTTTGAGGTGGGTCTACTTGAAGGAGGATCAGTGAATGTGCAGACAGCAGATAATATTCACTGATCCTCTGCTGCTGGTATGTTAGCTTGCTGTGGCATGTTAGTCTGTGGTGGCCTGGAATGTGAGGTTGGTAGTTAGCTCCTTTCGGGAGAACATACTCATTTTGGGTTACTTTTGGGTACGCTTTGGGTCACAAAATCATATGTGGTGCTAACCCCGGAGCTCTGTTGGTTATTTAATTTCTGAGCTGCTCTGTATTTTTGGGGGATTGGCAGTAAAATTCATCACTGAGGGAGAAAATTCAAAAGTTCACTTCTTCCTGATTCATACCTATTCAGTCTTTATACCATTTATGTCTGCTATGCTGTAGTGAATTTACACAGGATGATTTATTCCAAGTAACTAACAAGATTCTTTAAATCTCTTGGAGGAGTTACAGACAAAGGGAGTTGAGTGTGCAGTGCTATAAAACAGTATTTGGAACAAGCCTACAGTTTTACTTGAGACTTTTGTCAGGTCACTGTTGTCGGTTCACATATGGGAGTCAGGAAAATGGTAAAAACAAGGTAACAAATAGTAAGGATTCTAAGTAATAAAAGGTGAAGAAGGATGGAAATAGACTTGTTCAGCCATCTTCTCAGAATGTGACAAGGAGGGAGAATCAATTGGAACTCAGAATTTGTCAATCCATCTGGCTCTGGTCCTGATGGATAAGATCAGAAACATTGATATGGGGGAAGAAAAAGCCTGCAGAGCTTTGCTATTTTACTGTAATATTGTTTATCTGTAGTGCATCTTATTTGTGTTTTTTAGAAGAGTTTTGTTTTCCTGAACAATGTTTTGTGAGAGTGTGGGCTTTCTGTGGCTGTTAGGCAATCCTGTTATTTTTGATTTAAATGTTAAGTCTTTGGGTCTGGTACCAGGTATTTCATCCAACTAAATGAAAATGTAAGTAATCCAAGTACTAGAAAACCAAGATAAAATAGATTTTAATTGACTTCAGGTTAATTTACTCTTTCATTTGTATTTATCTGAGGGAGTTCATCAATTTTTCAGGGAGCATTTATTTTGTTTTGCTTTACTGAAACAAAGCAGAAATGCTGAGGATCCTGGCATTATTCTGTGGTTTTGCAGTTTTGTTCTTAAGTAGAAAAAGACAGTAAAGCAAGCAAACATTTCTGTGGGAAGTTGTGGGATCTGTTAGGGATGTGTTATCAACATTTCAAATGTCCTGCAGTCTTTCATGATATCAGCTGCTGAATTGGTTTTGCAGCAGCGGGTGGTGACATGTCAAGGGAAGGATTATGGCCTTGTCAGTGGAGCAGGTTAGAAGAAAGTGTTATGGAGTGGAAGAGAAACATGTTGTTAATATTTTCCTACTTTGCTTCTTCCTTGACATAAACTAACCAATGAAGAACCAACAAATTGTTCCTTAACCATTTAAAAACAGTACTTTCTCTTATCCATGAAGCGAGTCACTGCTTATTTCCACTGAATTTAAGTATATTTGCTCATTTTAGATTTGTAGCTCACGCATCCTTCCACTGGTGTTAAATCTTCACCAAATTTTTAGTTTCAGCTTCAGAGCATGAAATATCTGCAGAGGAATAACCTCTCAAAATCAGAATGTTATTAATTTCCCTCAGTTTTGTACTAACTTGGTTTTAATCTTTGGGAAAGTCTGAAGTTTGCATTGGACAGTTCAAATCAATTGAAGTCACAGCTATGAAATTCTCTGGAATTCCTGATTTGTGCTCTTCAGTCACTTTTTCCTATTTTGAGAAAAGAGGGTAAAATGTTAATGGCAAGTCAGCATGGCACTGTCCCACTTTTTACTTCAGTAGTGTCAATGTAATATTGTACCTCTATTTTTTTCGCATGCTGGAAAGCACAGGGTGTCAGAAGTTAAGTAACAATTTGTTGGGTTATAATTAAAACAACTTTGAATTCAGTTTTGAGGCTATAATTAACATTTTGATGAGAAAGATGACTCTAGTTCAACTTAAATCTCCTGTGAGATGAAAAACTTGGTTTTGGCTTCTGACAGTGAATTATTAGCCCTATTGTTTTATTAGCGAATTATTAGCCCTATTGTGTACACTTTTAAGAGAAAGTGTACTTAAATATTGTCTAAATTCCAAGTTATTTGTAGAAGTTTTATTGTAAGCAGTATACTCTTGGTTTTCCCTATCTAAAGAGGCAAAAATACTTCAGAAACGATTCAAGAATAGCCTTCTGCTTATTTTTTTGTATCAGTGACTTATGTGATCTGCAAAATGCCTGATAGAGTAAAATAAAAATAACGTAACAACTCTCTTTTCTTCAATCATCATCCATTCACTTAGAGGGACACAGCACTAAGTAAAGGAAAAAATAATTTAGTACAAAAGTACTAACTTAAATGTTTCGTCACTGTTGGAAGTGAAAAGAGATTTTAAGTTGGCAGAAATCAAACATGCATTGTGAGAGAAAAGCTGAGTAAATAGAGGACAAGAATAATGGTGCTTACCCACATGGAAGATGCAAAGAGTGTTGTAGTTAGAAAGAACCCCAGCCAATGCAGAGAGGAGTATTTATTCTGCATCACTCCTGCAAACAACTAATTAGAATGTATTGAGATCTGTGTATCAGCTGTGAAGTTAATGTAAAGAAAAACTGTAGACAGAGGTAAGTAGCTTCAGGGATTCTTTTATATGTCCAGGACAGTAACTCCTAAAACTGCTGAAAATAATGTTGAGGTAATATGTGCTATAATTATCATACAAACTAAGGGATGAGATGCTTAAAATCTGGAAAATACAGCCTTTTTCTGTTTTGGTTTTTGTACCTTATTTTAAAAAAAAAATGGTGGCTTCTCCTTTTTGTAGCCATTCCTTATTGTAGTGAAAAAGGTGTATTAAAGTAAAACTATATTTTTATAGCTGGATTATGAATAAAGGCTTCTGCTTTTAGTAATGCATTTTATACTAAACATGTGAGAACAAAAAACAAACTGGCTTGTTGAAGTTGATAAAACTTAGAAGTGTTTTTTGAAGGAGGAGGAATTATAAAGTAAAATGGAAGTTCAGTTCTATATACTATTTATCTCCAAGTAGTAACTTGTATTAGGGCGCTGCATAGTCTTTTTAAGTGTTGGGGCACATGTTTATTAGTGGCTTTTGGTAGGATATATTTTTTTTGAAATCTGCCAAATTGAAAATGGGAAATGAATATACATACCCACATGTACTTCCTTTGAACTCTGATCTATTAATATGTTTCCATTTATCTTCCTGTTACCATAGATTAAATTATGTAACCCGTCTGGATGTTTTTTTCATCCAGGGTAGTTACTAGCTAGGGGATTTTAAGTGTGGTACTTCCTTCCCCTCCTGTGTACCCAAAATCTGCTTATTTTGTATGTCAAGTGCTCTGCTCCTGCTGTGTTATTCTGACCTCTGTTGTTTGATCCATGCTAGCTTTAGGTAGGAATTCTGGCAATTGCATTTTTGAGAGAGAGTGCCGGCAGGGCATCAGGGACTCTGGGTTTTTGGGTTTTTTTATGTGTAGACTATACAATTCAGTAAGCATTTAAAAAGCCAGTATTCTTCTGATAAAAAAATAGGTTCTTTTAAATTTCTTTTTCCTTCTTTCTGGTCTCTGCGCTGACCTGTTTTGTGTTGCAGATCACCTGAATTTAACTGCAGGCAATTATGTGCAGAGTCTGATTAATAGATGAGATCTTTTCTTCTAAATACTGCATATTTACAGTAGTGCAGCTTGCTTGTCAAAAACCCTTGGTGTCTGCTGCAGATGGCTGCATAGTCTTAAGGAGTGGCTTCCTGGCTGCATTGTGCATGAAGTGCCAAACACTGAGAGCAGTTTTGTTCTGGAATGCCAAAATACATTAAATCCATTCAGGAAGCAACATATGTCAAACGAATAAAAATACCATGTTCATGTGAAACAGAATGTGATAATTATGTTTTTCAAACCTATTTTATTTCCTGAGTTAAGGGCTTAAGAAGGGCTCTTTGTATTGCGGGTGGTATTAAATACCAATTGCTGACTTACACTGTTAGCATTTTCACTACTATTTGTTTCCCCATCGCCTATTTTTTCTTTTGTTTTACATATACCATAGATGGAAGTTGAAACCAAGAGTCTATTAATAAGAATGAAGAAATAGGAAAATGATAAGTATGTTTTCCTCCTTGGATATCTAGGCCTGTGCACTGTATGCAGGTTTTTGGTGGGTTATTTTATATTTTTGGTTTGTTGGATGTTTTGATTTTATTTTGTTGGGATTTTTTGGGGGTTTTTTTGGGGTTTTTTTGTTTTGTTTGTTTGTTTGGGGTTTTTTGTGGGTTTTTTGTTGGTTTTTTTTAAGGCTAGTAGTGTATGTGTTTCTTTATAGCACTGAGAGAAGTATGTAATTGCTTGATACTGCAGGTAGAAAACCATGGTTGATAAAAACAAGCAGTGAAGGGTTTTGCGTCTGCTCAGTATCTGATTCCAGCAAGTTCTCAAGAAAATGGGTAAGAACATTTACAACTAATAACTGCAAATATTGCAGGGTTTTATTATTATAAAGACATACGCCCAAGGCCAGGGGTTTTGTTGCTTATTCCATGTTGACAAAGTAAGTGATACTCACTTCAATTTCGCCTAGTTAGAAGGCTAGAAGGCAAAGGTATTAAAAAGTATATAGACAGAAAAATACATATATCTGTAAAAGCTGTAATTTCATCTGATTAGTTTATAGCTAATTGTGTAATTATTTCAGATCGATAAAAATTTCAAAAACTATTTTAGCCAAAGGAATGAAATATGTATCTTTTTATAGCAGTTTGGCTTGTTCTTTCTGAATGTCATTTTTCTCTTGTTTTTTCTTTCTGTTCAATCCCTGTGATTAGAAATGGAGTTAAAAATTAACTTCAGTAAATTAACTTACATAACATTCTAGTTGCTGTTCAGTCTTGTGTAAGAAATGAGAGGTCCTTGAAAGAGAAGAGAGGGCAAGTATTTTATTCCATAGCTGTGGAAGTCATGGATTTATTTAAAGCAAGCATTTAGTAATAAAGTAGCTTCATGTGAAGCAGAGTCTGTAGCAGAGGCCATAACTGCTGTTATTTCTGTACTTTTTTGGGGTGATTGTAAGAGGTCAGTTGTAAAGCAGGGTTGGAAGCATGATGCATTCCTGTCTCTTGAACTGAGAAAGAACGTGCTGCTGTGTTTGTTTTCTGGTTTAAATTCTACTCCCTGAGATTTTTTTGCTGTTGCATGGTAATGGTACCACCGTTTAAAGATTTGCTTTAGAAGGTGGTAGATTTGTCTGCTGAGAGATGAGACAAATCCCTGGAGTTGCCTATTTGTATTTTGGTCACAGTCAGCTGTGTTATTGTTTGCTTTTATATTTATTCTGGCAGTCCAGCTGCCTTCCCTGATTGTGATGTGTGTTAGTTTGATTGGTCTCAGCCTTCTTTGGGATAGTTATGAGACATATATATGTTCAGGTCTACATGAGCTTTCCTCCTCCTCAGCCTTTATTCTTCTTTGAAGTGTGGTGCTTATCTTCATTCTAGTCACCAAATTTTGTGTTTCATGAAGTAGCTGCTAGTCTCTGCTAGCCACAAAGAGTTCAAGTATTAACTGTTCAAGTACAGTTAATTCCAGTGTTTCTGTTTGTCTCCCAGCTATTGGTGGCTACAAGAGTGGTCTGTAGCTACTGAATTGTAGGAAGTACCAGAAGTAGTAACACAAAGAAATGTTTTCCCAGGTCTGTGTTTTCCTTTTATTCTTTAGTGTATCTGAAAGGTACCTGAGGTATACAAGCAAGTATCTATGGTTATCCCTCTCCTCCCTACACCTTAGACCTGTCTGTTAATTCTGGTGAGTCTGGCCTGGTTTTCTAATACTTTCAGTGTGAAATAGGAAGTTAAATCTTACTTAGACTTTAGCCCTTGTCATCATGAGTAGCAGGAATTGATTTTCAAACAGACTTGGAAATTAGTTCATACACCTCTCAAGATGGACTTGCTACCATCGTAGTGTTAATGCAGATGTCCAGAAAGCATAAATTTGACACAAAATTTGGTTTTCATCTTTGGAAACATGTAAATGTTGCATATTGCCAGTGCACTTGGAAGAGTTATAAGTGTATTGTCTTTTCTGACTATTTAACCAACTGTAACTGTCATCAAAGCACTTGTCATTTCTGGTTTTAATAGACAAATAATGCTATGGATTCTGCAGGGGTTTCTTTTCCCTCCTTGGTATTTATTCCAAAATTTTTTCAAAGGTTTTTCTATGCTGTTGGTTATAAATACCCATTTTATACCTGTCCTTTAAACAGTTGAGTTGTTTTATCTTTGGTTATTTTGTTTCTTTTTATGGTACTTTGTAACTTAATTTTACTCTGTGTTTTAATTAACAATTTTGTATAACTGGTGTGACTTTTAAAACATATTGGCTGTTATGCTTTGTTTCATGCTTTCTTGGGGTTTCTTCCTGAATATGTCCATTCTCCTTAGGCTTTCTAAGACCTTGGTAATGTCGATATGAGAGTAAACCTGCAGACAGCATTGTGGAGGAATTCTTTTTAATGTAAAAAGCTGTTTCTATTTCTTCTTGTCAAGATTTACTCTTAAGTCTGTTTTTGAGGCGCGTGGTGTGGGTGGCTCTAAGTTAATCAGTTAGTGGGAGGGGCTATAAAAGAGGAATTTAGATGAGAAACTTGAGTGCAGTATAGAGACTGGTTTTCATCCTTACCATACTAGACTTGCTTTACGTCCGAGCATCTGAAGGTTAATAGAAAATGTCGTATTTCATAGAATTGATTTAGAACAAATCACCTTTACTGCCAAGACTGGAAATAGGTTGCATTCTGCTCTAAGTCATGGACATCATAGGCTATAAAGTGGTGCTTTCTGATGTTCTAGGAAGCTTGAACTGCTTTTTGTGTATCTTGATTACATTTTAAGAACAGTGGGACATATGAAAGATACATCTAGATCAGTGGCACTGTGTATATAAATACCAATTTTTATAAATTTATTCAGTGTAGCTAGTTATGGTTTGAATTACAGGTTGATACTAATTGAATATTTTTCTGAATTTTTTTTTAACCTTAATATCAGACCAAAGTGAACAACTGAGACTTTCTGTCAATAGTGCTTCCTAACAAAGCACTTGTTCCTTCCTTGTATAGGTCACTTTAGAATTTATAAAGGGTTTTTGCTTTGGTTAAAATAAAGTAAGTGTATGTAAATTCTGAATTTAACATGTTGGGGATAATGGTCTGTTTACTTTTGTGTGCTTTATTCTCATTCCCTCAAGTCTCTTATAAATTTAAAGCATTGCTTTGTAGGCAAGTAATTGACTTTTTGTTGCAAAAACATGCACAGCACTTGCTGAGCAACAGTGTTTTGAAGTTCAGACCACATCCTGTGAATATTTCTTTCAGTTTCATAGAGTAAAGCCTTCTGGCAGAATCAATGTCTGGGACAAAACTGTTCACTGGATTCACTGGGCATTCTTGCTTCTTGGCTGCCTGGAGATATTTATCTGGGTTAATTTTTTTTTTAAATTTCCTCCATCCTGCCCCCTCCACCAAAACTTTGAATCCAAGGTAGACTAAATTACAAATGTGACACACATTAATAAATTTTATTATCAACATAATGGTATTGTGAACATTAAAATATGCTTACATATGGTTTTTGATACATCTTTTTTGTACTCAAAGAAAAATTCCAGTAATTATGAAGTTACCACCTTTACTTTAAAAGGGTCTTAATTTATAACGCCTGTGGCTAAATGTCTAGTCTTACATTCTGCTGTGTCTGCTCTGGACACTTCCTCTTTGCTTCCGGTGTGGTTCTTTCCATCAGAAAGAAGACAAGGTATTGGAAGTGAAGACAAGATATTGAGGGTGGAGACATGGTACTGAAAGTCAGTAAGTTGTTGAGCAAACTGATCTAAATGAAAAAAAAATTCTCCCCAATGTCTTCCAGGTTTAGGCTTTTTGGATCAGTTACTGATTGGACGTACATACAGTATGATTATGCGAACCCTAGCTGTAATAAAAGGGAAAAGCAGGGATTTCTCTTGCCTTCAGCAGGCTCTAGTTTTTTGCACGATGGGTATTGGCTTGCCTTTTGAGTTCCATTGATGGTTTGGAATAGTCTTCCACTCACCCACAGTACATGTAAATATTGCTATTCATCATCAGTGATTTATCCTTGATAATATGTACATAAAAGTCAAAAACCTGGGATACTTACCCAGTTACATTTCCTTGTTGGAAGATTTATAGTCTACCACCTCCCATCTCTCCTACTTTTTCTTGCCATAGGCAGATTGATTTCTAGACTTGAGAAGTAGGCTGGGAATTTGTTTCTCTGTAAAATGGTTTTTAATTGCTGCAGGAGTGGGAAATAACTAACCATGGAAAAGGGGAAGAAACGGTTAAGACCTTTTCTCCTGAAAGCTATGTTTTAGAGCACTTGCTTTTGAGGCATATATCTAGCCTCTTTAGTTCGTTGGGATTTCTTGGGACATTATTTTTTTTTCATTATCTAGAGGGATCTCTTGATTGAAATGTGTAGGTCAACAGTATTTGAATGTGGCGTGCTAGTCCTTCAGATTAGACCTCAAGGCTAGTGTGAGTGGGGAACTGACAGGTGATGGGCAGTTGGTATGATTGGTAAACAAATTCATATGTTATGTATTATGACAAAATGATGGACTTAGAATGTCTGTCACATAGAGTGTGCATCACCTTTATGGTATTTCACTTTTAAATTTCAGATGGGCAGGGTAGAATCACTTTTATTCGTGGAGGGATTGAAAGTGCAAGATAATGTAGGGGGCAGAGGAAGAATAGAGGACATTGAGCTTCATCATTCTGAAATCCTTTAGGAAGATTGCCATCATACTGTGGAGGTACTGTGGGGCTGTAGTGAGGAGCCATGTATAGTAGCCTCACTTGACTGTACTGCACTCCTGAAATGCAGGTGACTTCTGATCTTTCCCTCCTGTTTTCAGAAGGGCCAAGACCCTGTATTAGAGAGGAGGTGGCACTCAGGGGCATGAAACAGATGGTATTTGTGCTGTTACGCACCTTTTAAGACTCTGATACTGTGCTTATCTCTGCTTCTCTGGAAAGACTAGAGTGCAGTGATCTATTAAAGCACTAGTGAGTTTAAAATCTATTTCTGTTATCTGAGTTTAAATCGCTCCCTTCCATGCACTTCTTAGAGTCATCATGACAAATGCTTAAATTGAGTTGTGAGGACTTTTTCTTTCTCCAGGCATACTAGTGTTAGTAGCAATTGCTTCTGATAGCTTAGCTGTACATTGTCTGCTTACTGGACTTACTGCTTAAGGTGTCAAATAGATAGTTTACTAGTTAAGTTTGATAGTTAAGCCATTTCTCATGACGCCAGTTGTCTATTTGTATGACTTGCTCTTTAATCTGTAAAATAACACCTTATCTTCTGGTTGATTGATGTGTACTTGATGTAGCATTCCAAAATTCCAAAAATAGTGTTTGCTGTAAGATAATTTATTTTCCTGGGGTTAAAAGATGGAAAAAAAGCTCAGAATACATTAAGACCCAAATTTTCTTGAACATTATATTTGAGAAGATAACTCATGTATTAGGCTTTTTTTTTTTCAAATTATGTAGTGCAAGGATTAAACAGGATTTGGAGATACTGAATACTTCCTGAAGGTAATTTCTAAATGATGATCTTCATACTTGAGAGAGTAACTAGTATAATGACATTAATTTCTCTGGGACTGGAATTTTGAAAATGTGATGCAAAGGTTGGTTGTTTCTTCTTCCCTCACCCCCAGATTGAAAATAAACTAGGATTTTTTTTCTTACATGCATTCAAAGTCTAGTTAGTTATTAAGATACTGAAGTGTCTCTTGACCTTGCAAATGAGCACGGAAAAAGCTGCACCTTTTCTTGTGTTTCCTTCATTTGTTATTTGATTTTTGAGAGTCTATCTGTAGTAAGAAGCTAGAGTGTGATAAATTGAAATAGGCTCTGAACCTAAGGACAAGTGGTTGTGTTTGTTTGTTTGTTTCGGTTTTTTTAAGAGTTTCATGTTTGCATTAATCCCTCCCCCTCTAAGTGAATGTGTGACTGAAATGGTATCAACTGCATTCACTTCTACTGTTTTTAGAGTTGCCTTTCTCCTGCATTTTTTCCACTTAAAACACAGAGATTTTTCTTTTCCTTTTTTGATGCTGCAGTTTGGGGATTTTGGTCAGATTTTGAGGGACTGGCTTGTAGTTTCAGTGCATCTGGCATGTGCTAAAATGCTGGGAATTTATGTATGTATTTTTACATTTGTTCTACTGTATGGTTAGAGTACAAGTTGAACACTGTTTTTTTTAGGTGGTGTGCCTGTATTTATATCACTCTATCTTGAAATAAATGGGAGGGGAGTGGGGTAGGGGGGAATGATATTTAAAGATCATAAAAATGTAATTCCCTCTCCCCTAAGATCATGCATTTTCTGGTATCAGTCCTGACACTTGAATGTGACCTGTGAGTCTTGCATACTGGAATAATAGCCAGTAATGAAGCTGAGCTTAGTGAAGTTATTATGTGCTGCTGGAGTGGGTTTCTTTCTACCCTTCCCCTTGAGCTATTGATGAAGAGGAGAACATAGGATCCAGTGTAGAATTTAAGTGTTAAAGTTGTGTACAAATCAGTCAGCTACTCAACATCAAGTATTTAGACTCATGAAGTATCTGCAAGTTGATGCCCTCTCCTGCCAATCACCTAATTTCCAATAACCAGATTATCTTCTTACACTTTTAACAACAGTAGTCAAGTGTGTTTAAACACTTGTTACTGTTTTTTAAAGTGGAATAAATATGTATCAAAACAACTTCTTGTAATATAGTCTAATTTTTATATGTTATCAGTAATTGTATGCATCCTCTGGCCAACGTAATGGAAAAAAATATACGAAGTATTTACTTGCTTTCAGGAAGATTTTCAATTCATGCCCAACTGCACTAATATAGTTGATAAAGTATTGATTTTGTATGTGCACTGCTAGTTATTATTATACTCGTTATTAATTAGGCTCATATATTCATAAGTTCCTATTTTTATTTGGCATTTTGGATTCAGCTAAACTGCGCTTAAAAAACCATTAAATATAATTTTTATATTTGTCATGGAAGATGAAGAAAATGGAGGGGAAGAATCCTGTTGTACTAAATGACTTTTTTCCTGTTCATTGTGAAAGCAAAGTGTTAGATTCTGTGCATAGATCTACTGATGCAGTAGAACTGATAATAAATATATCAACTAATATTTTTTACAATATTAAAACTTGATTAGTAGAATATTTCTAATTTTCCTGCTTTAAATGATCTTTTCCATTGCTTACTGCTATCATTAGTTGTTCTTATGTTGCTAAGATAGTAGTGTGATGATGCTTCTTGGTTCTGGGTGGAAATGAAAGTAGTGTCCATTATGATGTTCCATCTGGCAACTTTGTCCAGTAAGTTTAGCCAAAATGATATCTTTGGTTTATAATGTAATATTACCAGTCATTTTAGCGCAGGCTCTAGGATACATTCTTGCAAACTGTGAAGTACTTGATCCAGTACTAACCACATCTTATTTTTCACAGTACTTTAACAAAATTTCATATAGGTAAGCAGACCCAGATCATTCATGTCATATATTGAAAAAAATGGAGTAACAGGGGATTAGATACAGTAAAATGGGAAAAAATATTTCTGGTTTTTAAGTAATTTTTTTTTAAAATGCAGCATAATTTTCAGAAGTGTGATAGTGGAGTAAAATCCAAGTTGATTCTTCTCTTAATTGTGTTTGCAGCCACAAAAGCTCCAACATACTGTCTGTAGATAATTTAGATATTAAACAGCACAAATCTGGTTCTGAAAAGCCCTGGTTGTTCATAACTGTTCTGAACTGGATTTATAACTCAAATGTAATATGGGTCCTTTTTTGTACAGTCACCTGCTTATCAGAGGTTTGAGTTGGATTGGCTTGATGGCATTAATTAGGTAGTGTGTTTTAATTAAAAACTACAAGTCTCTGATAATGAAAAACTCTGATAATGAAGTAGATTATAGCCTTAGTTCTAGTTACTTTCTAAGTTACCCTGTTGTGGGGAAAACTGGCATTAGGAGAAGTTTCAAAGGTCTTTCTTCTAATGATGTGTAAAATCCTTACTTACTTCTCCTCAGCTGCTAGCTTTTGGAGCGCACTTCACCACCGAGCTCTTGTATCATGGATGCCAGGTAGTCACAAACTTCTGTAGGTAATCTGGAAGAGACATATTCAACAGTCCATTCTTTATCTGTAAAGATGCCACTTACATCTCATATAGAACTGAATCTTTTCTGGAAGATCACAAGACAAGAGAGAGGAAGTCAGCTCTCCTTAGTTAAGAGCTAAGAAAGCTGTTCCAGGCTTTACATAATAGACCATCAGTTCCTAACAGGGTGTGTATGAAGGGAGTTGCTGAGTAGATATAACTTCATTTAATGTGATACTTATATTAGTATTTTCAGCCATGCAAGAATTTTGGCTGTAGGTGGGAAAGCAAGGAAAATTTTAGAAGGAAAGTTCCAGAGCCACTGCTTTAAGGGACAGCAGCCCAATTTTTTTTATTCCCAAGAAAGCCAGGAAAGTAGCAGTGCAGTCAATAGCCATAGCATCCTTCAGAGTTTCTAGTTGAGGTGGCCATGGCACCCTGGGGAGCTGATACCAGGAATGTTTTGGAAAAGGTAGCTAAGATCTGTTAAACAGCTGTATTACTGTGGATTCTTTAGGGTTTGTTAAATCTCAGTGTTCTGGCAGTGGCAGAAACTCTTGAAATTCTTGAAAGAAATTCTTGACAATTCTGTTGCTGCTTTTGTGTTAGGAATCACAAATCTCCAGGAATCACAAGACTCAGTTTTGTGACTGTATGTTAAGAACTAATCAGGATCTGATCTCCTGAAGAATAGTTTCTTTCAGGAGAGATTCCATTTATCAACTTTGATAAAACTTAGATAAAACTTCCATAAAAACTTAGATTTATTAGACCTTTTTTCTTTTGGATGGGATGTATTAGCTGTTTCAAAAACAGATGAGAAACCATTCTTCTGTATTTTGGCACTGTATTTGAGCGGGCTTCAACATGTCACCAAGATGAGGCCATGGGTGTGTTCCACATGCATCTTAGATTCACTGTATTGTTCTGGCCTAGTAACCAGGATCACGTAGTAAAGTTCTGTATTCTCAACATAGAGAGTGTATGGTAATATGCCACAAAAGTTCACCAGGCAAAGTGAGCTTCTGAGAAACAGATCCAACTGCTGTAAGCAACTGCCTCAACTCTTGCCGATAGCTGTGGCTGCAGACTCACATTAAGCTAAATGAAGGGCAGCTGGCAGGTCCAGTTGAAATAATTGAAGCATTTTTGAAAGACTCATCTGTTGCAGTGAGTTTTATTTCCCTGTGACGGCTGTGGGAGCATTTGTGTCTGTGTGGGTGGTACACATTCTCTTTCAGAGAACATGCTTGAGATTCAGCAGAACTTTAAAGAGGAAGTCATTCACTTCAGGTCCTGCACATAACTTCTTGTTGGTTTTGGTTACATTTTGTTAATCTGATAATTGACTTCATTCATACAAATAACAGGGAACTGTTCTGAACTCTAGCTTGCTAGTAGTGTATATTAGTATTTTAGTTTTGGCTGCCATAGAAGGAGAT
Source organism: Certhia americana (assembly GCA_018697195.1). Taxonomy (NCBI): domain Eukaryota; kingdom Metazoa; phylum Chordata; class Aves; order Passeriformes; family Certhiidae; genus Certhia; species Certhia americana. The sequence continues at coordinate 20,229,616 of CM031878.1, forward strand.
CATAATCAGTTCTACCTTTTCTGTGTTTCGACACACTTCTTTTTCTGTTTGCGTTATGCTCAGATTTGACAAAGAACAAAAATGAATGTTGGTAGAATGGTGATTGTTGTGGTAAGCTACATATTACTGCTTCTGTGTTGTCTGTACTTGATTCTGGTGTAGAACAAAGTAAATGTGTGGATTTGAAATTGTCTTAGTTTTGTGCAAGGCCACTTACACCCATCATTTTGAAAACACTTCTTAATTCTCTTTCACAGATCCATGTGGATGGTTTAATAAACTGTTCGACGTCCTGGTTGAATCTGTGGTCCCAGTTGAGAAACTGATTCAGGCTCCTATGGTGTAAATTGGCAGTGGTGGAGTGATTTGGGTAGGTGATTGTCCACATATGTTAAAGGAGATAAGGGGAAATGAATGTTTTGGGCACACTCTTTGTTTATTACACTCTTAAGTGTGCTATTCATATCTTCTCCCACTCACACATGTAAGAATGACAAATTTTTAACTGCTGAATTTGTATTATGGTAGCTTGTAGGGATGATGCATAAGAAATGTGGATTATGTTTGCTTTCTCTCAAGGGCTGCTGGAGGTGTTATTCACTCTATTAGCACTGTCTGTTGCACTTGGGTCACAGAGCATGGTCTGTTTGTGTTTTAAAGTTGGTACAGCTCTGCTTGAGCACTTGCTTAGAGGCAACTTGACTTCCATTGCTTCTGCTCTACTTTTCTGCATTATTTGCTTACTTTGAATTAATAACCCATTTTATGGCAAAGTATTCAGGTAGCTTTGTGCAAAAAGATAAAATGAATTTCAAACAAATATTTCTGCCCTGGATAAGCTAACTTAGGTACTGTTTTTCTGTCTAGAGAAAGGTTAGAGTGGTTTTGGTTGGTTTTATTTTTGTATTAGGAGAGTCAGCTTTTTTTTTTCCTGTTGAGTGCATGTGCTGTTGTGGTTCTGTATACTTGTTATATCATTAATGGTATGTGTAAGATGTGCTAAAACTGAAGTAATGGGTTTTTTTAAACTTATTTTTCATTGCATTATTTAATAGCAGATATACATGGATGCTCAGAAAGGGGTCATAGTGGCGTAGGAGAAAAATCACTAAAATGATGTGGCCTTTTTTTATATAATTTTTGTACCTAATTGAAGTGCTACCAGAAATTTTTGGTAGATTACAGTGCATACTGGACTAGGATAATATACTGTGTAGTCCTAATAGGGACTGTTGAGCAAATGCATTTTTTTTATTCTGCTCTTACCATCTTTTGCTCTGCTTCAAGAAGGTTAGAATGCACCCACAAACATGTGTAACCACAAAAAGTGTTTGACTTTTGAGAGAGGAAATTTCTAATGGCAAAAGTAATGTTTAAAATGTTTAATAATTGCAGAAATTATGTGCTTGGAAATAAAGAATATGTGATACTTAAATTAGAAAAAATTGTGAAAAGACAGTATTTAGTGTAGGAACTTTTTCTTGAAAATGAGTTCATGGGGAAAGAGTGGGTTTTACTGAAAAAAGTTAGATTTTGAAGGGCACATCCTTTTTATGAGAAGAAAATCCTAAAAATGTATTTGTCTATTAAAAGTAACTGATATTCTGTGTGAGGGCTTCACAATTATTGTTTCTGTAGAGCCTTGTTTACAGATTTTTAAGAAGTGCCACTTTTCTCTGTTAAACTTTTGAGTTTTTCTTTCATCTATCTAGAGAGTGATATTGTAGAAAAAAATGTCACACAAGAGAAACAATTTCATCATGTGGATATGCTGGGTCTCTAGTAAGCTGCTACTGTCCTCACTGCCAAGCTAATCACAAAGGGGAGAGTTCAGGCAGCAGCACAGCTTGGATTTAGAGAAGGTTCTCTTTTTTTATGCTACTAATATTGTTCAATAACATTGAATAAGTGTAAGATAATAGGCAAATACACATATTTGAATGTTGCTAATGATTTTGTTAAATTAGAACATTATTTAATAGTCCTAGTTTCATTGTGAATCTTCTTGTTTTTTACTTGGAAACACTTCAGTGTTACTGGGGTAATTTAAATGGTACACTTATATAAGTTTGTTTCTTGCTTTGCAGTAGTTTGCTCTTAAGTCTAGTCCCTTTTTCACTCCTAACAGTTGATTCATTAGCAGCCTTGATTAATGAGTTTTTATTGGGGGAGGAAAATCTCTACCAACTAAAAAGAACAGGACTGTGAAGCAAATGCTTTTTGATAAGCTTGTTGCTGCATGTACATCTTTAATAGCTGAATTGTAAAGCATGTTGTGAGGAAATACTTACTGTAGGCATTGCAAAAGACCTAGTAAGTGTTCCTCATGTTTTGTGATCATCTTGGATAGAGACTTTTTAATGCCAATTTAGTGCGTATTCTCCAGCTTCTCAAAAGTTTTCTAATGAGTAGATTTCCAGAAAAGTCTCTGTAATTTGTCAAGCTATGAAATTCAGAGTGAGCACAATGTGAAATGCTTAGGACCAATGCGAAGGTAATGTATCAACATGTATTTACAGGTACTGAAATACAACATAGAAACAGAGACCATAAACAAGTTTTTACTTGTGAATAGCCAAAGTAATGAAAGAAACAGGAGACTCAAAGTTGGCAAAGTTCTTTTTGAATTTTTTTTTTTAACTTTCTATAATCCATATACTGCCTGATAGGTGAATTTGACAAGGATCTGAAATCTTCACTCTTACAGAGTATAGCAGCTTCTTTTGCAATGTATTTGGAGTGTATTTGGTCTTCTGACAATGCTTTATTTAAGGATACAATTCTGAATTACAGTTAGTTAAGAAAATTCCTATTTCATTGTTTTTTTTAATCAAGATTTCCACCTGAATAAAGGAAACTGCATTGACTAAAAAGGGTCTCCTGTATCCCACCCCTTCAATATTCTTGTGTCTTCTTTATTTTGGACGTGTTCCAAGATTCTTACATAAGCTCTGGTTTGCATATTTAATCTGTGAGCCCTCTTGACTTGCTGATTCATTTCTCCTTGTAGCACTAAATGCTTCCCTAAATCTCCCCCTTTCTAGTTGTATTTGATGAGTTCTGGCATGAAGTGCCTGCTCAGACATATCTCAGGTGTTTCAGCTGTGAAGGTTAAACTAGTCAGCATGAGATGTATTTTATCATGGCAGTGCACTTGGGGAACTCATTGTTCTGTGAGCCTGGTGTTTCCTGTAGTGCAGGAGAGGTTATGGACAAGCTTTCTCAACAACTGAAACGATTCTCAGACCCACAGACACCTCTATTAACATATTCTAGACAGCTTTGTTGAATGTTTTTTTCCCTTTCAGGACACACAAGGAATGGTAGTTAATGTGTCCCTTAAAATGCGTGCACTGCTAAGAGAGTCTTAACAAGATCAGGTTATCACAGGCTTGACTTGTGTGATAAGCTTGCTGGCTGTCACATGGCCAGAATTGGATATTGTGAGGAAAACATCCTGTCTCTGTAGAGGCAACTTTGTTTAATTCTATGCAAAGGCTAGCTGTTGGGTACTCATGCTTGCATTACATAAGCAGTTCTTGAATCTTCAGTTAAGATATTGCTTCTGTGTCATTCACAGACCTTTCTGACAATTTCCTCCTTCTGTTTCTTGCTTCCCCTCCTAACCCCAGGATATTTTTTCTTAATGATCCAGTTGTATACATTATAATATGAAAGCATATTTTTCTCCTAGTGGGAAGAAATGATGGTGAGACAGAAATGCCTGATAGAATAGTTTACTTTCAGTGATGTCATAAGCAGCTGTGGGTAGTTGTAATGGATGTGCCATAGTTCTTGGTTTTTTTTTTTTCTGCCAAAATACTTTTCTTTATATGAAGAATTGTATGAGCTTACAAATTTAATTGCACAAGTTTATGTAAAAAGCACAATTTTCTTCCTGTATCATTGCTGCGTCAGGAGGATCATGCAATAGTGGTGTGGAGAGCTATACAGATTGGTGTTTTATAGAATTCCACATCAGAATGAGAAATACAGGTTTTCACTAAATAAGACTAGGTAAGTTTGAAGCTAGCCAATCTGCATCATGTTCAGTCCAAAGAAGCCTTGTACACAGAAAGCAAAAAGAATGAGTTGCTTTGATTTATAGGGAAGGAATAGCATGGGAAGTGCTATGTGTTTTGGAATGCTGTATTGCTGTGGTGATGTTATACTACATATTACATACCTGTGAATTTTTTTAGCCATCCAAGACAGACAGACTGTCATTTTTGTATAAATGGACAAAAGGTGTAGTGTTTCTGCAGGTTCAAGTGATCTTCTGACACTTCTGTTGATAAGCAAATAAGAACAAAGACAATGATGATAAGAATGAGCTAGCTGACTAGGTAAGTGGTGTAAAAGGGGTGGGTTTTCCTGTTACGAAGCAGCAGCTTGATTTTAGGGTGAAAAGTGATGACAGATTTTCCTTAAAAAAAAAGACTTGAAGTGAAGAGGCAAGTAGAATATGTATTAAAACATATGCAGAAGGAAAAACACCCAACTTCTTTCTAATACAAATGCAAGATACTCAAAATACTGCTCATGAAGCACTGACAAATAATTCTAAGAATGTTTATAAAGACTAAAGTGTTGGGTATTCAGTATTTGAAAGAGAAATAAAAAAGCTTATGGTTGATCTGCATAGTGTCGCTGACCTTGGTAGGAAAAATGATGTGTTTGATGGTTAAAATAGCTGCTCGCAATTTAGGAAGGGCAGAGTGAAGGAAAACGACAATTCTATTTTGATGAGAAGTGAAAAAAACCCCACTTACCAATTGGTTTTCTCTGTGGCCACAGCAGAAATAGCTTGCTATAGACTACCAAATTGCAGTCACATACAGGATGACTAACTGCCTAAGTACAGGAAACTTAATTTTTGTGTGCAGGTGGTCTTGTACTACTAATACTAAAATGTTCATTCAAAAAGATGATGGATGCAGTATTTTTAGAAGTAATTATAAAAGGATTGTGAGTAATAACACCTATTATTGAAAGGAGCCAAATAACCAGTAGTGCATTTAAAACCTCCTTGTTTTTGATAAAGTATAAATGACTGTGAATTGACTTTGATTGTACATAATAAATATGAAGTTTAATCAGCTGCGTTTATTTGTTCCTTTTTATAAAGATCACTTGGAAACCATTCAGTGAAATCATCTGTATAGAAATTCCTTTTCTACTCAGTTTTAAAGGGAAATCAGTTAAAGGATGTTTTACTAGATGCTTAGAAAACATTGAATCTAAAACAGGCTAATGTAGTAGTAAGAAGTGTGCATCTGTTAATTAAATGAAGGGGAGTAAAGCTATAGCAATGAATTGTGGCTTAGAAGCTGAAGACTTCAGAAGGTAAAGGATCAAGGGAAACTACCTAAAATATCTAGGATGCTAATGTTAGGACCACTAAAGTGAGTGAGAATGAGATAAGATATACCAAAATATACTTGCTTTTTATAAATTTAACAGGTATGTTTAATTTGCTTGTCAAAATAGGAGACTTTTGTAATTATGGAAGTTGAGAAGAACTTGATGATCAAACTGATTCCTTGGCAGGTTTATTCAACAGACAAATGGTTCACATTTTAAATTTTTTGATCAGTCAGATAATTGTTTGATTGTAATCCTGTCATTAATTAGGTTCATTTTGGCTTTATGGTAGTGGATTAATATTTTCCCCCAGAATATTATGTAAAACAATGTTTTACTCTTGTGCTCTCCTTTCTCTACCCCTCAAACTAGTTGTGTAAATGAGAAAGGAGCACTGCTCATCTTTTTCATTTAACTGCTGATGTTTGAGCGTACAAATCTGCTTGATTTGACTCTTGTCTAAACGAAGAAGCCTTTCTGGTCTTTTTTGCTAATACCAAGCCATGCAAAATTCAACCAGGAGAATGTAGGTGAGCTAATTGGAGCACAAGGGGGAAAAAAATACCTTCTTTTATATATCAAGGAAATTGCTTGACTCCTGCCTTCACAGTAGAATTCTGGGCTTGTTCTTCTCCCTGAATAAAAAAATCAGAACTCAAAATACTTCTTCTCTTGGATTTTATGTTTTTATTGAACTTGATTTGTATTTTTGCTTACTCTGATTTGGAACACTAAAGAAACAGAGCAGGTAGATATGTCTGCTTTAAATTTTCTTCTTAGAAAGCCTAAATGCTTGTACCAGCATAGCTGTACTATTTGGGTTTTATGCATGTGTTTGTATAGGTATAACATATGTAGTGTATTTTCCTTCAGAATGGGTAAAATCAATTATCTTCCAAAGCATTATGATTACTCTTTGTGTAACCTAAAGGAGTTTCAGTAAACAAACTGGAATTGCTGCTTCTCATTCAACACAAGTGTAGGATAGACAACAGATTGATTGTCCTTCAGAACAGGTTAGGGTGACTTAACTCAGTAGAGGAGCACATGATGTGGGGGATCAAACACTGTTTGATGATCAGTGGTCTTTGCACAACAGCTGCCTGGTAGCTGTTGGGATTTTATTTTTAAGCATTGTTGTGAAGGCAGGAGACAAAGAAAACATGAAGGAATACACAATGAATTTATTTTATAAATCTATGTGGGAATGCTGTCGAGAGTTGCTCTGAAGAATTGATGAAGCTAGATAGACAGTGGTAGAAGTTAATTTTATTGACTGAGGAGTCTCCCTTTTGATTTTGAATGAGAAAATAGTTTGAAAAATAAGTTAAAATAAGCTCCTTATATCTTCAGAGGAAAAGGGGCAAAATAGCTTAATTTAAACTAGTTAAGCAATGTCCTAGAAATGGTTTTTGTAATAAGGTTGTGGGATTAAGGTTTTGGGTGTTTGGAGCAGGGGAAAGATGTTGTGGGTAAGAGTAATGGACAGCGTACTGGTGATTTCCAGAAGTAAGCAAAGCATGTGATAAAAACATTGTTTCTGGTGGTTGAGTTTATGTTCTGGTTTTATATGCAATGAATGGAAGTAGACAGTCCCCAGCTGTGCTTATCATCTGGAATAGTCATGTGAGATGGAAGCATGTCAGGGACACTAGTATTAGAAAAGCCTGGGAAGCAACTTGGGTTATGAAAAAAACATGTTGAAACAGAAGAAACAGCAGGAGAATGGAGAGGAATGGGCTGACCAACAGCAGAAGAAATCACAATGGAAAGATATGGAAGAAAGAGAGGTAACTCTTTAGGGGCTCTCACTATTTTTGAGGACTTTGTCACTGAAAGGATTGCCTGTAGACCTGTACTAGGTCTCTGAGAAGGCTTGGACTGATAAGAGATATTAGCAGCCCAACCCAGGTTTTCTTTCACCTTTTTTATATTTTTATATTTCCCTTTTCCTTATTTTCATTTTTATCCCTATTCCTCTGAAAGAGTCAAACTTTGATTTAGGGTCAAGGCCTCTAATTTTCAAGCATGTGAAGTGTAGTTTTCTTCATATGCATTTAAAACAAACAGTAACCGTAGGAGATGAAGATTTGGTATCTATAGGGTGTGATTACCCAGGCATTTTTACATCTAGCAAGATTTAAGTTTAAGGCTCATTAGTCTTAAACAAGTGAGTGGGTGTTAGATAAATTGATTAAGCTCTGTCTCTCAGAGACAGAGTATTTTCTATTTCAGATTTAGATGCTGGCCTGCCAGTCTAATCAAAGCTGTTGAAAATGCTTGGGTTTTTTTTTTTAAATTAGGTGCTAATAACACTACTGCTGTCTAACTGCTAGTGATTATTCTGGTCTCTGTTTTTATGTGCCATACTGTTAGTGTTTATTCTCAGGCCACTCTTATTATTGTGAACACCAGAAAAGATTAACTTCATGTTAAAAAGATTAACTTCATTTTTTTGATTAGTATAATTTTATGGGAAAACTGGCTATGTGCATTGTCAGCACATACATTAAAACTGTTGAATGATTTTGTCCATAATTTTTAAGTCTGTCTAAGTTCTAATCCCTTAATGGTATTAAAATGAAAGCTGGTATCTAGAAATAAACCCATTAATCTCACTACTGATCTTTAGTACTGAGGTTTTTGCATACTAGAAAATATTCTAGTGCTTTTTCAACTGTTAACAGAGCTGACTGACATGTTGGGAATCAACCTGTTGGAAAGGGTTGATTTTATTCTCTTTTTTAGTTACTGTGTCTTATTGCTAGACCAAATATCGCATAGAGGTGTCATCTAACGCAGATTTTCTCCTAGAAATTAGAATCCAGTAATCTGCAGATAAACAAGTGACTTGCTTTATTGCTAGGAAAGCTTGAAATACAGACTTAATTGATTTGCCCAGATCTTGCAGAAGCTTATTGAAGAAGATCCAGAAAAAAATTAATTTTAGATTAAACAGATGCTAGGTTGTTTTTAAAGCTCATATGTGATTGTTTTTGTCTTTACTCAGAACTGAGAATGGACCAGTATCTAGAAGCCAGAAATGCCTAAGAACCTCCATTGTTTGGCTATCAGATCTAATAATGTGTTTCACTTATTACTGGAAGAACTTTTGAACTGTATTAAAACTATGGGCAACTATATTAAAAGGGATTTTGGAAGATGTATGGATATAATCTTCAAATGCATTTTAGGACATGCATTTTGGTAGTGCTTCTGTCAGGATATGAAGGGCATATTCCTCCAGGCAGTATATTTTTATAAGACAACCGTGTGAAGAATGAGAAATTGGGAATGAGGAGAAACCTACAGATTTGCAGATGACATACAAACAGCCATTTCTGTATGTGATGCTGTGTTGGTTTAAATTAAATTTAATAAAAAAAGGATAAGAACTGAGACAAAACAACCCTCACTGCAATCTCATTGTTGGAGGGAATATAACAAACTCATATCCTGCTCCTTTCCAGAGACAGCCATCCATGCATGTTTTTTAAATAACAATTTTGGGTTTGTTTTTTTCAGGTTGAGAAGCTATGTCCACAGTAGTTACTTAAAAGTTCAATCAGCCAGAGGGCATTTTTTTTTTTTTTTTATTTTTTATTTTATTGGTTTTTTTTTTTTTTTATTTAGACAGGAACAACTAGGACTATTTTCAAATCAGTTAAATTCAGTTTATTAGTTTCCTTAAATTATCTTGTGGTCTGGGGATTGGTTACCTTGCAGCTTTGCAATTTCACATAACAGAAGTTTTTTATTACCTTAATGAGCTGTTTGCATTTGAGGTGGCTTATGGGCCTAGATTGTTTTGTGTGTTAGAGGGGGATTGTTATTCTGTTACATAGCAAAAATCCTGGGGATTTCTATAGCTTTTTTTCATCTGTGAAACAAATCACCTCTAACAGTATTTGCATAACATGAATTAGCTGCAACAAAGGGGTTGGGTAGCTTTAAAAAGTGACAGTTGTGCTCCATCATTGGTTCTCAGGCAGGTAGTGAGATCTGGCAGCAAGCCAGGGCTGAGTGCTTAGAAATTGTCTCAAACCATGAGATTAGGCAGTAGCATTAGTCTTTTTGAGAGTAATGTGATAATGTCACGGAGTTACACATCATGCTTCAGTGACAGATGGTGCATGCCTACATGAAGTAGTAGGGTAAAAATACTTCTTGGTTTGATGTTTTATGTTTAGTCACAATCAGTAGCTGTTGTAGTTAGTTAAAAATCTAATATCAATTCCAACAGGAAACACCAGCTTCCAGGAAGACACCTGTTCAATTGTCCAGAGCTTACAAAAAGAAGTTTTGATACCGGACACTTGCCTCCAGGGTATATCCTACTACAGAGCAGTGTGTTTTTAAAAATTCATCTCTCTGATTCTACATTGCTGCTGCTACTATATAATTTCTGTTTCCAATATAGAAATTTATTATTCCTCCTGCTTTGTTATTATTTACAGACAACTCTGACTTTCAATAATAATAATTGCACAATAATTGAGAGTTGAAGTGATGACAACTATCTGATAGTTCTTTTTTTATTTAAACCCACTCAGACAAGCAATAACACACAAATATTTTTGTTTCACTTCACATGTTAAGTGCACAGCTGAAGTTAATTTCCTTCATGGCTATGAATATTTAGCAATTTTGCAAGCATGTTGTCAGATTGCTGATAGTATTTGTAATCAAACTGGCCAGTGATGATTCCTAATTCAATTTTGTAAAGCAGTGAGTAACAAAACAAATGCAGAAGAAAGTAAAAGGTTCATAATAGCAATTGTTAATTGGAAAGTTATGCCTCCACATATGTGGGGGGGAAATGACATCTAAAAATAACTTTAAGTGTTGCTTGACTAGCACTGATCACCTCTGCCCTGAAAGGAAAGAGAACTCAGGAATTTGCATACCCTGACAATGACTTGGATGGTAGTGTAAGATCTATAATTAAGTATACAATTATATACAACAGCAACTGTTTGCTGTTAGTTTCTTCTCTTTTTGAGACAATTTAAATATGGAATCTCCATTATATATAAAATATGTTTCTATATTTGCTATAAAATTATGTTTCTGAGTTATGCAAAATGTAAAAGGTTCATTCAGTTCCTAATACCAATTTCATAATGTATTAAGAAAACTTAGGTCACATTAGTTCTAAGAATTCAGTATTTTATGCAAAATTTGATAATTTCAGGAATAAAACCTCAGCTGTTTAACAGTTCAAACTGTGTTGCAGTATCTCCTGGACCATCCAGTAGCCATAAAATACCACAGGCACAAGATGAATTCAAAGATTTGATACTACAAACATTCTCAGAATTGGTAAAATTTGTAGTCTGAATTCTGCCACAACTATCTGTATTTTGGTAGTTTGAAACAGCTCTAGGGCTTGGTTTTGTGTGTAAGTTGTGTCATAACTGGCAGAGTATCTACCTGATGCTCCTGATGCAGGAGCTTTATTGAAAGTATATCTGATAGCCTAGATTTTAAATGGAGAGAAATATACCATCTTTAATGGTCTTACTGTTGGGGTGTAAGCAATAGTAAGCATAGTAGTAGTAATCTGTAAGCAGAGGGGTTTTTCTGGAAAAAATGCTGGGAACCTATACTCAAATGTTGTCCAAGAGGACTTGAACCTTAGATTGTTTGTCTTTCAGGACAAGAATACACAGTCTGTGACAATGTTGAGTTCATTCAGATGCAGAACATAGGATTTAGTTGATTAAGTTTCATGTGTTATTGGAGAAATGAGTATACCTATTTTTTTCCTCGTGTTTTCTCTTTCTCTCATGCTTGGACACACTTGCTTTAGTATCTAGATCACTTCTTTTTTCCTCATTCTAAGTAGTTAACAAGTTATTTGTTAGTGAGTCTGTATCTGCTTAAGGCAATATTTAGACAAGTGCTGTTTGCACCCAGAATTGTGGGTGTTGGCTGCCACCAGCATTTTATACATGCCCATGGTCTCTATAAGACTTGGTGCCATATTTCTGAAGTATTGCACAAATAAAATTAGATACGTCCCTCCCTAAAGTATTTCAATATCTAATAAAAGATGTGGGTGTGATGAAGTGGGGGAGGAAGAAGGGTTTATCTGATGAATGTCAGAAGGCAAAAAGAAATAAAGATTATGAGAATAGCATAATACAAGTTAACCACTTACTTAGTTTTGATCAAGTATGTCTTTTCTAGAAACAGTGGTATACATTCTGGTGCTGTTTAGTGTGTATATGTGACTGAGTTTTGTGGTTTTAGTCACTTGTTTTCCATATTCTCCATATTCCTCATCTTTCCCATCATCAGTCTCTCTTGTTCTGCAGTGATAAAAGTCTGAGCTCTGACCACATTTGCTGTGGCTAACAACAATAGTGATGCCTAGAGAGGCTGATCTGGGACAGAGACTAGACTGTTAAAAGACTGGAATAGGTACTTATTGAAAGGCCCTAAAAGGATACACATTGGGCTTTAAAAGAGCCTGGCCAGGGCTACCTGCACCCAGGATGGATCCAAGATGGATCCCGGTCACAAGTTTTTATACTTCTATAAGTTTTGGTCCATTTACGTATTTGGGTAAACTGGCCAATTACAGCTTCAAGTCATGAAGTCCCATCCTCCCTGCTTGCTCTCCCCAGTTCCCCATTGTTTATGCTTTTTGGGCCTGAAGCTTGTAACTGTTGTCCTTGGTCTCAAGCTGGGAAAGGGTTGTTTGGTCCACCTACCCTGTGAAGAGAACCTATCAACACTTAACATGAAGGTCAGAGCTACACACCTAGGCAGCATGGAAACTGAAAAATATGAAAGCTAAAGCTTAAGGCATCAATAGGACTGAAAAAGCTTTGACCTTTTGGAGTGGTCACTGTCTAGGATCCATGTGCTGATGGGAAATTAAGGAATGAAGGAGGGTAGGGGTGAAGAGAACCATGCAGGAGTAAGGATGAGGGCACCAGATTTAAACAGTTTTCTCTTGGATTTGCAGTCTCTCTTATCATACTGAGTGCTTGTGTCACATGGTTTGAGGTGCTAATTTGCCTTCTGATACCACATAGGTATGTTCAGTTCTCTCAAAAGTTGAAGTCAGTTCTGTAGTAGCAGTGGAAATCTTTGAAGTGGCTGAAGCTTTTGTGAAAGGTGTTGTAGCTTGAAAAAAACCAAGCTTTTTTCTTTTTAACTTCCATATAGAATCAAGTTGGACTCTTTCTGTTACCACTAACTACAGCTAACCTTCTTCACGGTTAACTAGACCTCAGTGTGTAGCTTGGGGCAGCTGCTCACTTTTAGTTACTGAGTTAGCATAAGTGTCACTTTTAGAAAGTTGGTTTGGTAAAGAATTGTTACACTGCACAGAGTACAGACTGTTGCTATCCTGAAATGTGACAGTTTTGTTCCTAAGAATGATCTGTGAGACTGAAATAAGTGGTCTACAAAACCACCTCTGGTAGTTTTCTGTTTTACATGTTTTTTGGTTTTTTTTTTTTTTTATTATTATTAAGTTCAGGTACTGCTTATTTTGTGTACTTCAAAGACAAGAATCAGGTTGTTATAAAGAGATCACTAAACTTGTTTGTGTTAAGACAGATGTATATTAAATGAGTACAGTGTTTAAGGATGCCGTGAATAGTAATGTTTTAAAGCCTTCCTAAAATTCTTAATTTTTAGCATTAAGTTGGGAGTAGAAAACTAATGTTGTTTCTGTTTCCTGTGTTTTCATTTCTGTCTTGATTTCTGGTTACTTGAGCTAATGTGGTGGCATTGAGTAACAGAAACAGTAAACATTAGTAATGCCTTAAGCAGAATGATTAGGAAGAATATACAGTAACAGTTTAATCCCCCTTGCATTTAGCATTCAGGATAGATCTCTATGAATTTTAAGTTTGTGAAAACCAACTCTACCTTCCTGTAAAACTGAATATATTGATATTAGCCATCTTTGTTCTTCAGAGAGATTTGCCTGGTACCTTTTTTAATGTGAGGTGGAACATTTTATATTATGCATTCATGTATGATTGAATCAATATGTGATTATTCAGTTGCTTTAGTAAGACTTGGAAAATGACTACCTAAGGTAGTAATTACATTGACTAGACAATTTTCCTGGAGTGGAGGCACAGGAACATGTGCCGCCATGGTTAATAAAAACCACTAAATCCCAGCTTTCTCCTCTGAAAATGTTTCTAAATAGTCCAACTGATCTGCTTCCTTTTTTACAAACTGACATTGACCTTAACTCAAAAGTAGAGTTCGACTTTGTAGCGTTTAATGTTCGTTTGCTCTGATGTAAGAGGCTGGGTGGTGGGTTGGACCACATGATCTGAAGAGGTGCCTAAGAACCTCTGTCATTCTGCAGTTCTCAGTGCTTGGGGAAAGGAAGTAAAATAATGCTATATCTTACTACTGCTCCTCTGGCGAATGTGGGGTTTAAAGGCAATTAAAAGCCAAAATGTGATTCTTGCTTGCAACAGCTATGCCTTCTGAGGGTGTTGTAGATCTAACTGTATGTGCTTAATAACAACATGGTATGTTGTTCTTTATATTCTAGAATAATTTTTCAGAGCATATGTGCTGAGGCTTATGCTTTGGGAAACAGGCATCTTGATTTGTAAATGATTTCTTGCAGTTTGATGAGATCTGAAACTCCTCCAATCTGGTGCATGATCATTATAGCAGTTTTTCACTGGTAAGATCAAATGCAGACATACTGGTCATTTCTGCACTAACTGCGCTCTTATAAAAGGGAGTTTTGAAACACCAGACAATTTTCCTAGGTGTAGATGTGTTTGTTTTGTTGCTAAACCACAATTTGCACTCAGAACGCTAGGTAAGGTTTTTGTAGGTATTTCGACAGAGGTGCAAATTCTGCCTTTATAAAATTTGAGGTCACAGGTGCAGTCTTCATTTATGCCTTGGAAACCCTTTTTTGACCTGCTTCCCCAAGGAAAAAATAGTCAACCTCTAAAATCCAGCAGCTCTGATATAATTGTCTGTGCAGAGGTATGAATGTCTTTCATTAAAATATCTTGTGCAAAAATGCTGTTTGATATTGTAAATAACAAAATTTCACTTTGTTGCACTCTAGGCAGTCCATTAAGTTTTAAGATAGTTAAAAAGTCCTGTAATAGAACTGTAGATAACCTGGCAGAACAGTGAAACTCTTAATATTAAAATATAAGTCATGTAGCAAGTCAGCCAGTCCAGGGACCTATCATAGTGCCTTTTGCATTCCATATGTTGGTAAGCATACCCGTAGCCCTTGGCAGAGCACTTCTGAACTGGATGTCCCCTGCAGTACAGCAGCAGGTTATTTTGGGGCATTCTGGAAGCAAATGTGAACCTTTGTGTGCCTGCTTAGAATGTGCCATCAGCTGTCCTCTTCCTGCTTTAAAAGATTCTACTTGTCAGCAGCTGTGACAGCATTGGTACTAGGAGGTAACAAATCCTCAAGTAGGCCAGTCTCATGCTGCTTGAGGTAATGTTTAGTTATTGACTTGACCATTTAGTTATCTTAGACTTGACCACCCAAAATAAGTAGGATAGTTCTGCTCTCTGAAACTTGCTAGATTTCTGTCAATGAGACAATTCAATGTTTCTTTGCTTCACTTTAAATATCTGTCTTTGGTTCAGATACTGAAAGAACCAAAAACAGTGGGACAGGATGAAGCATCTGCTTCCAGGAAAAGCAAGATGGAGTTGTTTTTGAGAATGGTCTCTGGATCCTTTATGTTGTCTGCCTGGTCCTTTTCTCTTATCCCTCCTTGTTCCCTGGTCTGGGAATCTGAGATGAACTAAGTTGTCTGTGGTCTACAGGCCTTTCTACTTTGAGCAAGATATGTTTAATTGCAAAAGATATACTGTCTAGAGATAAATATTTTCTCAGCTGTGTTTATCTTTTGTTTCCTCAATCAAAATCATACGTTGTTTTGTTTGTTCAAGTTAGCTCACTGTAAGCCACACATTTCCCTCCAATGTAGCAGGTTGTGAATTAGAATCTTGCCAGTAAACACTGACAGTAAAACTTACTTCTTATTATTGTGTATGAAATGATACTTAAAGAAGAAAAATCTGATTATGAGTATCCTTTGGCAGGCAAAGTCTTCTTGTGGTACCAATGGTGCATACAGTTGGTCTTCCTCAATCTGCTTTGGAATCCCTCATCTTCTTCATCCCCATTCCAAAGGGCAAAAACCCCCCTGATCTCTTTGCCCTAAAATTGTTCTTGGTTTGCTAGACAGATTTTAGTGTTTCAGTACGGGATATCTTTCTGCTTAGTATGAGTCTCTTGTATTGATAATTATGATCAGTCTAAAGTCTTTTTTAGCTAAATGTGCTTTCCTGCTGAATATGAATGGATGTTTAAGGGCAAGCACAGATAATCTGGATTCTGCAATACTCTCCAAAAGTTATTTAAAGAAATGTTTTGCTGGTTTTACTGCTTTCAATATTTAAAATGGAGGATGGTTATCAAGGGGTGAAGACCTTGAAGCCTGAAATGTATTGTGAGCAGGCAGTTTTTAGGATACTTACTTTGAACTGTTTGTAAAATGAAGAACATGTGGTTTTCCCACTCTCTTGTTTGTTTTTTTGGTTTTTTTTTTTGACTGGTTGGTTTGGGTTTTGTTATGTTTTGTTTTTATTTCCTTAAACAATTTGGAGAAAGTAAAAACTGCCCAGGCCTCATTCATTGTATTGAAGTATAACCCTACATCCTGATCTGTTGCGTGAAAGTTTGCTACATGTCCTGGGTACATCAGTATTCTTTCAAAATTGACCTCCAAAAGCAATTGCAAGTACTCTGAGGATTTCAGGTGAATTGTAATCCCATTGTAGAAGGCAGCCACATTTGTCAGACGTGACTATTCCTTCCCTTAGTGAAGACATGCTGGACCTCACAAATCACCTCCTTGTTTTCTGTGTGCCTTAACAGAGTTTTCAGGAGGATCTGCTCAATGATTTTTATGGGCAGTAAAATGACACCTGACTAACTTGCAAATTCCATGTGTCTTTATTTTCCTTTTTAAAAATGGGGGTTATGTGTCCTTTTTCTAATTATTAGAACTTCCACAACTGCTCAAGTATGATAGGTAGTGGTTTATCTACTACCTTTGTCAATTCCTTCAGCATCTATGGATCCACCTCATCAGGTCCCATGGACCTGTGAACCCTCATGTTAACTTAGATGGTCTCAAACCATATCTTCTTCTACAGCAGGTAGTTAGTTCTTCATTCTTGTCCCTGCCTTTGCCTTCTGCACCTCTGGTGAGGTAGCTGGAGAACATGCTGGTGAAGACTGAGACAAAAAAGTAATTGAGTGCTTTGGCCTTCTCCATGTTCCAGGCTACCAGTTCTCCCATTTCCTTTGGAGAGGACCCACATTTTCGTAGTCTTCCTTTTATGGCCCATGTGCCTGTAGAAATAATAGGTATCAACCTCCTTCTTTAAGGAAGGAACCTTAAAGTTTATCAAGTTCACACCCTCCTTCTGTGGACACTTCCAAGGACGGGGCATCCACAACTTCTCTGTACAATCTTGTCCAGTGCCTCATCATCCTCATGGTAAAGAATTTCTTGTATTGGATGTGGTGCTCCTTGTGGGGTGTTACAAGGGCAGAGGAGGGGGGCAGAATCATCTCCCTCAGCTTCTGTTTTGATACAGACCAGGATAAAGTTGGCTTTCTGGGCTGTGAGCACATACTGTTGTCCAGCTTTTTATCCAGAACCCTCAAGTATTCTTGACAGGGCTGCTTACACTGAGTTCACCTCCCAGTCTATGTTCATGTCAAGCATTGCCCCTACCCAAGTGCAGCACATTGCATTTGGCCTTGTTGAACTTTGAGGTTCTTGTGGACCTGCTTCTGAAGTTTGTCCAGTTCCCTCTGTATGGCAAAGAAGCCATCTTATGGAAGCTTTTCATGTTGCCCTTGATGCCCCTGGCCAGATTTAATTTTACCAGTGCGTTAGTTTTCCTAATCTGATCCCTGACTGCTCAGACAGTCTTATTTTCTTAATCTGTGTGTCCTTGTTTTCACCCTCTGTAGGCTAAAGCAAGTGGTAAGTTGGAACTGAAATACTTAAGTGGAATGAGAAAAACTTGCTCACTTAGTTGTGAGCAACCCCTGGAGTACAGTAATTGAAGCAGCTGTCCATCTGGCAAGCATTTTCTAGCAGCATTTGGGTTTTAATTAACAAAGAGTAGGAACAGGATGGATACATAAGATAGTTCCCCCAAGTATTCTCTCCATAAAACTGAGAGGTTTTTGGTTAGAGAAACCTATTGAGGCTTAGTCTGATGTGATTGATATTATGTGCTAGAGTATGGTTAAATAAGATTTCATTAGGTATTTTTTATGTGGAGAGTAAGTTCCCACTAGTCATCTAAAATACCTGTTACCACTTCAGCAAAACAGAACTAGAAAAGTGGTGATCTGAACTAGTTGAGGTCTTTGTGATGTTACACCCTTAGACGGAATGGAGCACCCAAGATTTTTAGTAGTCATTGGTTGAAAGGAATGAGAAGTCAGCTGATCCACACAAGCTTATGAAGTTTTATTAGTAAATTATGCACTTGGCTTGAAAATTGGTACGTTATTACCCTGACATCTTATATAAATACGTGGCCCTAGATTTTGGATAAAGGGGTAGGGTGTAAGGGAAGAGAGAGATATGGATTAAAAAGGGGGAGAAAGAAAGGGAAGGAGGAACAAAAGAATGAAAGAAAGAGATTACTACCTGTCCTGGCTGCAGCATCAGTTTGGCCAATGGCATGTTGTGGGGCTGCTGCATGGGTTTAGATCAGGGTACCTATTAATAGATAAGCTTTCCCTGCTTTGGAGATAAGTGACACACTTTCTATGTAAATTACTTACTATTCACAAATGGTTCTTCCAGGTCCTTGTGGAAATGGGTCAGAAGGCTTTTGGGTCTTTGGTGGTCTTGTTCCCCCCATACAGTCTGTACCTGCTTCTCCACCTCATTTCTGTTTGTACTGTACTGAGTTGTGCTTATCTCCAGGAGGTAGATCAAGGACCTTTGTCCCAGAGAAGTGCTGTCCTACCTCTGTATGGCCCCTTGTCCAGTCACATCTTGTTCTTTCTCACAGCGTGTTACTGCCAGCAGTCCTTGGCTGCTGTTACCTACAGTCCTTGGCTGGTGCCACAGCCACCCTGCTATTGGAGTTTCAGACAAACACATTAGCCCCTAGATTTCTGCAGTACTGGTTACTTTGAGCTCCTCCAAATATCCCAGTTTATTTTCTTAGAGAGGTAGTTGTAATTTCCAGCAAACTATGTAGTGATGGAAGGTTTCTGCTCTTGGAAACTTCATCAGTGCTTACAGCTGTAGTTACAGCACATTCTTAGCTGTTCTCTTTTGACAGAGGGTTAAGGTTATGTGACTCAATGTCACAGTTTCAAGTGACACTATGGAAATGTCTGTTACACAGAAACATCAGTTGCACTGAGCTCATTGCTTTTGTTTGATTTTGTAACTGATGTCTCTTGTTCAGAAACTTGTGCAGCTGCTAAATCTCTAAAGCAACATGGCCTGAAATATCCAGGTAATGGTGTATATTCTTCCCCTTGTGCTCACACTTGCTGTATTATTGCCTCTGGATGTTCGAGATTGGATAAGTTCCTTCTGCTTGGGTTGGAAGTCTGCAAACAGTACAGATGGTAATGACTCCCTACCACTGGATTTTATTCTTTTAGGCATTTCAACAGAGGCAGCCAAACAGGTGTCAGGAAATGATGCAAGAGTAATCCCTTTTTGTTTATTGTTTTTGTGATGATTATAGGGCTAGCTATTTCTTTGATAATTTTTCTGCTGTGAATGCTTTGCCTGCAGACTCTTGACCTTAGGTCTTTATCTTTCAGAGGCACAATCACCTGACTGTCTATTTTGTCAGAACCAGCTCTGCACTGTTGTATTCTCTGGATGAGTTTGCTTATCCTAGCAAAGCTATTGCCGACCTGCATTTCTTCTGTTCAGGAGTTTGTGTGAAGTGCTTCTGAAATAGCTTGTGTTAAGATCACAGTTTTCCAGTAGGAAAGTTCCAAAGTGCTGTGGGAAAGGAAAGAAGCATGCAGCCATGGCAATTTGACTGACTCTTCTAAGAGCCCAAGTTTCAGAATCTGTTTTGGTCAATGATGTCTTTGTTGATTTTTTTAATTGTCTTGAGTGGTTCTGCTCTGCATTTCTGAGGCTGACTAAACCAATAGAGATTTTTTTTTGAGCAGGGAGTTTGAAAGTCTTGTGGCTTTAGTACTTTTTTTACAAGCTTTTTACCCCTTGTTAGTTGCATGTCTTGGATTCCCTTCTGTTGAAAATAAATGTATATATGTATGCAGTGTAGTGCATTGGAGTTCCTTTGGTATGAATGCAGAAGCTGACACCATTGACTCCCAAATGATGAACAGGACATGTGATATGCGAAAGTTGATTGTAGTGCAATCCTTCTGTGGCAGTCATGACTTCTGTAGGAGATCATTATCCTGTTTCTTACCCCAAAACAAGAAACTTGCTTTTCTCCTGGAACAAGTCGTTTTGAATCTCTTTCAGAAACTATTTATTTATTTTATGGTGGCTTAATTCTGCTTTTATTGGAAAGAAATGAAATATAGTTCCATTTGTAGGCAAGTCCTTTGAATGAAGCTACTACCTGTGATGCCCACAATTTAAATTCTTTTCTAGATACTGAAAATTTGATCAATTATACTCTGCTTCACTTAGCTTCTTATCTGCTCTACATAACTTCGTGCTTGGTTAGATGTTCTGTCTGACTACAGTGACATTTAATCCCTCTGAAGATATGTTCTACTTCTGCCTTTGTTGGAGGCAAAATTAATTCTTCCCATCAGTCCACCAGTAACTTTGTGTGTTCAGTCATAAACTGGATGCTTTCATTTGCTTTTAATTGTTTTACTTCAATGAAATTAGCATCAGAGATCTGTTGTGCCTTATGAAAAGTGTTGCAGCTTTCTAAAAAATTCCTGAAGTTAACAATGCAAAAATATACTCTTTTCATCTTCGGTTAATTTTTGATGTATTTTTTCTTGTAATTCTTCCGAATTGTGTGCAAGAGAAATCTGTATGACACTTAATATTTTAGTATAGTAACTATTAAGGGAGTAAAAATGAAACGACTTTGTAGACAGAGTGCTTTAAAATAAAAACAGGGTAAAAAAGCAAATTTTTGTACACAGAAGAATATCTCCTTTAAAACAATATATACAGTTTTGCCATCTTTGAAGTCTTATAAGTACTCAAGTACTTTGAAATGTTTGAACTGTTGTTCACACATGTGTAAAGCTTTTCTTTTAACAAGACCAAAACTATGAAAGCCAAAAAAAAGTATCCAATACAATAAAGTACTACTTTATCTTGTTTCTTCTTCTTTATCTCGTAGTGATGGGATTGACTAAAATTTGTTCCTTTGTCTTAAACAGAATGTTGACTTTGAAAGCTCAGGGAAGAAGCAGCAGGGAGAAGAAAGTAACACAGTGGTAAGTACATTATTTTTCTTTCCTCTGGACCAACCGCCTAATGCGTTAAAATAGAATAATCTTATTTATTCATATTTGTTATAATTGATTTCAAAGCATTTGAATTTTAGTCTGCATCACATCTCATGTTACTTTGAAGGCAGGTTTATTTAGCTCTAAAGATCTATTGAAGACCAAGTATATATTTGTGTGCATATATAGAAAGGGCAATATATGGAAAAGGAAAATAATTCTGTTTTAAAGCTCAGTGTCCATTATTAAGTATTTTGGCTTGAGAAGTTTAGAATAATGAGTTTTGTAATTTTTTTTCAGTTCTTAGAAAGGATAAGCATTTTTTTTTTTGAAAACTTGGATAAAAGGTACTTGAATAAATGCCAAAAATTTTTGTTTAGCCTCTTACTGTCCATTTTGCTTGGTTGCTCTAAAGCCTAGGCATACATCATATCATATACTTTCTCTCTTATTGGTGTGTTAACGTTTTTTAGCTAGAGAGCGTATATAAAAATGTGAAGTGTTAACAAGACAAAGTTTGATTTGCTTTAAAAGCTTTATGGAAAAGCAACACATGCTCACAATCCGCTTTTTCATTATTAAATTATGCCGATGCAGATGGCACTAAATTGCTTTTGCCTCATGTTGTAAGGGTTTGTAGAGGCAAGTATTCTTCATCATTGAAAAGAGCATCCAATAGAATATTTAGTCATCAGGAGATCTATATGAATTCCTGTAGAGGAACTGTTACTGCCTAGTCTCCCTCCTGCCCCAGAAAAACAACCCCAACAGCATATGACAGCAGCTTCCATCTGCTCTGATTTTATAAATAGTGCTGCTCAGATTGTGAAAATGCTAATAAATATTGACTCCTCAATGACTTTAATTTTGAGACTATAAAATACTGGTTCAAAGGATACAAAATCTTCTGCATATTTTATCTGGCATTTCTATAAACAGCATATGCTTAAATAGAGAGAAGCATGTGCACATGCTTGTGTTTTCTAACCTTTTGTGTAGCTACAATGCTGTAGGCTTTGTGTGCTTTGGCATTCTCCACTGAGCTAATAATCTATGCTGTTGCAGCACTGCCTCAGCTGTGCTTGCTGCGCCATAAGGTTTGTTGCTTCCTATGGGCAAATGACTAGCAATGCCTCTTGCCTTCATTTCTGCTGTGGTTGTTTGACTCTTTTGACTGTGGTGGTATAACTAGAGGAATTAAGACAGTATCTGTTCCTTTCTGCTGGAATGGATGTTGAGTGTATGTGATAAAAAATGTTTTCTCATACAGCAGCAATCCCTCAGAAAACTAAACCTGAAGCATAAGCTGTTTATTAAGGTTTTTTACCTCTGCCAGAAGCTTGCCATCTTTTAGTCTGGTTGCTCTGTATGTTTAATTTTCGTTGTTTTCTTTGTATAGTAGGTCAGAAATTTATTTCCATGGATCATTTTCACAGTAGCAACGAAAGAAAATTAGGTTATTAGATGTATAAATTAGTGGATTCAGAAAGCAAAGCAGTTCTGAAGTAGCTTCATTTCAGTTAGTTGTACAAAATAGCTGTGATTACTGTATATATAGTAGCTGTGATCCACTGCATATTTAAAAAAATGTGGGTGGGGGATGTGGTGCACTTCAATATCCTGTTGGGATAAATATTTCATAGTTCTGGCTATGTATTAACTAAAAAATGAGAAAAATTAAATCCAAACCGTGTCATTTCCATAATGTAGAGGAATTTTTTAGCTGTCTGAAAACATCAGTGTTAAAATACTGAAGTATCAATGTCATGCCTTTTAAAGAAGCTTGGATTGTTACATACACCATGAAAATTTGTGGGACTCCTGTTCAGACTTCAGTTTGCCATTATAAAAATCACAGCATTTATACGGTGCTTTTCTTTTTTTTCTTTTAATCTAAGGAAGAGAAGTGGATGAGATTCAAATGCTGTAGTTTTAAGAATCAATTTATTCCTCCCTCTTAAGGTTTTCTTAGTAACATGATAAATGCACACCCAAAGAATATGCAATCAAGTGAAACATCAGAAATGAAGCTCAGATCTAATGCTAATCTCAGCAGTGTTGTTAACGGTATCCAATTAGAAACCATTCTTTACAGGAAGTGTTACACTGACACTTACTTGGATAGATTTACTGTCCAGATGGAAGTTATTTTCTAGGGCTGTCTCAGAAAAGAAGCAAAAGAAAATGTGTGAGAACATACTTGCAGCTTCCTGGGCTGCAATTGTGTTATGACAGTTGTGTGTGGGTTGCTGTGTATTGTTAAGTAGTGTTATTATGAAAAGTCAATATAAATATTTCTTTAAAAGAGTAAAAAATTGCAGTTGCTTGGTTGTCTGAACATTTTAAAATTTAATTTTTTCCTCTAAACTTAATCTAATTTTTCTCTCTCCCTTTTTTTTGTAAGGATATTGCTGTAAAAGATCTTACCTTAAATTCATAGAATCACAGAAGAGTTACAGTTACAAGGGACCCTTGGGGATCATCTTATCCAAGGCAGGTTACAAAGGAACAGATCTACCTGGGTATTGAATGTCTCCAGAGAGGGAGACTCCAGGACCTCCTTGGGCAGCCTCTTCTAGTGTTCTGCCACCCTCAATATAAAGAAGTTCTTCCTCATCTTGAGGTGGAATTTCTTGTGCAGTAGTTTATTACCATTACTCCTTGTCCAGTGTCTGGACACCACTGAAAAGTCTGGCACCATCCTCTTGGCACTCACCTTTGAGATGTTTGTATGCATTGATGAGATCCCCTCTCTGTCTTCTCTTCTCTACACTAAACAGGCCCAGCTCCCTCGGTCTCTCCTTGTAAGAGAGATGCTCCAGACCCCTCATCATCTTTGTGACCCTTCACTGGACCCTCTCAGGAGCTCCTTGTCTCTCTGGTACTGAGGAGCCCAGAAGTGGACACAGCAGTCCAGATGTGGCCTCACCAGTGCCCAGCAGAGGGGGAGGATCAGCTCCTTTGACCTGCTGGCCACACTCTTCCCAGTGCACTCCAGAATCCCACTGGGCCTCCTGGCCACAAGGGCACACTGCTGCTTCATTGTCACCTTGAGAGCCACCAAGACTCCCAGGTGCTTCTCTGCAGAGCTGCTGTTCAGTGGGGCAGCCCCAGCCTGTGCTGGTATTTGGGGTTATTCCTGCCCAGATGCAGGACCCTGCACTTGCCCTTGTTGAACCTCATCAGGGTTCTCTCTGCCCAACTCTCTAGCCTACCAAGGTGCAACCAAAAGGCAGCAGAGCCTTCAGGTGTATCAGCCACTCCCCCAGTTTGTATCATCAGCAAACCTGCTGAGGTACCTTGGATCCCTTCATCCAGGCCAGTGATAAACAAGTTGAGAGAGACTGGACCCAATATTGATCCCTGGGGAACACCACTGACTACAGGCCTCCAACTGGATTCTGCTGCCCTGATCCTGACCCTCTGAGCTCTGCCATTCAGCCAGTCCTTGGTCCCCCCCACTGTCCATTCATCTGAACCACGTTTCCTGTGCTTACCTATGGGGATGTTGTTGGAGATGGTGTCCAAAGCCTTGCTGAAGTGGAGGCAGAGCAACCACTGCTCTCCCCTCATCTATCCATCCTGTCCCGCCATCACAGAAGGCTGTCAGATTGGTCAAGCATGATTTCCCTTAGGGAGTCCCTGCTGAGTGCTCCTGCTGACCTTTTCTTCTTCATGCTTGGTGATGGCCTCCACAGTGTTCTGTTCCATCACCTTTCTGGGGATGGAGGTGAGGCTTACTAGCCAGTAGTTTCCAGAGTCCTTCATGCTCTTTTTGAAGATGGGTCTAGCTTTGTCCTTTGTCCAGTCATTGGGCACCTCTCCATGGTTTTTCAAGGATGATGGAGAGTGGTACTTTAACATCATCTGCCAGCTCCCTCAACATCTGTGTGTACATCCCATGGAGGCCCATGGATTTATGCCTGTCTAGCTGAATCCTCAGTGACCAGGGGAAGGTCTGCCTTTCTCCAGCTTTCTTTTCCATACCTCAAAGTCTGGGATTCCTGAGGGCTGGCCTCAGCAGTTAACAC
The DNA here is from genome assembly GCA_018697195.1 of Certhia americana. NCBI lineage: Eukaryota > Metazoa > Chordata > Aves > Passeriformes > Certhiidae > Certhia > Certhia americana. The sequence continues at coordinate 20,254,513 of CM031878.1, forward strand.
TGAAGAAGGCATTCAGTAATTCTGCCTTCTCTCTGTCTTCCTTCACTAGGACACCTATCTGATTCAGCAGTTAGCCTGCATTTTCCCTAGTATTCCTTTGGCTGATGATGTACTTGTAGAAGCCCTGCTTGTTGTCCTTGATATTCCTTTACAGACTTGACTGGGAGTGAATTTTGGCCTTCCTTGTCACCTCCTAGCATTCTGTGATGTTCCTGGCATCCTCCCATGTGGCCTGTCCCTTTTTCCACATTCCATAAATTTCCTTCTTCTGTTCAGGATTTGGTAGAAAGTTCCTGCTTGTCCATAAAGGGTTCCTGCCCCATTTGTTTAATTTTCTGGTTCATGGGAATGCACTGGTCTTGAGCTTGGAGGAAATGATGCTTGAATATTGACCAGCTTTCTTGAACCCCTTTCTCTAGAACCTAACCCATGATATTCCGCTGAGCAGGTCTTTGAAGAGGCTGAAGTTAGCTCTCTGGAAGTTCAAGGTTCTAGTCCTAATTGCTGTTTTGCTTCCTCTACACCAGACCATCTTCAGTTTGACCATCTCCTGGTTGCTACAACCAAGGCTGCCCCCTACCTTCACCTTCTTAGTCCTTCCTGGCTTGTTTGTACAAGGTCCAGCAATACACCTTTCCTTGTTGGGTCTTCCACCACTTACATCGAAAAGTTACCATTAATGATCTGCAGGAAATTCTTGGACTGTGTGCTGGATTGTGTTGTCTCTCAAAAAAGTACTAGGTGATTGAATTACAGATCTCTACTCCCATATAAATCTGACTTACTGATGTCTTGGTCTAGGCTTATAAGGTATTGAGTACTACTGTGTTTCAGTTAAAGGCTGCAGTTGAAATAGAATATTTTATTACATAGGTTATATGTCAGAAATTTTTTCTTCTCAGTTTAAAAATAATACTTCTGTTCCATTTTGACAGTCATTCTGGTTTTGTCATTGTTGAGCTTTTGCCATGGTAAGGCCAGGTACTGCTGACTGCTTTATTGCAGAAAATAAATATAAATAATTATTCTAAAGAGTTCTTTTGATATGCTTAGGGTGGGTTTTACTTGGCAAGATTAACTCCTGGGGTTTGTTTTAGTGTAGGCAGTTTATCTAAACTTTTCAGCTAAAAAATACTTGTTACAAGACATGCCTAGTTAGGGATTCCTTTGTTCCAGTAAAACAGGAAAATGCTGTTGTTGAACAAAGAAAATGTTACTGATACAGGTAGCACCACTGCAACTGCAACAAGAGATTTTGTAATATGGTTTGATGAGAAGCTTCACATTCTAGTTGTATGAAGGATTTCTGATTATTTTCAATCAAAGCAAAAAAAAAAAAGGTAAATTGAAATCTGGTTAGAATTTATTTATAGAATGCAAAAAAAGAGATAATTTAAGCAAATGTTTCCAGAAATCATACCTGATACTGCTTTTCTGAATTATCTGAATGAATTGAAATTATCTTGCTGACTGGCCCTTGGAGATGGATGAATGGTTTGGGGTAGCTTTTTTGGTTGTTTTAATGTATAGAGGCACTGAAAGCTTACAAAGTAGTTAACCCCAAGAAAAACTTTGAATTTGATATTTTAGCAAGTTAGAAGTAGAGAATTGCTGGGTTTGGTTACATTTGGGTATGCTGGATCAGTAAAAAACCTTTATTTCTGTGCTCTCTGTTCCCTTAGTTTTCTCAAAAAAATTTAGCAAGCATCCTTAATATTTTTCATTTAACAATTGGCTATTCACTGTATTTACTGTCATGTTCTTCCTCCTGTTGTTACCATTCACTATTGTTGTTTCAAGAGTAATGCTCTTTTTTCTGAATGCTCTCTGTGAGCAAGCACAGCGTGGTTTTTTGGTGTTTCTTGCCTGCATGAGGACACACAGCCATGGATGCAGTTGAGCATTTTTTTAATGCCAAAACCAGGGAGCCTCGGACTATAGCTTCATATTAAAATGGTGTCCATTTTATTTCCAACCACTTGTACTTCGGTTCATGTGTTTGTACTCATATGTTTGCCAGGCTCATTCAGTGAAATGTATGATATAAAGTACAGTTTGGGGATTTTTTTTTTTTTCTAGAAGAGACACAAAGAAATAGCTTGGATAAGAAGGGAGGAAGAAGTGAAAATACCTTTAGCTGGCATTGAAGCCTCACCAAATGAGGCTTCACCACCTCAACCAGAGAATGCCAGTAATACATTCAAAGGGAAAATTTCTTCACTGTGCAGGTTTTCTTTGCATATTTTGGGTCCTTGTCAGTGGTCATCAGGTTTGAGCCTTTTTCCATTCCTTGAAGAAGGATTGAAGAGAAACTTGAAGGATTGAAGATTGAAGTTTCAAGCTAGGGTGTGCAAAATTCTGGTTGCAGTTTGTTATTTTAAGAGTTCACCTTTCCTGCCTAAGAGGACAGGATTGATCTAAGGGAAGTCTGTACGAAGCCTCAGTGCCACCCCTACACACTTCCCCCCCCACTCCCCCTATGATTTCCTGATGAGTAAGAGGTGCCACGTATTTTGCGTTTAAAGAGTGAATAATTCTCCATTTACTGTAAAAACCTAGGGCGTTTTGTGTTCCTTCTAGAAGTACTGTGTTGTTTATAGTTCTCCCAAATGCTTGAGAATTAGTGCTGTTTTTAACTGGAAGGTGTTCATGTATATTGTGCTGTTACTTTTCGTAATATAGTATCTCTCATCAGGAAACTACAATGCCTATGTTTTGGTGTCTTCTGTGGTGCTTGTTGCTGCTTTAGGCAGAGAAAACCCCTTATGGGTTTTTTCATAATTCTTTGTTTCAACATGAAAATGTTGGGACATCTGTCAGTTCGCCAATTAAGCCTTTCTGTATTTGTTGGGCAGCATGTTAGGTTACACACTCCCCAACACGATCTTTCCCTCTTCTGTGTTTACATGTGCTCAGCTCCATAATTCTGCACTAGTTTGTAGACCTTGAGGTGGACTAAAACGTACTTCACTGTGTATTTTGTGTGCCTACTTCATCTTGCCGTTCTGTATAGACATCTGAAAGCTCGTTTCGTTTTCAATTGCTGTTGATTTAACATCCTTTTTTTATGAGGCCTGGGAGGGGAAAGCAGTGCTTTCTCAGCCATGAGCGATCCCATCCTGTTACCATCAGACAGGAAATCTAAGGGACTAATGATACGGTGAAACTATTGCTGCTTTCAAAACAAATTAACATAGACTGAGGACAAAATTACTGTGATCCTAAGCTCTGCTTGAGGTTAAACTGAAAATGTCCCATGGGTTCTTACAGTTCTACAGATGTTGTTGCCAGGTACTTGGGTGAGGGGAGTATGCAGGGAATCATCAGAGTTCAAGGGAAGAGAGTGATAGTGATAGTTCACTGAATGATGCTAGTCTGTTCTGGATTAAAATTTAGTGTACATCAAAACTTGATGTTGATCTTGTTTTCTTTCATTCATTGGTCTTCAAGCCAATGCTTTTCTCTTCAGCTTGATTTTACAATCATTTACATGTTTGTATTGTCTTTAGTTTTACTAGTGTTTATAATATGTATTGAATACAGCTGGTAAGATTTTTATAGTTGGGGTATGATGCCCCACCAGTAATGGGAAGAAAGGAGAACCCAAGAACTGTAGATGCTTTTCAGAAGGAATAACTGAAATTAGAGGGCCCACAAAAAGGTTATGATGGTTTGTTAGTTAATTAAACATGGCGTGGAAGTTGGTATGTTAGTGTTACACCTCCTAATGTAAGTACACAGCAGTGAATTTTGGGTAAAGGGGAAGGGTGAAAAGGAGGAGACAAAGAGAGAGATGAACTAAAGATGGAGAGAGAGGGAGTAAGAGAGAGATCCAGTCCTAGCTCCTGTATTAATCCAGCCAATAGCATGTCCAGCAGCACCCATGCACCTAGGCTTGCTTTTGGGTGTCTTTATAATAGATAAGCTTTCCCTGACCTGTAGAAAAGTTCCAGATTTTCTGTGTAAATTAGTCATCATGTACAGTCTGTTCTTCCAGGTCCTTGTGGAAATGGGTCCAAAGGCTTTTGGGTCTTTGGTGGTCTTGTTCCCCCCATACAGTCTGTACCTGCTTCTCCACCTCATTTCTGTTTGTACTGTACTGAGTTGTGCTTATCTCCAGGAGGTAGATCAAGGACCTTTGTCCCAGAGAAGTGCTGTCCTACCTCTGTATGGCCCCTTGTCCAGTCACATCTTGTTCTTTCTCACAGCGTGTTACTGCCAGCAGTCCTTGGCTGCTGTTACCTACAGTCCTTGGCTGGTGCCACAGCCACCCTGTTATTGTAGTTTCAGACAAACACATTAGCCCCTTATCTTCTGGGATTCTACAGGGGGTCTGCAGGTGTGACTTCTCCACATGCAGAAATTACCTGAAGCTGCCCCCATGCTGGATGGAACTAATTCCAGCTGTTTCCAGGATGGACCCATTACTGGCCAAAGCTGAGTCAGTCAGCTTTGGCCAATCTTAATAGCACATCTGTGATAGTGTATTTAAGGAAGCATTAAAAACAACTATACAATAGTGAGACTATGTGAGACAACCCTGCAGACACCAGGGTCAGTGAAGGAGGTGGTGTAGGTGCTCCAGGCACTAGAACAGTGATTCCCCTGCAGACCATTATCCAAGATGGAGCAGATATACACCTACAGCGCAGAGTGATGTTTTTTCCTTCTTATTCCTTCAAGAAGTGAAAAACCTGCAACACAACCCAAGAACTACATAAAGGTCATAATTTTCTTGTAGGCATTGAACACTGAACCTCAGGTTCAGCCTTGAGTCAAGGCTCTAATGGTTTAGGGAACAAGGGAGTTTTATCTGTGTTTCGGATATTTTCTTTCTTTTCCTTCAAGGTCTTTATTATATTTACCTCATAAAGAATTGGAGTTGTTAAGTGGCGGAGAAAAATAAGCCATCACAATGTTTGAGGTCTGCAAGACAATTTTACATTGTTTGGGTTTGGTGCTTTAGGTGATCTGATGTTGTGGTATATTAGGAAATCAAGATTTTTCTGCCTGCTTGACTTGCCTGGTTTATGGGCAGAAAAAAATCACTATCCTTTGTGTCCCTTTTACATTTTGTGTATTTACTCCAACTCAACATGGAGAAGTTCCTATTTGAGCAAAATAAGGAAAACATATGTTGTGTGTGAAATTACGTTTTCCTTTCTTTGATGGTTCTAACAGTGGATTCTCTGCTATATTTTCTGATTCCTTTCATCTGTTACAATTTTTCTGGGCAACTGACCACAAGATGGGTAGACAGAGACAGATAGGAAGTGTGCATGTCTGACTGTTGGTTTATGAAATATGTATTGTAGAGGACTGGCGGTGGGGAATGCTTCCTGCCACTATCTTGACGCACCCATTTCCTAGTATTGGCAGCCATCTCTGTTGTTCTCTGCAGAACATGAGTGTTAAACAGTTCTTCCTGTATATGTAGAAGTAAAATTTGAATGAACATAAAACCTTTGATTTAAATCACATAGCAGTTTTCTGCTTTCACCTAAAGGAAGCTTTCTTGGTTCATTCTCGGTTTTGAAAGTTACAATTAGATACAGGCCCAGGTTGGTCACACCAGTGCTTTGGGAGGTGGTAGTTTATTTGAGTTTTGACTATTTTGTGATCTGTGATTTTAGGTATTTAAAGGGACGTGATGACTGAAGGAGATATGTCCCAGCACTGTGATATTGTGCAGGCATTTATTTACAAAATCTGTTTATAGTGCTGTAGATGTGTGTGATCTTTCATCAAATCTTTCTTCCCCCACACCTTCCAGAAGCTCAAGATCTCCTTTACAAAATAAAGGAGTAAGTTAGGAAGATTAAATATGTGTGGGTTTTGCATTGTTAAACTTTATGAGTTTTGATGCTTCAGAAACTGTAGAGACATGGGCAAGTAGGATTCCATGTGAAAAGAACAGCCATGAAGAAGAAGGGGAAAACAGTGTAATCAATGTGTTTTTTGAGGGATTTGAATGACAAGTAGTATCTTCTTTAGTTATTTATATGAAGCATGTAGTAAATTTCTTAATATTCTGCTTTCAAAATATAGTTCTCAGAAGTTGAAATGGCTGGACAAAATGAACTTATTGACTGCTGCAGCTGGTGGGATATAGGTGTGCCTTTCCCTGCCAGACTTCTGGTAATCAATTCACATGTACAATCTCTACTTCCAATGCTTGTTTCCATGAAAAATGTTCTGTTTATACTCCTGTTTAAAGAGATTTCTGTTTTGCTGATGCTCCTTTTGAAAGTATTGTGTTTTTCCACAGCTTTGTCATTCTCTGAACTACGAGCAAAATGAGACAAAATGTATTTTTTGTCTAAGGCTTTTTGGTTTTAGATGTTGGCCAGGGAATTCAACTTGTGTTTTCATGTGCAGCATCAGAGAGTTGGAGAAGTTCCTGTTCCTGTGAATGAGGCAGGAGAAGGTTATGCTATCTGTTTTGCTGACTTTCGCATTTTGTGGAAATCTCCAGTATGAAATTTGCAGTCTCCAAACTCTTTGTATTGCAATACAGTTAAATATTTTAAAAATCTCTTAGATGAATTTTGTTTAAATAATATGACTGCAGTTTTATGGGAAATATTGTGTTCTGGTAATCCGTGTTGCAACAAAATTCTAGCAATGTGGAAGCATGGTTAAAAACCAAGATTTTGACATCCCATTATTCTAATGAAGAGTTTTCTTCCATTTTTTTAATGGATGGATGTAGAATCTGACTGTTCCCAGCCTGTGTGAAAAATTCTACTTCTTGTTAATGAAAACACTAAAGTATAGCAATCCCTTGAACTGTTGCCATATGAATTATACATACTGTGAAGTATTTGGCAAGCGAAGCTGCATGTAGAGGAAAATCCAAGCGCATTACTTGTTTTTGTGTCTTAGCAAGAAAAGGGGTCTCACTTGTAACTTCACATAGTGCCATGGGCATGGTATTTTATGTTCTCCCTGTATTACTAACATACTGTCTGAAAGTTGAAGTGCAGTCTGCTAAATGTGTCTGAATGACTTTTTTGGCACTTGGAGGAGAACGTTTCCTGTCACTAATCCAGAAGTTGAAATATAATTTCAGCAGTTCAAAAAAAAGGAGATAAAAAAAGACATATTTTCATTTGGAGTGTTGGCAGTTTGATTGAGAAAATAAATACTCAGTGCTGTTTAGGAGAAGTATGTATTTTTAGGCCAATTTCCTGAGGAAATGAAGCTGACATGATTGTGTTGTTGGTCTGCATATGTTGGTCCTTCTTGAAAAATTGAGTCTGTCATCTAATTTCAGACAAACTTGAAACCTGAGGTGACATTCTGAAGATTTTGTGAAAATCCATTGCTAATTAGAGAAAGAGACCTAAACTTGTGCTGTTGCAGGAGGAGAAAAGAGGCAGGAACATGGTTGTGTTTGCTGACAGTGATTAGCACCATTTAGGTTTGTATTCTCAGGCTGAATAGGGGATAATGTAGAAGTCATGGAGAAGAGGGAACTGTCATAACAATGAGTTCAGAGGAAGACAGGTACATTCCCATAGCCAGATGAAGTTTCCTTGTTCCAGTGAGCACAGCAAGATGTGTTGGAAGTTTTCCAAAGGTAATGAAATTGCAAGAAGAGGTCATGTTGTTATCTCTGCACTTGGAAACCTTTCTGTTTAAACTGCAGGTACAACAGTTGGTAGAAACTAGTTCTTTTTATTGCATTGTGTCATTAAATGAGGGATTTGAAATTAAGATACTTGAATTTAAATGTACCAAAAAACCTGATTAGATTTCCTACAGCTACATTTTCCTACACCCTCTCTGTAGAGGGTGGATTTTATTGTGCTAAACAAATAATATCCTACTGACCTTTGCAAAGGTGGGATAAGCTGTATTTTAAAGACACAATTGACAGTTCAGAAATGCCTGTTTCAAAAGTTCTCTGATTCTTTGCAGTGTAGGACTGTGTTAGTTGGTGACAAGTCATAGGCTAGTCTTTGGCTTCATCTTCTGGTATCTGTAGGTGTGTTAACCCCATTTAATGTCATCAGAGTTCTGTTGTATTTAAAATAAAGTAAGTACATGCTTCTCGCTGTGTCTCAAAAATATGTGTACAAATATATATGCAGGTACATATATATACTACTTCTTTTCAGCATTTAGCAGCTGGTGGAAGTTTGAGAAACTGCACATGAGTATTTCCTAGGTTGTCTTGGTTTTTAAATTGACTGATTTCCCTTTTACAGTGCCTGAAAATGACAACAAAGCGGAATTTGTTTTTGCGGCTGGTGCCATGCCGCTGTCTTCGTGGAGAGGAGGAAACTGTGACTACACTTGATTATTCTCACTGCAGCCTGGAACAGGTGCCTAAGGAGATTTTTACATTTGAAAAGACCTTGGAAGAACTGTATTTAGATGCTAATCAGATTGAAGAGCTTCCGAAGGTATGTTGGATCAATTTCCTTTTAGGTGCACTTATTACCTCTTTACTTCACCAGTATGGTAGAAGCTGATATTGTCTAGCTTCAGCTTCTGGGCCATAGTTTGCCATGAAGCAGCCTTGGTAGACTGAGAGTTTATGGATTCCAGCTAGACTATTTTATTTCGTGAATTGGAATGAAATTGCTCAAGCAACAGACCTGTCTCAAGAGAGTTACAAAGCAGACTGTCTAGTAAGTCTACTTCTGTGCACTAAGAAGTGGGTAGGCTACCACTTGCCTTGGTCTAGTCTACAGTTTAATTATCTGTGTGATTAGAAAGATTGCTTGAACGTTTATCTTCTGTTCCTTTTTGTGTTTTGGGGTTTTTTTCTTACTGCAGGGACATGTAATAGCCTCCACTTGCTTCAAATTAATGTGTTTTTATATTAGAATAAATCATACTTGAAGACATATTTCTGAGAGACTAAAGATTTTTTCCAGCTTTTTAAGTAATTTTGTTCGTTATTTTTTGCTACCCTTTCAACTTTCAAAAGAAAATACTCCCACATATAAATTCAAACAGGCAAAGAACATAAGCCAAGAGATTAGGGGTAGTGAAAATGTAGTCAAAAGCGATTTTTATGAATTTGACCAAAATTTTTTATAATTAAACTTCCATAGAAAATAGGGGAAGGCCTGTAATACTTGAAATAATCCTAGCCAATATGGAGCCAGAGTTTCAAGCTGTGTATTTCTTTTCCATTTTATTTAGTCTTCCAACTCTGAAAAAGACTTTTAATTAAGTCACATAAATTGAATATGAAGGGTGTGATACTCATCAGGCTCTTTCTAGTTTCCTGGAACCCTGTTGAGACATTCCTGCTCTCACCTTTCCTCTTTGCCCCAGTTGTGATCCGGCCTTTGTGTGCCACAACTGTTTAGGGGCTGCTTGTGAGCCTTATCTATGAAATGACCCATCAGTGTGGCTGTTGGATTTTTTCAATTGCTCTGAATGTTTTCAGAATTCTAGCTTATTTCAAAACTCAGTTCTTACAGTATAGGTTCTTAATTTAGCTGACTTGTCAAGGGCACAGTATGAGCAAACTGGGGAGGAGGGAAAGGTTGTAGTAGAAGAAATTGACTTTATATGAAATGTTGGTGCATAGTCTCAGCTTCAGAATTGACTGGGCATTTGAAATTATCTCATCCTCCTTCATCCCATATGCTAAATCACATCTGAAAAAGCACCCTGTTTACTTCAAGTGCCATGGCGTGCATTTGAGCTGAAAAGCTCAAACTGTAATAGTTTTACTATTCTCTCTCTGCTGTTTGGAAGAAATCAGAATTCTGTAGTAAGATAGCCTTTATTTATGTGGCTTCCTGGATTTACTACTCGTAATTATGAAATGTAAACACTAAAAAAGGAACAACAAAAGGAACAACTGCTAAAGTCAACATCACCCTCCCTTCCCCCCTCCATTTTCCTTTGGGGATCTTGCAATTCCTTGTGCTGCATGCATCTTGACCTGAGTTATCAGAGAAATTTCTCATGATACCAAGAGTTTAGATTATTGCTTTCCAGGGAAAGAGTTTAAATATATATTCTTGAGATAAGGGAATGTCTCCAAAACACCTGAGCTCATCAGAGTATCCTAAATGACTTCTAACTCTTCAAAGCCTTAATGATAAGTGAGTTATAACAGACATATTTCTGAAGAACTGGAAACAGCAGTAGACAACTTAAAGCTCGTTCCTTTAACTGTCCATCTTGCTAAATTTATGTGTGCTTTTGTTCTGGGATGGTATATGGAAATTTTACAGGAATGGGGCTTGTTCAGTCTCTGGATAAAATGATGGCCTTGTAGTTGAGAGAGACACAAAAAAATTTGGTCAAACTGAGCCCATTGGTATGATAGTGATTGGGATAGGGTTTTTTTAGTCAATGAACACTTCCTGATTTTTTATGATCTTTTCTCAGAATTCCAAAAGAGAAAATGGCTAAGTCAAGGTATTTATGGATGATCTTATCCAAAGTTGTCGTGAAAGGAATACTCATCATAAATTGTTCAGATGAATATTTTCAACTGCTTTCTTAGAGAATTTTTTTATTACTGTGTGTAAGTTTCCTGCATATCTTTTGAGGATTTTTTCCATTACATTATTTGTTCTACTTTGTCAATTTTTAAAGCTTTTGAGGAAGAATCTCTAGGTACTCTGCACTTAAGAAGAGATCTAGCTCTGAGCTAGTATTTGATAAAGATGGTAATGCATGTATACAGAAGAGATTAGATAGTTTTCTGTACCCCAAGCTTGAACTTTGACTAGTTCAATTTTTTCACTAGTTATAAAGCTTTTTCCAATTTTAGGGTTTTTTTTCATACTTAAGGTAAGAAGCATGAACAGGCAAAAATATTGGAAGACATAACAAATGAAATTTATACTTTTAGAGGAGGTGAATACCTACTGAAATCCTGGGTTTCAGAACAATTTGACTTTAAAAGATGTGTCAATTTTCTCTTTCTCTTTCCTTGAATAAACTACTTACCTCTGGGGTGTCATGTGGCATGTCTATTATAGAAAATGTTTTGCACTGTTTGCAGGTCTATATGTAACTGCAGGTCACAGTTTCTGAGATTGTGGAAGAAATTTGTAGGAAGTATTAAGCATAGCTGCTGCCTTGTGACCATCTACATTTTTTTTGCTTTCTTAAGCATTGTATTATGAATATATTTTCAGTGAAACAGTAAAAAATTTTTGATAGTCAAAAACTGTAAATCACCTGGTTTTCAGGCCACGAAGCCAGACGTTTAAAGGGGTTGAAAACAAAAGCTATATAGAGAAAACTGAGAGAAAATCACATTCAATTTTTTCTTTGTTTCAATAGCAACTTTTTAACTGTCAGTGTCTGCACAAGTTGAGTTTGCCAGACAATGATCTAACCACATTGCCAGCATCCATTGCAAATCTCATTAATCTCAGGGAACTGGATGTCAGCAAGAATGGTAAGTCACTTTGCTTATTGTATTGAGGTAACTAAGAGGCGAATCACCATTGACTGTACAAAGACAGTAGTGAAACTATAATTTTTAGAAGCTACACAGCTAGTAATTTAAAAATTACTACTCTAAATCCCTGCTCACAATAAAAAGATTCTCTTATGATCTGCTTTTATGATTTTTTATGCTTATATCTCTTTTATGATTTGTGATATTTAATTGTGTCTTACATTGATTGGTTTGTAGACAACCACTTGTTGTCTGGCATTTTATGTTGTCAATACATAATCTCAAACCTTAATTGTAGTACCTTCTGTTATGTGTTACTATATTGAAGAGAGTTTGCACAAGAATTTTTAAATTTGCTGGATTTTATTGGTATAATATATTTCATATGAAAATTAGTTTTGGTTTTTTTTAATAAGCTGTTGGAGTGTTGTAATATAGTAGGACTTGGCTTTGTTGTCCTGCTTTGGGGATGGTAAGTTCTGTTGCATGGCGAAGTGTATTTATGTGTCCACAGACATGACTTGGTTCACTTGTCAGACTTGTTAAAAATCTGTTATTCTGTGTGAGTCAGACTTTTATAAGTTTTGAAATGTTGTCATCCAGGTATTGTATACATGGGGTTTTACTGATGGCGCTGCTTTGGTAAGCTGGTAGATGTGTGCAACTGAGAGGAAGTTGAAATAACATTGTCATTGAACTTAGTTGTGTGACTTACTTGAGAAAGAAGTGAAATCATGCTAATTGAGGAGAATATAATAGCTTTGTCTTACTGATTTAAACTTAAGTAAGAGGATTCCTCATTGAAATAATACTTGAAAATAAGACTTACATAAATATTCCAAAGATTTTGTCATTCAATTTATTGTTTTATTTTGGCTGTAAGTAATTTATTTTGGGTAAGTAATTATGACTTCACAAAGAGAAGTAAGTTCTGCTTTACCAAGAAAGCATTCCAGTTGTTGAGGTGTTGTTATTTCCCTTGGTTGTTTCTTGTAGCTCAATCTGTACTTATACTGTTACTCTATTATCTCTGCTTAATGAACACAGCATTTATTGACCTGGTTCTTACTGATCTGTTCCTGGTACAAGTGGATTGATGGTCTTAAAGAACGCTGGCCTTAAACTGTCACAGTAACACACAAGAGAAAAAGAATCATCTCTTTGTCCTGGACTGAACTGTTGAAAGTATTAACTGTTTGCAACACAAATTCTCAATGTAGAAGCCTTAAAAGCAGCAAAAGGGGATTTGAGTGCTGCTTTGTCAAATTCCATAGCTCATGTACATAAATAGGCAGCTGAAGCTAGGGAGCTGCTTGTCTGTCTAAAATGTCATGGCTCTGAACTAAGCCTACAGAGTTCAGTGCTGAAAGAGCACTTGTTCCTTTAATGATATGATATGCTATCCCAGTAAACTATGAACCTCTGTTTTCTAGAGGTTGAGGTTTTTTTAACACCCTTCAGAGAAATGGCAGGGGGTACAAGCTTATTTTAACTATTATCATGTGCCTGGTGTCAGACTTATCACAATTTGGATAGATTCTCTGACTAGTGTTGTACATAAAAAATAGTTCTAAGGTCACAGGCTTGTTTACTGGGGACATCTTGTCTTCCAGTAGTTCTAAAACCTCCATAAAATTAAAAAAATCAAACTGGAATCCCTGTTTGTTCCTGCTGGGTGAAATAAGAAATTGTGCTCTTTATTCTGTAATAAATTTGGTATTATTTGAGACCTCATTTGTTGGCATAAGTGCCTTTCCCTTTCTCTTTAGCTCTTCACTGCTGCAACCATGGAAATTTTTTCTCTTGACGACTGCAAGCCTACTCTCCTCCCTTGAATCTGTTTTTGTCTTTTTAAAAATTTACTGCTCACTTTCTCATTGTTCTGATGGGTCTCTATAATAGAGCTAAATAGGAGGTATTTTACTACTTTTCTAAGAGTAGCAAAATTAATCAAAATCTGCAATTCATCCTTTTTCTGTTATATCTCAAAAGAATAGAATGTGGAAGCTGCATACTTCTGTGGAAAGAATTGCTTTCCTTTTACTTAATAAAAACCCTGTAATTCGTGGAGATTAGTCCCCAAAAGTGCAGGATGATGAGAGATGCTGAATTCTAGAATAATCCAGTGTCTTTCAGATTGCTGTGGTTGTGGCAAGTGAATGGTGATATTTCCTCTATTTTTCTTGAAGTATTGATAGTGTCTTCTGAGACGAATTGGGCTAAATCATGAAGTGCAGCTGCCTTGACATCAAATATGCATTTATTTTTAAAGGTTGTATTTTTAGAAGGATAGTTGGACTTTAGTTTTCAAGTACCAGTATACACGAAATATGATAGGGCATTCACATAAAATATTTGAGCTGTTTTTCACATAGACATAATCAAATGTATTGACCAAAATATTTAATTTTCTAAAGAGCTGACAGGAAAATGAAAAACTAAGCTTCAAATAGAAAATGTTTCCAAATTACCTAATGAATTGCAGTCTGGCTCACAGAGTGAGACCAGTCATATGGGAGACCATCCTGTTGTCCAAGTAGAATTCTATGCATATATATATATATATGTACGCTTAATATTTGATGTTTAGATGAAAAGATCAAAATTGCAGAAATTTTTCAAGGTAGCTGATTCATTACTTGAAAGGTGTTATTCCAAGAAGGCAATCTCTGTGGTGCTTTAATAGCACATGAAAAATCTCACCCTTTTAATTTCTGGCTTAAATGTGTTTGGTTTCATACACATGTAACAGAGACACAGCAGATGTGCAAATGCTGATACTTAGGAATATTTAATAACGTTTTATCAGAACAAGGATTCATCTAATCTAGCATCCTGTCTCCAGCAGTGACTGAAAGTAGAAGCCTGGGGAAAATTTAGTAAAATACAGGAAGCCAGGAGACATGCATGTTTGCCTGTATGCTCCCAGTGTCCAGCACCTTCTCTTACTGGGCCTCCTTGAGCCAAATAGTGTGGGGTTTTTATTTACAAATCGTCATTTGACTACTTCTTTGTTAATTTATCGACTGTTTGAAGTGATGTATGTTTTGAGACATACGCTTACTTAGAGCACAAGCCTTTAATGGTTCTGAGTTGAGGAGGATACAGAGGTCTTTGTACAAGAGTGTGGTCTGGAATGTATTATCCATGGCTGCTGAAGTGACTGTGGCACAAGTGTAGCCTAAAAATACCAAATTGCTGCTATATGTGCAGCAAGCATAAGCTAGAGTTAGTCTTAACTCTGCTTTTATGGTTGGTAGTAGTCAATAAATTCTGTAGCTTTTTGGTGATGAGGACATCCACTGTCTTTTTATGGCATTTTGACCTAATTCCCGAGGCTACTGTGTTCCCTTAATATCAGAAGTATTTTGTTGCTACTCTTCAGATACACCTCATCTTTTAAATTTTTAGCTCAAGCCTTGTGCTATCCTAGTCACAAAGATGAAATGATACTTGAACAAAGGGTTCGATAAATAAACTGCATTCCTCTGCCAGAAATTACATCCTGCACTATACAGATGCCATTTCTCACACCCTGTAACATCTTAAGGAGAAGTTGCAGCATACAGAATGTGAGACCGGTGTAGAAAAATTAATTTTAATTAAAGTTTTATTTATGAGGCTAAAGGAAACCAAAACGTTTTGAACCCTTTATGGCAAATTTATTTAGGTATTGACAGTTGTACAAGAAAAAAAATCCACCCCCAAAAAAACCCTGCAACACCACTCATCATCCCTAAATCAGTGTCTTTCAGAGTTAAACTTTAGCGAACAATCATTTCCTTGTGACTCTGGCATACCAGCCTTAGCATGCATCTAGGGCAAACTGGAAGGCAGTCAAGGAAATATTTTTGCCTCTTCTTTGAAGAAGGGGAAAGCAGTAACGTGCAGTGTCTGATGGCATATCTAAATGTACAGAAGAGTTAACTTTACAGGTCATTACAATCAAGTGGTTTGGGAAGCTGAAAGATAGGATGAGGTGACTGCCAGGAAAATCAGGCTTTCCTGGAAATGCACTTGAAATTACTTGTGTCTATGGGGTTAGTCTAGTGGGAAGCAGTGAGATGATCTACTTTTCCCTATGTGCAGGTAGTGAAAGAAAAAGATGGAATTTTTAAATTCCGTATTTTTCAGGCCTTTGGAGGATTAAACAGCAAGATGAGGAAATTACTAGCAAGACCAAGAGTAACCTGGGGCTTTGGAAATAACAGTACCTTCAGTAGTCCTTTGGATATTTCTTTCACAGTGATGTTACAGCAAATTTACTCATGTCAGTTTGTTAATCTATATTACAAGGAATCTTCATTGAAAAATAGACAAACTAAACCTAGAAAACACTCTCCTCCTCTCACCCCACTGCCTCCAGGCTTATCTGCCTATAAAGTTATTCCAGTAATTTTAAAGACTTTTGTTAACAGATGCAAATTTAGATCAAATATGTTTTCTTCAATGTTCTAAAATAATCTGTTGATTTGGCAAACTGTCTTTAATATGCTCCGTGCCAGAAGTTGTGGAATTGGAGAATGAGAATTCAAGAAACTATCCAGTTTTGTGTTGCCCATCTGGTATGTTTAGGAATATGGCTTTTTCAAGGAATTGAGAACTGTTCATAGTAATAAAGGGAGACAGATCCAAGTTCTATTTTCTGCAGGAAGAAATAAGACAGGAAGACCCTGAATACAAAGTAACTTGCTGTAAATTTGCTGTTTCTCTGAGTATACTGAGGGAGAGGCAGACAGGACCAGGGTTTTTAAATCATTGTTTATAGTGAAATAAAAGATAATTGATTTGTTGCTGAGTTCTCAGTCTGTAGCTCTGTGATACATTATCACTGTATAGATGTTATAAATGTGTATTAAATGTTGGCAGCCCTTCTATTTGAAGTCTTTTTTCAAGTGTTTGTAGTACTTATTTCTTAAATACATTGTCTTATTACTTAAGGTACTGAAAAGAATCTGAATACTGAAAAGAATTGTCTTGTCACAATAAAGTCATACCTGTGTGTAGGACAGTGAGGGTGTTAGCCTTTTTGGGGAGACTATTTGGCTAGGTCTAAACCCTGGTGAACACCAACAAGGACAAAAGTAAAAGAGGAGAGGTGCCCTTTCTTTCCCAGATGATGGGTCCCACAGGTTTTATTGTCCAGGCAGGGTAAGGAGAAAGAGGGAAAGCCAGGTGGAACAGGGCTTTTTCAAAGGCCTGGGAGGGAGGGGGGTGGAGGAAAGAGCTGGAGCCAGTGGAAACCAATGATGGGAGGGGCAAAGGGAGGAGTCAACCCGGGGGAAACCAAAACACCACAGAGCCTTGGGGGGTGATATAGCCAACCAAATGTGATATAAATCCCATAGTAGGAAATAATAATTCAGTGCAATCTAAACAACACCCAGTGCAAATAGATAATGTAGTACAATACAACAAGAGAGGATGCAAATGGAATGAAATTTCAATGCAGATAAGGTTTTGAATGTGAAATTTGAGTGTATGTAATTTCAGTGTATTGCTGAAATTCAGAAATAACCTTATTAGAAATGTCTTCCTGGACTCAAAAGAAATGTTTGTAACACAAGAAAAGCTATTGTAGAAGTAATTATGAGTTTTGTAGATGTGGATTTACATGTAGACAACATAGAATAGGATAGTAGAATAGAATGACTTGTGCTGGAAGGGACTTCAAAGATCATCTCATTTCAACTCCCTTGACAGAAGCAGCAACATTTTTCACTAGACTGGGTTGCTCAGAGTCCCATCCAACCCAACCTTAGATACTTCTGGGGAGGAAGCATCCACAGCTTCTCTGGGCAGCCAGTTTTTACTACCCTCACAAAAGACTTTCTTCTTAGCATCAAATCTAAATGTAGTCCCATCCATCCCATGTCCTGTCAATACTTGCTCTTGTAAAAGATCCCTCTCCACCTTTCTTGAATACCTTTCTTCAGGTACTGGAATGATGTAATTAGGTCACTCTGAAGATGACTATACAAATTCAGCAGAATTCTCTTCTTCTGGATCTTAACTACATATCCTAGATTCTTCTCCTTCTAGCTCTAGAACATCATACCTATTTTTAGGGACAGATTGCTAGCACAGGGAACATTCTTTTTCCTGCTCTAGCCTGAGACAAGAGTCTGTTCTCCCTTGCCTTGTGAATTAGCTGATTCTACTTGCTTGGGTTGGATGTTAACTTACCTTCAGCTCCCAGGGATTTAAGGGAGGATTATCACTCTGACTGTGTGAGAGCTTAATACTAGCATCAATGGCCTGCTCAGATTCGCAGATGGGAAGCTGCCTAGTGAGCGTTTTACACAATGAAGCTTGTCTTTCTGGACACACTTGCTCCCATGGCACTGAACTCTGCCTTTGGGTTCTGGCAGAGCTCCCAGGTTCTGGTGTCCCCTGCAGCTGAGGGTTTGGATGGCTCTCTGAAACTTCAGGAGGTCTGTTCGGGTATAGGCATCTACCTGAGGAGGCTGTGGCCTCTCTGCTTGGGTTTCATGCTCAGCACAGCAGTTGCAATGGGTAGACACCAGTTTTGTTACTGACAAAGTTTGCTGCATGTTGGCCACTTAGTAGAATGGAGTGGCTCCTTGTCTGTGCCCTTCCTCGTGAACTGCCATGCAGACCCCTGTGCCACTTCCTTCTGAAGTCACACATCCTGTTCCTCACAGTCCCAGTCACTTGAACTCACTGGACCCATTTAAATCTCTCATTATTGCTTTCCCCTTGCTATTCCTTTCTCAGCTGCAGAACTGCTCTCTCTCGCTTGGCAGAACTGCTGGGACTTGGCTGTTTTCTCAGCTGTTACTTAGTTTTTCTAGACTCCAGAACCCCCTACTGCCCAGCTCAAACCTAGTGCTTAGTCCACCCAGCATTTACTGTAACCGTTGGTGTTGTCACCACTGTCACTATGCAACTTGCCAATTCACCAAAGAAGAAACTTGTATCTTTATTTTTGTAACAGTGTGTGCTTTAAGTTACAGTTGTCATGTAATAACAAAAAGTGACTGGACGCACAGCACTGATTTTGCAGTCCAGGGTAGTAGGGGACAGGGCAGGGAAAAGCAAAGCAGCTTCCAATGGTTATGTTTTGTGCTTCTCTGGGTACTTGACAGCATTCCACACATGAATTAGACATGATCAAAAAACATGTAAACTTGGAAATTGTCCAAAACAGTATTATGGCCACAACTGTTGTCAACAACTCTCTTTTGCAATTTTACCCTGCCCTGGCATGTTTTCGTTTATGTAAATTAGTATGTCAGGCATGTCTTCAAGAAGCCTAACTGAATTATTTAAGAATTACTGGCTATCCTTTTTTTCCACAGAACAGGTATTGAGAAACTTGTCTTGCTACTCATATTCCTTCTCATTTCCATTATGTAAGAGACATGGCTATAACAGGCCTAGAGAGATCTTACTTTAAACATTGAGGAATGATTTGAAGTGGAATGCTTGGAAGACTCTCAAATGTTTGCTGCGCTGTCTTAGCTGTGCTACTACATGTCATTAAAGCAATAAAAAAATAAACCCACAACCCCCAAAACTGCAATTGGAAAGGTGTTGCTGCTGCCCTATAGATAAGCCTGGCATGTCATGTAAACCTGAGATGCTGGGGGGGGTCTGAAACCAGCAGTAGCAAGGAAAGAATATGGGAAGGGGAATCCATGTTCAAAAGTAAGGATGGGTGGATCCACTACAGTGCTTTGAATTGTTTGGGTTCTAATACACTGCTTACTTTGAATAATTAAAAATGCTGGGTTTAGTTCAGAAGGTATGCAGCAATCCCACATTTAAGTAAAATACATGAATATGTAAGAATATAGACTGTGACTGATACTATAATTTCTCAGTTTAAAATTTCAGGTTTTACAAACAGATCTTTCATAAGTCTTTGGGAGATTCATGGTATATATTCTTAAAAAATATTTTGATGTGTTAAATCCATGTGGGCATGAAGGACAGTTGTAGCAGAGGCCTGAGGGGAAGAACAATGTCTTCTCTTTTTGTGGTGGAGATGCTTGCCCAGAACTTGGACCAGCTGAGGGAAGAAAGTGGGTAATTTGTATTCATGCAAACTGAACCTGTATGTTTGCCTCTGTGTTCTCTATTCTTGCAAGAGTGTCCAGTGGAGTGAAGTACACAGCAGGCTGTAGTTTCATGTGTTTTGCTCCAAGAGAGCTTTTTTTATGTGCCTGTAAATGAAGAGTGAAGCGTCCGGTTTTAGCCCAGATAATCTAACTGGTGGCTTCCTCAGAGTCACCCACCCTCAGCAACTTTATGAGAGAGACTACGTTGATTTGGTCATCTGGAAACAGAACTTTATTAAGGGAAAAATAACAAATGAGACGCTACGCACAGTACAGGGATCAGACTGAAAAAGCGCGGGGTCCAGAGTGTACAGCAGTTTTATGCACATACGAGAGAACGGGGTTAAGGTGGGGATTTGTGGGGACAGTCCAATGGGGGAAAGCGATTAGGAATATGGAAAATATTGCAGCAAAATATAACCAATAATAATAACGAGAACTGAGAACTTTCTAGAAACAATTTTCATATACCAAATGAGGTATTCACGGGTGGGTCTTAGCTCACCCTGATTGAGAGGAGCTTACCCATGGCTTAAAGCCAAGGTCTCCACCCTCCTCCGAGAAGCAGACCCCAACAGAAGAGAATTTTTTTCCCCTCACATTGTATACAAACTGAGAGATCTAGCTGCAGACGCCTTTGGGAACATCAGCTATATGGCTTCTAGAGGTCTTACATGTGTAAGTGATTTTCTTGCTCTGTGCATTTTAGGGATTGAACTAATACTTTTTTCTTGCTCCTATTTAAGCTTATTTAATTTTTTTTATGTAAGAGGAGGTGTAACTCTCTGTGAATAGTATTACAAATCAGTAAGGACTGCCACTTCTGTGTAGCAGTGGTGGGTGGTTTCTATAGCTGATGTCTGGACATGCTAGTTTTAGCATTTGTTTCTGAATTAAGATACGACCACCGTAGCTGCAGAGCAAACCCTCATTTGCATTAAGGCTGAAGCAGGAGCATACAGGGCTGTTAGCACTGAAATCCATTGCAGTAAATCCACTGCCAACAGCAGATCTGACTTGCACAATTTTCTACAGATATGGAATTGCTAGTGTTTAAATGAAAAAACCTTACCTATGCCTAGAAAAAATGGTTTCAGTTTTTTCTCTTGCTCTGCAAGTTACACTGATCCTAGTGATAGGAGAGGATTGTACTATGTAGGGGAGGAGATGAGTGTAACTCTAGATGGTGAGGGGGACCCCAATTATACTTAATCCAGACAGAAGGACATTTGAGCACACTTACTTGTGACAGGCAGAAAAAAAAATAAAAAATTACTCTCCAAGGAGTTAAAAATCAGGTGAGATTCTTTATTTCAGTCATGTTACGTGATCAAGAACTGAGGTTGATTGCCTCCAGATTTGTGTCTGTTGACCTGAAATCACTGTATGACCTTTTTGGTATGTCCTCTGGGCATGTGCCACAGCTGGTCTTGGATCATGATTGAATGCCTCAAGGTTAGATGGTGAGGTTTTGCCAGGCAGAGTTCTGAATGATGAATGCTTTCTGCTTTTGGCGTAATCCAGAGAAGAATTTTAAATTCCTCTTCCTTACCTTACTGCCAAATGTTAAATGTTCACAAAAAAAAGGGGTTTTTTGTTTGGTTTATTTGTTGTGTTTGGTTGGTTGGTTTTTTAAACTTCAGTTTCGTCTTTTTATTCATTGTTTTGGGTTTTTGTTTCTGTTTTGTTTGGGGTTTTTTGGTGGCTTTTTTTGTGTGTGTGGTTTTTTAGGGGTAGGTGGGGTTTTTTGTTTGTTCCTTTTTGTGTGTTTGTTTGTTTTTTGTTTGGGGGCATGGATTGTTGTTGTTGTTGAGGAGGCTTGGTGTTGCTTTTTATAGAAACTGGCCAGTGAGTTTAAAAGTGCTTGAAATCTGGGAAAACAAGGAGGAAGGAACTGACAAGTAAATGCTGAAAGCTATTACGTAAATCTAACTACTGTGGTACACTGCAATACAAAAAGAACTTTGCTCCCAATTCAGTTTGTATCTGGTGGTCAAAGATGATCAGCAAATTGTATTTTCTCCTGCTGTACTCTGGAAATGTTCATGTCCACAGTCACGATGGTTTGTATTTTTTTGGAAAACAGTGAGCATGATCTATAAACCAATTGAGCACTGGAATGTGTTTGGCATAGTGATTGTTACTATGTAAAGCACGAAATGAATGATATGTTGAAGAACCTGTCCTTATAATGCCTTTCAATGAAAGTGGAATAAGGCTTCAACAAACCAGGTGATCTGTTGCACTGTCTTCTTTAATCCTTGAGTGTCACTGTACAGAGAAAGAGGTAAAAACCCCAAAAGAAAAGTAATATTTAGAAAGGAATGTAGATCTCAATTTGCGGTACTCATCTAATGAGAGGCTCATGGATGGATTGACTTGGATATTAAATGGATTAATTAGCACAGTATTAAAAATGAATGAAGAAATCTGTGGTCACAGAATCCCTTGAGATTTGCTGAGCTTCCTTAATGGGGAAGGAGATTCAGAACATTAAGGATAGACGAAAATCAGAAAAACAAGCAACAATTCCTCTTACAAAGCACTCTTTACAACCCCATTTTCTTTCCCTCATATCTTTTTCTCATATCTCTGCCTTCTTATTTATTCTTCTTTCTACTTGCTTTTTTTAATTTTTATTGGTGGGAGAAATGAAACAATACTAATCCACAAAAACTACATGCTTCTAGCATGTAGGAGGAGTATAACTCCTAAACTTTTCCTTCTATAAGGAGGAAAAGGGAGCGGTCAGAACATTGCTATATAGCCAGTCAGTAAATTCAACCTCCTATCACGTGCTAGAGACTAAGTCTCCTGATTTTTTTTTTTTTCCCCTAGCTTCTGAATGTGTATTACAGATACTAGGTGTATATCATGCTGTCATCCTCAATTTGGTGCACTTTTTAAAGATCGCCATTTATCTGTGCTGAAGTACTGGGTGAGGTTGGTTAAGATGGTATGTACTGTAATAATTCTGGCTTGAAGAAGCAAAATTAAGTTCCCAGGCTCCCTCATTTTTAAGTTTCTCATATCAGTTGAATTTGTTTTATCTGTTATTAATTTGTTGTTAAAACTGTTACTGCCTCTTGCTCAAGGCGTAGTCGAACAGGGGACTACTGTAGTATCCTCTGACCATTTATAAAAGCATGCTGATTTAACATGTCTGTATTTGGATAGCTAATATTTTATTTGGCTGTTCTTTTGACAAAAAGCTTACATTGACATTCTCCCCTCTTGTAGATGTGCTATGTGTTTTTAGGTAGTTATCACAAATGTAAGCTTTCTCTGCTTTCACGAGTTCATGACACAGACAGTGGAAAATAATATTACAAACCTAAGGTTTAATGTGTTGGATTAGAGCAATCTTTCTTCCAAATACCAAGCCAAGGCCAGTAGTGAGACCATCTCTCATAAAAACTAAGATTAGAGAATCACTCAGCATGATTCAAACAGCAGAACTAAGAGCACAGAGTAAGTCTGAGATAGCTTTGCGTCCAGGGAGAGCTTAGGAGTGGTTTACTTTGATTAATGTAAATGCTTATTTTAAGGAAGTAAATTTGTATCCTCAGCAATAAAGAGGTCTTGATTTATTTTTCAGACACCAGAAGTCACTTTATACAAATCATCTGTAACTTCATTTCTATGGGCTTAGGGTATTGTGTCATGTTAGATGCTTTCCATATATAGATATTCTTTTTGGTGAAAGAGGTTTATTGCTACAACTGGAATTTAGATCATGTATATTTAAGTTCCTTGGAGGTGTGTTTCTCTTTGTACTAAGAGTATATGACAGCAGTAGGTAAGGTACAGTTCTAGTCTGTCTTTGGTGGTTTCCTAATCTTTCTTGGACTTGAAAATAACATTACTGCTTTAGAGAAATTAAACTTCATAACATTATAAATATTACCTTTTTAGTTTTGATTTTTTACTGAGTAACGAAATTAATTTAGTATCCCATTGCTATCATCTGCTTTGACTCCACTCACAGACCCAATGAAATTCACATGGCTGATCTCACACACATGAACACACACTCTCACACACATATACATATATGTATATATAAAAAGATACATTTTTATTTACACCTGTATATGTGCATGGACATGCATGTTACTCAGGAAGTGTCAGAAATGTTGGTCTATACTACCACTGATAGTTCCATTCTTCCTGGTCCCTTCTGCTTTGGAGTTCAGCAAGTTATTTCCCAAAAATGTCCATAATGCTTAGATATATTTGAACACCTGGATTAACTGAATGTCATGTTTTATTCTTGCCTTTCACCTTTCAGTAACAGAGTATAATACCTGCTATGAGTCAAAAGTAATAGTTTCAACACTAGTAAGATGAACAAGTTCCTGTCAAGAAAGACCTAAGAGTCTAGTTTGAAAGAAATGGTGTCACTACTTTACTTGAATTTAAGGAAAATTCAGCATGGTGGCTTTGCCACTCATCATCACCAACTGCTCAAAGTTTGTATTTTGTCAGTGCTTTTCTTGTCTATTACCATCTCTTAACTCTTGATATACCAGGTCAGTTTTGTTACTGCACAAACATAGAGTCAAGCTTTAAGCTAACAGCAAATATTCTGCAATTTCTTATGTAAGTAAAAATATTACTTAGCAGTTGATTCACCACGTTGTCAGAACAGATACATAAAGTCCCACCTGCCAACCTGCATGAGAAGTGATGCTGCCATTGTCTTTCTCTCTGCAGCTGGACTGTTAATGTCATTTCAAGCAGCATGAATTTTCATGCTCTCATTAACCTACAAACAAGCATTCACAGAGTGTATAGTTCCTTCTTAGCGGTCTTGTTCCCTGGTTCAGTTGCACTTTCCACACACCCGATAAAGCACTCTCAGAACAATTACATGTAGTAAGTCAAAGACAAAGAACTAAGGTTTGGTATCTGGGGGGGATGGAAAAAGCAATTTTAAACTAGCTTTATTTACTAGCATATGGGGGTTTTTTGCTGCAAACACGAGTGTATTCTTAATCCAAATAGAAAGATACCAGTATGAATGGTTATTGTATTTAGGACAAATGTATTTGAAATAAATACGCCTGTCCCAGGGTATAAGAATATGTTGCAAAAGCAACTGCAGTTGTGATAGCAGTGATTTTATTTAATTTTTTGTATGGTATATATAGTAAAGACGGAGGTAAAGGTTTTAGTGTGGTGGAATGATTCAATACTGATTTCCTTCTGATTTGATGGATACATGCTATATTCAAAACCAGCTTTATTAATTTCTGACAAATACAGATTTAGCAGATATGTGGAAAGCAGCTCCACTCTGGCATTTTCAGAGATCACCTTGGTAAAAAAATGAGGTTGCTTATTATTTTATTTTTCAAGCATTAGTGTTCCTCAAGGATTTTTTGTTCTCCTCTCAAATGATCTAGAGGCTAACAGCAAGCATACATCACATTTTGGGATGGATATCTGTTCAGAACTGTGAAGCTGTAAAAATACTTAAGGATTTGAAGCCTTACCGTTTCACCTGGATTTTAAACAAGTCATGGATTTGATAAACAGATCCTATTGTAAATTTCATGCTTCCAAATGATTGCCTTTTTGTAAAATGAATTATATTGGGACAGTATATATGAATTATATTGGGACATCTTAAGTACATTCCAAAGTACAAATACTTAAATATTTGGCAATAAGCAATGGGAATGTATTTCACTGTGTTTGTAGTTTGATGAGCTTCCTGCTAACCTGAAACATAAAAAGCTTTAGGAATAGTATAGTAAAAAAAATTATATTGCGTAAAGAGTGTTTCTTTCATGAAAATACATACTGACTGTTAGAAAATACAACTGCAAAAAACCAGTTCACTAGTTGCTAAATGAATCAGTTTTTCCAGCTAATGATTTCATGTGTATAGATTTTATACATGTGGTGGAGGCTGTTTTTCTACCTCTTTCTGTATCTAATAATTAGAGGCTGTTTTTCTACCTCTTTCTGTATCTTACAGGCATACAGGAGTTTCCAGAAAATATAAAAAACTGTAAAGTCCTGACAGTTGTTGAGGCAAGCGTAAATCCAATTTCAAAGTAAGCTTGTAAATGTTTTGATGTTTTATATTTTGTGCAAGTACTACTGAGTAGTCTCAAATTTGCCCCAAGACTTGTGTCGGCCCTTGGAGGCGGGGGCAGTTCCCTGAGAAATACCTTCATTAACCTTGTTGCACTGTGATCCAGTATAGCTATCTCATTAAAGTATTTTGACGAAGTTAATAGGCTATGTGGACTATCCTTCATTATCCCATGAAGCTTTGTCAGCTTGTTAAAATCCATCACTTCTCTGTGACAGTAGAGAAATGTGGTAAGAGTTTTCTTTATAACAAAAATTAATTCTGGTTTAATGTGCATTTCTGCTATATTGACAGAATTAATTTGCCAGAAACCTCTACTGCTAGAGATAGAACATCTCTCTTCTGGGGAAAAAAAGGGGTTGTGTGTTATCTAATTTATCCTGTTGTTTCTAATTAATGCCTTCTTCACATATGTCAGGAGATCACAAGTTCATAGCAAGACTATATGTATTTGTAGTTTTATTGCCTGTAGACATTGTTCCCAATACTTAAAATAATTTTGAAACTCATTTTATGGAGAACAACTGTCTTGTGTGACTTTAAAGAAATTCATCCCCTTAATTTTGATTTTATCAATATGTAGGACTTTAGTACTATACTGTTGCTCAAGAAAATATGACTTAATGCCCTGAATATAATCGAATCTAAGATATGTTATTTTACTTCTATATAGGCTGCCAGATGGATTTTCTCAACTGTTAAACCTAACACAGCTGTACCTGAATGATGCTTTTCTTGAGTTTTTGCCAGCCAATTTTGGAAGGTAAGTTGAACATGAAACTTAATATCTACCTTTAGTTTTAAATTTCTGCAGAGCAGTTTTGTCTGGTTCTGAAGCAAAGTGGGTACTGAAGAAAGGGAAGAAGAGTACATTTTGAATTCGCAGTAGTTATAGAGTAAAAAAAGCCCTGAATCTGTATCAGCAGCTTTTAATTTTGACTTCTGAAGGACAGACAGAATGCTTATGAAGGGCGTCAAACTCATTTATGTTCTTGTTTCTTTTCTGACACTAGTCTGGTAAGTAAGATTAATTTTTTTGAAATATGTGTTGCTTGTCATGTAGTAATTGGAGTGAAGTAAATAATGACAACTGTAATTCCACTTTTCCTGCCTGTCCTGAATGCACAATTTTTTTCATGCACAACTTTAACTCACAAGTCATTTATTGTCTGGAATATTTCTGAAACACCTGTCATATTTATGGTGTAGTGACTATACAAAACTGTTACATGCCATACTTTTAGTACAAGATAAGTACTAATCTGCTACTTCTGTAAAATAGATTAAAATTAAATCTTGTGAAAGGGTAATACTCTTAAAAGGAAAACTCCTAGATAAGCATAGGTCGTGCTGTCCTTATCAGACTGCTTTTAGCCATTTCTGCAGTTTTCTCCTCTCCATTTTTATTCTATGGTCTTTTTTTCCTGGATTGTCACTTTCCTGACCCATCGCATGTCCAGCAAGCATCTCTTTCAGAAAATACAGCTATTAGTTGAGCAGTCATGTTGCCGAGTGAAAAAATTGCCTTGGGCTGTATAGTTATATTTGGATCAGCACAGTTTGCAAGACAGCCCCCAGATAGTGCTGCAGCAGTTGGGCAGATCAGGAGATGAGCAATAGAACATAAGCACAGGTGCTCTCCACTAGTGACCATTAGTTTATTAGTCATCTGTGATCAGAGCTGTTGTCTTGCCCTCCTCTTTACCAGTTATTCCCTGATGAATGATTAAGAGCACCACATCGGCTACACATTCAGCTATCAAAACATCTGCTTGTGATGCCGAAGCATTTCTGTCCTGCTTTTTTCTGGTGCATGAAGTTTGCATTTCAAAAGCCCTCATTAAGGTTGAAGAATATCTGCAATATGCGTAATATTGTTGGAATTCTAATGATTGTCTATGCTTTTTTCTGTTCTGTTTTTTAATAGTCTAACCTGGCAAGTAAAAGTAGTAAAAGCAGGCACTACAGATGAACTTGAAGACTTCAGATTGACAGAACTCATCCTTTGTGTGGTTAATCTTACACACAATACACATTAAAATTTTTTCTTTGCCACTGTCAGCTTCTGTAATGCTTAATGGTTAGTGAAATGGTGATGTAATTAATTACTAACATCATAAGAATAAATCAGTTACCGAAGACAACTTGAAAGCCAATTCTCCATTGTAGTGTTTCTCTTGATAGTTATGAAGAATTCTGCCTTGCTTGTTAAAATCTAGTGACTTGAAGCATCCTAGGACAATTAATTTGAAGTATTCATGTATGTAAGTTTACCTGCTAAAACAGTGTTGCATAGAATACATAGTGTTCTATAGGAAGACAATGTGTAGATCAAATAAATTAAAAAACACTGAAACATCAAAATACAATTTCAAAGCAAGGTTCAGATCCCTTTGACATTGAACACTTCTCTTCTGTAAGTGATGAGACTATTCTGCCATCCCACAATTTTACAACTAGGTGTAAATACTTTCTAGTACAAAGTCTTAACTTCTGCTTCAGAATATGGAAGTATTTTTTATAAACAAATAAAAAACTGTTAGAAGCTTTTGAAATATTTAATCTCATAAATGACAAGCCTTCACTTTCTTCCAGTTTGTGCTTTATTTTTTTTTGTATATGGCCTTATAGCTATTACTTTTCATTATTTAGGAATATTTGAAGTAACTGAGCTATGTTGCCTGCTCTTACGGGCAACTATTTATCAATAATCATGTCTCCTAAAAACTAAGTCAATACATATTACAGCTAACAAAGTTTTTATGCTCTCTGTGTCAGATTAGAAACCTGGTTTCTTTCTCTTTCTCTTTAGAGTATTCATTGTTTCTACAGTTTAATTGTTGCCATTTTTCATGAGTGTGTCTCCCATTCTCTCACCTGCTGTATTTGTAGTGTTCTCATATCCCTCAGTTTATTAGACTAAATAAAATTTTGTTTCCTTCTGGTGTGGTAGTTTTCTTTTGTGTCTGTTCATATTAATGTATCTTGGAACAGGTTTCAGTTCTAATTCATCTTCATTTTGACAGAGGATGATGACATCTATAGCTATATTTAGAATTCAAATTGAGAACTCTTCATGGCTTGTACAGTGTCATGATTATATTCTTGTTTCGCTTGGAAATGTCTGTGGTTGTGCTCCAGTGTTCCAATTATCCTTTTTGCAGCTGCCTGGTGTAATTTCCTACATGATTAACTGATGTACTGGACAGTTCAGTTAGAAATGGCTTTCTGCAAGGAAATCCTGAGTACTTGGCTTGGTGCTGTGGCATCTTGTCCATTTTTCTCATTTTTTTAGTCGTTAAGGCTGTACAGAGGTTTTTTTCTCCTCTAGTGTCTTACTAAATCGCTGTATTGTCTGTGACATAAGCCAAGTTCAACATTTTTCTGCTCCTAAAAGATTGCTGTTAAAAAATATTGAACAGGATAATCCTAGAAAGGGTCTTTGAGCACTCCTATCACTACTAACCTAACACTCAGCCTGATGGTTAGGAAAGAATTTTTTTTTAATGGAATTACAAAAAAGTAATTTTTTTTTTGTAATGCAGTTTTATTGTATTTATCTCCATGCTTTATTCTTATTTTCAGAATTTGTGCTAAAGCTTTTTATAATTGTGAGGTCAAGATTATGCCATCTTTTTTCCTCTTTTTTATGAGTATTGTGCATTTGCTGTCCTTCTATGATGTTGCTCTTGTCCAGCCTGTTAGACTTACTAAAAGTCAGACTTGATAGGATGTACCTGTTCCTTTGTTCTCAGGGACAAAGTGGGGTTTTTTCCCTCCCTTCCCAAATTCAAATTTCAATGCATTGATATTGGCACAGATCATGGCATTAGCCTTCATGCCAGTGCACAGATATCTGAGAATTATTATGCTTGCCTAAGAAAATCTGTTTTATCTGGAGACATAATGTGTATTTACATTTAAATACACAAATATATAAGCAGAACATGTTAAACTTGAACCTCACTGCTTGCTCATTTTGAGACAGGGTTTTAAAAGGGCAACATTATTTACTAATGGGGGTTTAAGATAAGCTAAGATTTATCTTCAGTGTAATTCTAAAAATCTGGGAATGTTGTCTGTAATGGGTTATTACTTCCAGAGCTTCTTTACTGTGATGTTGCAAATTATTTACTTTATATCTACTTTCTCAACAGTTTGCCAGTGGTATCTATAGTAGTAGATGGTCTTAGTAGTATCTACTTTGGGATTTTTTTTGCATAAATGTGCACTGATAATCAAATTTAGTTACATATATGTATGTATGTGTTTTGCAGAAACTGTAAATGTTGCCTGCAAGATGCATGCATTCTGTTCTGCTTGCCTTTACCTTTTAGAACAATTTCAAATAAATATGTTCTGCTTTAGGAAAACTGCAGAGGATGTGTAAAGTAAGGAACATCTCTCAATGCAATCAATATTTTTAGATTTTCAAGGAATGACTGCTTGTCACACAGCAAGTTTCGAGTGTACCTGCTGTATGTTTCTTTTACATTTTGCACAGGTGTTATAGTTTATCAGATTTAGGAAGGATTTTGATCTTCTTCTAGAAAATTGTTTATGTAGAGATTTAGTTTTATTGAAAAGTTGTGTTGTATTTTAAAAGCAGTCTAAGATGGTTATGATTGAAGAACAATACTGAAAGAATAAGTTTTAAGCCATTACAGAATACATACTTCCTGTTGAATAATACCTGTTACAGTTTTGTGCATTGGTGATGTGCAGCTACTTTGTGGTGATGGGTTTTTCCTATTCAGAAATTAAATATTTCTGTACAAGTAGGACAGATCATTGCCACAGAATGGCCCAGATAATATATATTCTGCCAATATGAATTCCATTTTTCCTTTAGTAAAGGTGAATTAGTTCTGAATTTCTTTCCCAAATTAAATGCTCAGCTTGGATGGATGCTGGTTAGCACCAGCAGTTGAAAAAACAGCTAGACATAGTATTTGATGTGCATTATTATTTTAAACTTGAATTAGCTCTTCGAATCATAATGGAAGAAGTGACAACTACGTCAGTCCTGTATTTCTCGTCAATTACTGGAAGAAAATTACATGTTTAGACACAACCTGTATCTCCCAGCCAGGAGAGGTTGAGAATGTTTTCCAAGTAGCTTCTGTGAAGCTCTATACATCAGAAATTTGATATTTATATCTTCAGTGTCTACAGGCTAGCTAAAGAAAGATTAGAACAGGAAACAAGGTGACAAAGCTGTGAACATTCCTGTCAACAAAGGCAATCTTCAAGTTCATAGAATTAGCTTATTGCAAGTGTCATACAGTCAGTTCTGGCTAAAGTCAGCAAAGTGTGGGTGTGCATATTTATAGTTTAATATATGAAGGGAGATTTGCTGCCACTGTATTCAACAGAGATTTGATTGCATACATGAGTTGTGAAGAAAAAACTACAAACTGTGTAGCTATCTTGCCTGCCGTTAAAGCAAAACACCAGCTGAAGCGTAATGCAGTGTTTGGTTTAGAAATCAAAGCCCAAAATGTTCATTCATGCCTGAGGGCTCTTAAAAAAGTTCTATTTTGTATTAGATTGGTATCTTAGGGTGCCAGTAGGGTAGGATGCCTAGGAGATCTTTCCCGCTTAGTTCTAGATGAACAGCAGTGCTGTTACCATGAATGGGGATTTTAATAGGGTATTCTTTCACCACCGTTAGGATGTTGGGGGTTTGTGGTTTTTTTTTAAGTTGGAGGGCGGAGCTTCCCCTCCAGCAGTTCCTGGAGTTTCCCCTCCAGCAGGTGGTGAATGATGCCTGCAATGCTGGGCTGCATTGACCTCTCCTCTCTTTCAAGGTGACTCATACATTCTTAGGTTATTTGTGGGCATGGTAGATTGCTGCTTTCAAACTCCTGCAAAAATGAGTGAATGTCTAGAGGAAAAATAAATACTGTTTTCAGATTTCTATTTCTACACAAAGTAAGTTCTTACCACTTAATTAAAGTTAAAAGTGTTTGTCTCTCTCCTTACAATGCACTAGTTAAGCACCTTCAGGAAAGACTGGTCTCCTCACTAAGCTCCTTTCTGAGTCAGGGGCCTTAATGTCCTATTTTGTGTTGTGTGAGGGCTGTCAGTGGGTCCCATGTAGAACTTTTGTCATTAAAATCCTATCTGTATTTAAACTAAATGAGTTTCTTAATTTTTTTAAACAAATAGAACTTTGTCACTTCTGTCCCACTACAAAAGTGTTCACTGGGAATGGTACATTGTTTCCATGTCAAGACTGCTTGGAATTTACCTTGGCTAAGTAGTTGAGTTGGGATTTAGAGGTTTTTTGTCTCACAACCAAGGATTTACTGGAAAAAAGCTCAAACCACCTTCTAACAGAACAATCAAAATGGATTCTAACAGAAAGATCAAAATGGATTCAGAAGCTCACTAGAAGGAGAATATGGAAGGAAATCCAAGATTAATTTAAAGCTATAGGTATTCCTCAGATAAGGCTTTTTATATTAACTTGTTTGATACATTGTCAGTAGTAGAAATTGGACCTCTTTTATTGTGCAAAGTGATCCTACTTTTCTGTTACTTCCTGAGTACTTTTCATTATGATGATAACATGTACCCATAATTAATCCAATGAAGTGTTTCAAAATCTTTGGGATGAAGCAAAACAAATGTGTTCAAACAGGTGTAGAAAAGCAGGCAAGATCTAGTTTCTTTGTTGCTTTACCAAAATCAAACTCCAGCCAACGAATTTAAAATAACATAGAAATTTTGCACGAAATTTCACCTTAATGTTACAGGAAAAAATTTCAAACTTACAGATTTTTTTTTTCTTTGAACTTACTTATATTACAGAATTA
The DNA here is from genome assembly GCA_018697195.1 of Certhia americana. Lineage (NCBI taxonomy): Eukaryota > Metazoa > Chordata > Aves > Passeriformes > Certhiidae > Certhia > Certhia americana. The sequence goes on from CM031878.1 coordinate 20,286,916, forward strand.
AGAGATTGCTTTTGTCATTAAATACAGAATATTGTAGTAATTTGTTATGCCTTTCTGTTACAGATTAACTAAACTCCAGATACTGGAACTGAGAGAAAACCAGTTAAAAATATTGCCAAAGTAAGTATAGTATAGTTGTGGAAATTCCTACAGCATTTATTTTAACATTAATCCTCTGTCCTAAAATCTGGCATTTTTCTACTCCCTGCCTTGAAATTCTCACTTATTTCATCAAACAAGTCTGGGCTGATGGTGATGCAGTTCCTGCTGTTTCTAAGAACAAGAGCAATGCTCAGAATTTTCCCACTTAGGACTCTGGAGCCCCAAGCAGGTTAACAAAAATATAAGTCCATGAAGAAAGAAACAGATCCCAAAGATGGGATGTGAATAGTTACCTGCAGAGTCATGAACAGGTTGTGTAAAACTGGTCTTTCTTTGGCAGCAGAAATTAGTAGAGTTGCTGGTTTTAGTGAATGTAAGAAGTTGTGGTGGAGAAGAGGAGGCTCTAACAATTAAATGTTCACTCTGTCCAACTCATGCTAGGAGGCACTTGCATGCAGTAGGCTGAAGTGGAAACTGCCAGCTCTTCAAATACAACAGCCAGTTTTTTTAGTGAGTGTAGCTAATTATACGCCCAAGACATGATCAAGGATTATGTTCCATTGGGATTCCCTTTTTAAGTGCCTAGATACTGTACTGTGGAGTCTGCTGTATAAACAAGCCAGAACTCATATCTGGAATTACATGTACAGCATCAGAAAGTGTGAATTTACATCTTCAAAGTGTGAAGCATTCTGTGGTATGAATACTCACAATCCTCTTCAGCTCTCTCTGCTATCACTAGTTTTCAACAGAAAAAAAATAGAGGACATGTAATTTAGAGTGGTAGCTCTCTAAATTAAGTTACTCCCAACTGGGAAACAGTAGCTATAATTAAAACTTACAGCTAATACAGATTTTGTTTATGAGATCACGCTGGCCTTAATTGCCATAATTAACACTAACAGCATGAATTTCGTGAAACGTTTCTAAAAATATAATTTACTCTTGTACTGATGAGGCAATAATACATGCTTTAATATGTTTAAGTCCAACATATCCTCTGTCGAAGGTGCTGGGAAACTTTTTGTTAACTTCAATGTTTTCAGAGTTCTGTTCTTGACTGAAAACTAAACAGCAACTGTCATGAAGAAATCCTGTGTTTCACTTCCATTAATAATCTCTAGTACATGCTGAGCTGCCAGCTTTATTATTCTATTCTGGTACTCTTACAGAAGATGCTATACAGCTTTAAAAAGTGTAGAAAATTCAAAGCAGTTTTTTGATGCTAATAAGATGTAGGTTCTAATATTTTTGCTATAGAATACTAGTATATTTTCTTTTTTTCCTGCGACTTTTGTCCTTCTAATATTCTTACAGCAAATTCTTTCTTATTTGTAATAAGAAATGTATTTGGATATATTCTACAGCATTAAACTAGCCTTCTTTCTAAGTAAAACATGCACATAATTTTTGACACTAAAGTATGAAGTACTTGAAAGAATGTTAATCAAAAAGGGTAATCAATGCCAAGACACTGCATCAATGTTACTTTATGCCAAACATGTATCATTTTGTTTGGAGGTTATCCACAGCCAGAGACTGCAAGTGGAAGCATTATAATGCAAAACAGCTGGATGGAGCTATTTCTACTGAAAGAAAAGCAAAAACATACAGAGACCATCTTAGAGGCATTTTTCTGATAGATAGATTGGGAAGATGGTCCAGTAAAAATATGGTGGCACTCCTTTTTTCATTTTTTTAAGCATCTATGGCCTCTCAATAAAGAGAGTAAGCTTTTTAGAAAGAAGCAAGTTATTTGAGAGTATAATTACAATGATTCAGGGCCCAATCTTGCCATCACACACATGTCCCTTCAATTGTATGGCACTTGAAGTAAGCTGTAGTGTTAACCTTAGTGAAGCTGCCTGTATGCAACAACAGAATTTGAGGCATAATTTAGGCTACCTGATCCCTTAGTATTGAATTGAATTGATGCCAAGTTCAATAATATGAATTACAGAAGAGGCTTTCAGTTTATGGGAGGGATTACACAGCACTATGTCAAAGATGAAAATAGGTGTAACTCCATGATCTAGTTATGTTTCTTTCGACATCGTTTGGCATTGAATTTTCCTGCTACCATAACATTACCGGAAGCTTTGTTTTCATTTTGTCTGTAGGTATTTATCTATGAACAATACAGAAAGCAAGGAGATAATTAGTCCTAGAATATCTGAAAGTGCTATTGTGCAAACAGCCGGGAAGGAGGGAATATTTCAGAGACCCTCATCTTGCAAAGTCGTTTTTGTATGTTTTGTAGTTGAGTGAATGTGTTTGCTAGATCACAGTCATTTTGGCAAGGGAAGAAAAGGGCCCTAAATCAATAAAGGATAATAATACCTTGTTATCCTGTAACCATTACATAACATTGTTTTGCAAAGTGTGGTCTATGAAGTTTTAAAAGCTACAGAATGCTTTTAAAGGAGTTTTTCAGCAGTGCTTCTGGGAGTCTCTTTGGGGCAGTTTTGTTTGGAACATACAGCACTGAAATTGGAATTGGCATGGTCTCACAAAGCTTTGAGAGATCAATCTTCTGCAGGATTTCAGAGGTACTCAGATCTAAGGTTTGACAGAAATTGAAAAAGAATGCTAGCTTACTGATAATCATCCTATTCATTAGCTTCAAGAAATGAGGGAAATTGTTTCTTGGAGGCTTCTGAAAGTAGTCTTTTTAAGTTTTATTGTTTTGTTTTTTTCTTTCTCTAGGACAGTAGGAATTTTAGCTAGAGGCTTTCCTTCAAAGCCTGTGTATACTATTTGTACAAAAAAAGGCTTCTGATGCTTTTGTCTTGGTCTTGTCTTTACCTACTTACGCTAAATTCCTAATTCCAGCTTAATTACTCTAATGTCATGAAAATCAAATTTCTAATCAAATGTTGAGTGTCCTTCTTGGAGATTATTTCATTAATAATATTAATAATCACCTCAAATTACTTTCAGTAAATATGGGATTTTCCAGTATACTATTTTTGAACTGTATGTTCAGAGCAATTGTAGATCTTATTGTATTTGAAGAAAAATTGAAGCTTTGAATAGCTGCATAGAGCATCTTGTGCTTATGCAGTTGTTTCTTGAAGAAACTACTGTGATATTCTGACGATACACAGACTGTACTGTTTAGAAGCTTTTATATTTAATTTTTCCAGAATTTTATAGTAGGTACACAGTTGCAGTTTCTATATAAAAGTTTTAGATGCTACTAATCGTTCTGTGAAAACCTCTTATTAAATGAATACATGAATATGATTCCATATGGGGAATTCACAGTCTCTTAAAAAATGCTTCCAGATAAAAGTGCTGTTTCAGGTAAAAGTTCTGTGAAGTACCCATTGTGTAGACGACCATGTGCAGTGATAAATAATCTCTATGGAGTCCCCAGAGTGAACTTAAATAGACAAAAAATGTTTCCAAAACATAGGTTGAAGTAATGGATTTTGCTTTTATTTCAGACATAGATTTAGTATTTGCCATAAGTTATGTTGAAGAGTATTGATGTGTCACAAAATCCAGTGTAGTCATCTGATTTAATGTATGACTAGAGAAATAATCAGTATTCTAAACCACATCACGTGGAAGCAACTTAATGGCCTGAAGAGGTAAAAACATGGTGTTGGATGCTGTGATTCAATTGTGCTCTTCTCTGTTTTAACTGATCACTTGCCAGTAGTCTTTATTTGAGAATAAAACAGGTAGTTAACCGGCCTTTGACTGCTGCAGGGACATATTATGACTGTAGGGGAAAAGCTGAACCACTCAAAAGAAGATATGTGCCCCTGCATTACTCTTTATCATGAAGATTTCTTCAGTGGTCTGTAGTTTTTGGAAGATGAGCTGGCAAAGTGTGTGGCGGTGTACTCTTAGTGTGACGCTCAGCAGTCTGCAGACTGTGCCTGGATGATCAGTGTGTGAAAAATATATCTTTAATTAGGTACATTCCAGTTACAGAATAACATAACTACTTAATACTGATTACTAGATTTTTGTAAATCTGAAAGATTTCATGCATGTAGTATTTTCTTAGACCTAATTGTTCATTAATTCCCTTCATGTGCAGAACCATGTCCAGACTGACTCAGTTGGAGAGACTGGACTTAGGAAGTAATGAATTCACAGAAGTGGTGAGTTTTGCATCTTTTATAAATTTCCTTATCCTTTGATCTGTTTTTAACAAATATAAAAACATAAACATCATCTTAAGAGTTTTGCAACAAAGCATTATTTATACCTTATACTACTTTATGGAGCCTGTTACAAAAATTATGTCTATGATCTTAAGTTTTAATGTTTTTAGTCCATTTAAAAATAGTACTCTGTTGTATAGTGTGGTTACTATATTGGTAAATAATAGTAATATGTGTTTGAGTTATAAACATAATTGTTTGGCTTAGAATAAATTCTAAACACTTACTGATTATCATGTATTGAATGTTACAATTTTGTGCGTTATCTGCTTTTATTATTGTGCACGAACTATTTAGATCCAAGGGAAACTATACTAAATTTAAATGTATATACTATACTATATATATATATATATATATTTAAATGTATATAGTATATACTATAGTAAATTTAAATGTTCAAAGTAGCGTTTACAGTTGAGGTGCTCTGATTTTTCCTGCAGCATGCATTGACTTGTGTCCTGTGTGTAGTCTCACAGGCAAATATGTCTTGTATTTAAGAGTCACATAACATCTCTGCTTTTACAAGTACTTTCCTGTGTAAAGGAATTGAAATAGAAGTATAATGAAATTTGCTGCCCTGCAACACAATAGAGTCAGTCCTTTGTGTGCCACTAGTAGAACATGCAGAGCTGAACCCTCGCTGAGTGATATGGTTTGGAAAATAGGGGAGTGTATTTAAGGAATTTGTCATTATTATGGTTAAACATCTAGCCCTTATCATGGCTGCCATATTCTCATCACAGGGTAGATATTTGTGTGGGAGCCTTAAACTAATGTTTAAATTACTACTTTCTCTTAGAAAATGAGTTGTTGGGAGTCAGCACTGCAACTTCAGCAGAAATCCTGTTTATTTACTATATAGCAAAACTTACTTAACATTTATCTGAACTTGGCTGTACTTATTAAGAGGAAGTAGTACCTCTTCTGTATTACTTTTTCAGGAGGGAACTTTAAATAGGAAAGCATATACAATATGGATGTTTACCAAGAAGGGGTCTTTCCCTGATAAACAAGACCATTTTTAACCATACGTTGTAGTGGAAACAATCCTGCACTTCATTTTACGGATGGAGTGGTTTGCTTGTATCAGGGAGATGCACCCTTTGTTGATAGAAAAATGAAATTTGTTTTGATTTTCCCCCAAACCACAAAATCACTGGGGTTTTTGAGAAGTAGGTCCTCTGATTGATGAAATTTAAGGATTTTTTAGACCTCCTCTATCCAAATTGTACATGTAACATGTACTTAGAGTGTGTGCCTGTTGAAAAAAATAGACTTGCTGTAAAAAGCACCAAACAAGCAGAAAGCCTTTCTCTAAAGATTATTTAGTGCTGCGGTCAAGTTCTTCAAAGTTTTTGTATATCGGGTATAAATTTCAATTTCAAAAGTGAATTATCTGGGTTTTCTTTAATGACCCAGTGAAAAAAGTGGGTATAACAGCTACAGTAACACATTACTAAAGTTGCAATAGACTAATCACTGCAGTTGTTTTTGCCATTCACTGGGGCTTTTTCCATAAGATTTTTTTAAAAAATGGCTTCCCATTACAGCCTGAAGTACTTGAACAACTGAGTGGATTAAAGGAATTTTGGATGGATGGTAATAGGCTAACACTTATTCCTGGGGTAAGTTCTTTTGCTGTGTTAAAATAGAGTATATTAAATTACATGGGTACTTGCTTTGTCAGTGATCATGTACATTGAGGTTGTTATGTAATTTTAGTTTTACTTAAAGTCAAAAGGCTAAATGGCACTTGAATGCTTAGCTAATCCACTTAGAAATTATCTCTGATCCAAAGAGCTGTGTTCACAGGGGTTTTTTGGGGTGTTTTGGCGTTTTTTTCTTTGTTGAAAGTTATATCTTTTTTATCTAAAAATTACGTTGCAGTTTAGGAAAATGAGTAAAAATCTTAAATCATATTTGATTGAATGGCCCTTCCAATAAGGGGTGTTAGCAAGCAGAATTATACAGGAAAAACATGTTGTGTGGATTTTTTAGTGGTCTCAGCTGTAAAATAAGCAATGCCAATTCCGGTGCTGTGTAAACAGAGAGCATAGCCAGTTCCTGATAAAAGAGTCTGTTGACTTTGTATGCATTCCTGACATCTTCCAGGATTATATGTGGTCCAGACTGACTTATTATTACAGTACTTGAGAACCTGTGCTTAAATTATAGCAAACTAATAAATGAAAATTTATTTGAATTTTGGGAAGCAGCTGGGTTATTTTCAACCTTAAAATCATGATCAATAATGTGAAATGTGTTCTTCCTGCCTGATGGGTAGGTTTTGCTACTGTTTTTCCATCAGCTAACTCTTAGACAGTTGAGTGTCTAAGATTTGATTGTAAAATACAAGCTGAACTGTGTTTAGCAGTAAAATAAAACTCTATTTCTGAAAGTGAAGATTTTAACAGAGTAGTGTGCTTGAATTTTAAAGCTTGTGCTTGGTTCATATGGAACGGTAATACAAGCTTATATTTTGGCTTCTTTCTTTCAGTTTAGTACAATTAGGGATTCATCATTGTTTTTGAGAATGCAGTTTTACACAAAAGGCAAAAATGAGCATTAAAAGTCTACTAGAGCATAATGATGTCGTTATGTGTCTCTTTCTGAAGTCTGTTCTAAAGCTTCAATTACTGGATTCACAGTAACTAAGCAAACCGTAGAATGTGCAGAAGACTGACTTTTAGGGATGTGCAGAGCTACTGTAGAGTGTCTGTGTGTGTAAAACATCAGCTGGGCTTATCTGCACAAAATACTTAATTTGAAAGTTTGTATATTTTGCATAAAATTCTGTTTCAGTACTATGAGTCTTTGGCATTACACTTGAGAGGTCAAATATGCTGGATCATTTGTTTTGAACGTGCACTTTCTAGAATGCATTATCTTCTCTTCCTTTTAGTTCATAGGCACTTTGAAACAACTGACATACTTGGATGTGTCTAAAAACAACATTGAAGTAGTCGAAGAAGGTATTTCAGGTTGTGAAAGCCTGCAAGACCTACTGTTATCCAGTAATTCACTTCAGCAACTGCCAGAGTCTATTGGTTTGTATTATAAGTTGATTCATGTTGTTAAAACCCTGTAGTTCAGACACAGGATTTGAAAATACAAAAATGGCATTCTAGATCTGTTTCAGTTGAGTAGAAGTGCCAGTTCTTGATGAACCTGTAATGCAAGACTGACTAATCACTTCAAATTGTTTTGGAGCATTCTTTACTATATACAGCGGTTTGTAAATGGATGAAAACCTGCTGTCTCTATCAGGAAAAAAAAAATTTTTTTCTCTGTGCCCCCACCCACCTACCCAAATGGTTGACTCATTGTAAACTGGCAAACAAGTTCTGAAAGCTCATCTCCTTATTTCCTTAGGAGTACAGAACTCTAGGCATGCCAGGGAATAAAGAGGATGTGGTTGCTTGCCCATAATGTTGAGGCATTTTCCCCTCTTAATTTACAGTTGAAACTTGGCTTAATGAACTCAAATGTCCATTTTGATTTACTTGTTCCTGTTATTACAGGTTCTCTGAAAAAGGTGACAACACTTAAAATTGATGAAAACCAGTTAATTTATTTGCCAGACTCCATAGGAGGGTAGGTATTTCACCAAAATAAGAAGTTACATTGCCTTTCTGAACACTTCTCTGTAACAGTAGCTCCTCTTTTGGAGTTTTTTAATAACTACTTGGTTTAATTTCTTCTATATTTAATGTCCTAATACAATTTAAAGCAAGTGTTTTCATATCTTAGTTCTTCTTTACAGCATGTGTTCCTATTGCTTAATACCAAAGGACATTTGTTCCTCACTTAATGCAGCTACCAATCTGCATTAAGTGCATAAAACAGAAATTGAGTGTGACAGAAAATGATACTTAGAGTCAGTTAACTTCCTGAAACTGTTTTTTTTCGACAGTAACATGGATGTAGTAGATATTTCATATGATTGCCCAATTTCAAAAATATTGTAAAAAGTAAATATGAACACATATTTATCTTTTTTAGAGATACATATATATATATTTATATATATATATATATGGAGATTTTTCATCTGTCCATCATCAAGTTTTTTTAATGAGTATTTTGGTGTTCAGCAATTAATTTAAAACTTGCAAATAGTAGCAAGAATAATTTGCTCACATTTAGGTGCTGTACAAGTGTACAATGGCTTCCAATTTCTTTTTATATATTTTAATTAATATAGGACTTTTTTTGTTGTCAGAATTTACAAAGTATTGCTTCACTGCCACATTCTTAGTTTCATGGTCTCTAACTCTCGAAATTCTTTGCTTGTTCAGAAACTGCACTCAGCTCTAATTTGATTATGCTCTGTGCCATTCTGAATGGTTTTAATGCCTTACACTGGCATGTTGTCATGTACTACACAAGCATTTGATGTTGCTGGCCTCACTGTTTTCATTGTGAGGACAGTGTAAAGGAGATTTAAAAAAAAATGAGCAAGCTCAAAACAGAACAAAAAAACCTACAATCAAGTAACAGGAAATACACCCACCCTAAAAGACATTTTAGGCCATCAGTAAAGGATTCTTCTTGGATTTTAATTCCTTAGGGTTTATTTTGAACTACATTTGAGATTAATAATTAATAGTGAAATTAACTTCATTTAAACTGCAGGTATTCAATTAATGTTGAGTTAATTAATCTGTATAGAGGAGTTAATTTTTTTTTTTTTTGTTAGATTAATATCAGTAGAAGAACTGGACTGTAGTTTCAATGAGATTGAAACATTGCCTTCATCTGTTGGGCAGCTCTCGAATATAAGAACATTTGCTGCAGATCATAACTTTTTAACTCAGCTGCCATCAGAGGTACGTATTTAACTGCAAGTCTATAAAACGAGTATTTTAATGTGTTTATATAGTCTGTACAGCTTGTGAATGACAAGTACTAATTTTTGAGAATATTTTCCTTGTATGTTTTTAAAGGAGGATGTATACAAATATACAGGTTTATAAATAATGAAATTTTGTTTAAGCAAAAAGTAGGAATTCAATGCTCTGTATTGAAACTAAAAGGTATAGTATGTCAGAATACTCTTTAAAGGCAAAATAGCCTCAGTACTGATGGTTTTAAAAAATTTCATCTTTATTTTGTGAAGCTGAATTAATTCTTTGTGGTTTTGTGGTTTTTTGATTTTTTTTTTAGATTGGAAACTGGAAGCATGTAACAGTGCTATTTCTGCATTCTAATAAGCTTGAATTTCTCCCTGAAGAAATGGGTGATATGCAGAAATTAAAAGTCATCAATCTGAGTGACAATAGGTTTGTGAATGCTTTTAATCAAGTAGAAGTTGTATAAAATGCAACAATAATTTAGAAGGATTGTTATGAATACATTATGGCTATCTTTTCTTATCTCACACATAGTTCAGAAGCTGATTAAGATACATTTCATGTATTATTGGCATTTTCAGGATCTTGCAGTTCTATTATATTAGGCTATCTTTATTTGAATGACTAGGCAGATGCATTGAAGTGCAGCTTCACTACATTTATGATTGTTAGCATGTGTTTTTCTAGGGAATTAGTCTGGTTATTTTCATAAAACTTTTGATTCTTACTTAAAGTTTAATAGCTTCTTGAATTGCATATGGAGCACCCAACAGTATCATGGGATAGTATAAAAGACCTCGGTGTTCTGTGAAAGATGGAAAAGAGTTGTGTTTTATAGAGATGGTCATTAAAAATAGAAAAAAATATTTAACTTGGGGGAATTGTTAGTTTGTACAATTGAAGTCTGTTGGGAGAGAGAAGTTCAGCAGAGCTCTCCCACCTGTTCTGTCAATCCAGCTTCTCTGTACTCCGTCTGTCTGTAGCTTGATTTATCCATTAATGCCAGAGCACCCATTATCCAGGACAGTGCCTTCCCCATACATATATCTTTGAGAAAAAAGCTGATTAATTGGCTTGTATATTGACAGGTAAAATGGTGAGGATTCAGATTTATTAATTCACGTTAATTGTCTTGGTATTCAAGTCACCCAGATGTGTTAAATTCAAGTTGCAATGTCACTTCCTTATTTTAAACTACTTGCTAAATTGGGCAGATAAAAGTTTTTCTTGTTTGTTTTTTTAATTTGAATTTAAATTATATGCTGTAGCCTTTCCACTCTCACTATTTATTAAGTTTTCTTCATATGGAAGTGTCCTTTTAAAATATTTACAGGCTAATGCAGGATTGTTTAAAGTCTTAACAGTATGGCTAAATGTACTTACATAAATTCTTGTAATTTACAGACTGAAGAATTTGCCATTTACCTTTACAAAACTGCAGCAACTCACTGCTATGTGGCTATCAGACAATCAGGTAAGATTTTTTAATACTGAAAATAAATGATTGTTGACTTAATTCCCAATGGAATTGACAAGAACAGAGCCATCTGTTAAATAAAGAGACCTGATACTGCGTACATCAATACTATCTTGACATTACTTTGTCAATTCTCCTGAAATAACCAATACTAAGCTTGCCTGACTCTGAAGATTCATAATCCTGGAGAAGTTCTGTGCTGTGAGAAAATGCAATTTAACAGATGTTAGGAAGTTTTTTGTTAATTTGTTTTTTTTTTTAATTGTGTTTTCTCTGTGTTTTGGTTTTTTGGGTTTTTTTTTTTTTTGTTGCTTGGTTGGGTTTTTTTTGTTGGGTTTTTTTTTGGTTGGGTGGTTTTTTTGTTTTTTTTTTTTTGTTTCGGTTGGTTGATGGTTGTTGGTTTTGTTTGGTTGGTTTTGTTGTTGATTTTGTTTGTTCAGGCTAATTTACACAGGACAGTTAGTTCTTGATAAGCTTGAACTTAAGCATGTAGCCTGCTATACCAGTGCAGAAACTCAGCATGTCTGGTTTTGAGTTAATGTCCTGGTCCAGAGCAAATCTGGGAGAAAACCTGTAAAGGAGTTCCTCTAGAAAACAAATTCAAACGATCCCTCCTTTAACTGGTTTGGGAAAAAGATTTCCTCAGAGAGAATTGGAAAAAACTGTTTATTTGATAGGCAAAGCGCTCCCCAGCACAGCAAACGAACAATACTAAACCACAAAGCCTCTCTCCACCCCAAAGAGATGACAAATTCAGAAAGTCTCTCCCGTGGGCTGTAGCTCGGGTCCCTCAGTTGCTGTCAGTCCCTCCATGCTGGGAAATGCCGGGCCCAGGCCAGGCCCGGTGGGACACGGGGCTGAGCTCCTGGGGCTCCCCTGGGTTTGAGTCCAGAGCAGGTTCAAACAGTTCCAAGGAAAAGGGAAAAAAACCCAGTCTGGAGAGCTTCACTGCCTCAGCTAGCCAAAAACTAACAAAAAGCAAAGGAGAGCTCTGTCCCACTGCCTGCTCTGCAGACAGCACAGGCCATGTGAGAAGGAAAGCTGAAAATTCTGATCTTTCTGTTTTGAAAACAACCACCTCAGACATTCCACTGCTTCTCCTTCTGCCCCCTTCACACTCAGAGCCAGTTTTAAAGGTGCAAATCTTATTTCTGAGCTAAACAGATGAATGGAGATGCAATTCAGAATCAATCCAGGACAGTTACATTTCTTGCCACACCTTTGAGTGACCAAAGTCACCTTTGTGACTGTTCAGCTTTGAAGCTGTTAAGCAATAACTCATATGCTTGTATTTTTCCTTTTTATTCAAGTCTTTGGTATTCAGAAAATCTGCTGATTTTCTGAATGGCATTAAGGTGTACAGGGCTCTCAGAAATCCACTAGCTTTAGATTTTACTAAAACACTAATTTCAAGAATCCTCTGCCCTTCTCTGTGAGGGGTGGAGGATGTTCAATAAACAAGAGTACAGAACTTTTCTCTTTATGTGATTATCTGCAATTTTAAATAGCTAAATGTATCTGTTAATTTCTTACTACGTTGGGATAGTAGTAAGTACCAACAAGAAACTGGGTTACTTTTTGACTATTTAGTGTTTCTTTTTCACAAAAGCTGTTGCTGAGTTTATCCTCAGTCAAAAAGCCTGTCCAAATAAAGGCATGTTAATATCTTCATTTTGTGAAAATTATTTTGAGAAGAAATGGTGTAATTCAAAGGAGAGTAGTCTTCAAAGTCATGCTCTGTGATATGTAGGTTGTATTTACTTTTTTTATATATATATTCTCATAACATAGCCTTTTTCATTTACTTTCTAGTCTAAACCACTTATCCCTCTTCAAAAAGAAGCTGACCCTGACACACAGAAAACAGTACTTACTAATTACATGTTCCCTCAGCAACCAAGGACTGAGGAGGGTAAGAAATTTCTGAAATTACCCATCACAGTGGTCAGTTTTGAAAATAATAATAGTAGGAAGGCTTCCTGCTAATATGATTTTCACTGAATAATGTTTAAATACTAGTTTGGAGTATAGTTGTAAGAGATGATGAGTCATGTCTGATGAATGAGAGCAGTAACTTAATGAGATTTAGATGTTGGTAAATTCTAGATGAAACTATTTCAGTGAGTAAGGTGAAAAATGGACTGACAGGAACACGTTCTGTGGTGGTTGCCAGTCCCAGCATCACGCCCTCATTCCTTCCAACACAGCCTAATGGTTTGGGGTGAAATTCTCGTAAGCAAGTGTTAGCTTTAAACTGACTATTTTAGCAAAATGTTTCCTCCATTGCTAGGTAGGTATTTTTCTGAAATGTATATAGCATTCTCTGGTTTATTTTGAAATGAAAAAAACCTCAGTCCAGAAGCATATTGCTCACATGTACTTTGAACTGTTTTTATAAAACATAAGGCACAAAATTTTAAGCTCTTATCAGAAAGTTATTTCAGCACAGTTGTGAATAGTTGAGCAAACAAGAACATTCTAGTAGTAAGCCTGACAGAACTTAGGGAAAGGGAGTTGAATAACTTTATTTTTCCACTTTCTTTCCCTTGCAAAGAAAAGTAAAAAGCTTGTGCTGCTTTAACAGAAATGAATACTACATATTATATATGTATATATAATATACAATATTATAACAATACTACAATATACAGCAGTATACTGATGGAAGTAATTGAAAACTGACAAATTGCAACAGGTGTCTAGTACACTGACAGGAGTAATAAAAACATACGCAAAAACAATAAAGAGTGCATTTTAGTGCCTTCTAATGTATCTGCAATACCTCTGATAAAATGTGAGAATTGGGAGATTCAGTGAAGTGTAAGACTGTTCCTGAAACTGTTCTCTCCATTCATATTCTTGTTTTTCTCAGGTTCTGGCTTTCTGTAGACAAGGAAAGGTCTGATTGTTTGGTCTAAGCTGACAGAATACCTGTCTGATGTGGTAGTTCCAAAAGGAAAGTTTAAGGTTCAATAGATAGGGTTGTTAAGTTGGCTTTTGGTCAGGAAGACTTAATAATAGTGATAGTGAAATTTATTTTAATATTTTCAGATGTGTTAAAATTTTAAGTTTACCCAATAGATGCAGAGTAACAGATATTCCATTGCAGTTACTGAGCCCTAAAATTAGGTATTTTTCTATGTCAGGTATAGAAGTGTAGTCTTACAGTCTTAGTATTACTAGTGAAGTATATACATTTTCTGGGCGGTAGTGGCAAATTTATTAGACTTAGTTATCATGCTAAAAGTAAAACGTGGCTGATGTAACATCAAGACATGCTAAATAAGAGACATTGGGTACCTACAAGATTTTTTTAATCTCTTCTAAAATTAAGAAATAAATATTTTTATCCAAAGCCCCTGTCAACTGCATAACTGCTGCAAAACAATGCAGATTAATTTAACCTTAAGTTTTAGAAGCTTATATTACATTAGGATTAGTAAGAATGCAGGTTTTTCTCACTAAGTTATTCTTAGATTTCATTTTTAAATTTTCATTAAATGAAATCAAATTAATGTTCTTACCTATGCTTAATGATGTTAAGCACTGATAATAGGCTATGTAAATCTGAACAAGTATAATTCATTACATATATATACACAGATACATTATTTCGTATTTATATATAGAATAAAACGACTTAGCGGAAAACCACCTGCTGAAAATTTTCAAGTATGAATGTTAAGACTAGTGTACAGCTGAATATATGAATTTCTTTTAAAAGATAGGGATTTATCTAATAAAACTTACAGCCCAATTCCTAAAGCAGTGGCATTGCATCTAATCTTCAATTAATGATGCTGTTAGTCTTCTAAAAAGAGTGAATACAAAAGCACACCTATCCCATCCAAGACAAGGAGAAAGAGTATATTTTGCATAGTGTAAGTTTACAAGAACATCTTTGGGTTTTTTTTTTCCAGTTATGTTCATATCTGATAATGAAAGTTTCAATCCATCTCTGTGGGAGGAACAGAGGAAACAGCGTGCTCAGGTGGCATTTGAGTGTGATGAAGACAAGGATGAGAGAGAGGCACCACCTCGGGTTAGTATTGTTATTTATTTTTGCATACCTGGTGCTTCCCTCCCTCTTACTTTGACCTGTAATCTCAGTCTTTTCCTTACTTTGGTTATGGGTTTCACTCTGCTGAATAAATCAAGTCATCAGTTTAGAGCATCTAGCAGGATGAAACACTATGGTTTGAATTTTTTTATTGTATTTGCTTTTAGTTTGGACATTATTTGGCCAGATCATTTTCAGCAGGGCGCAAGGGAAGAACTCAGTCTGATACATGGCCATGTAGGGCCTAATTAAACATGCTACCTGACTGATGGTGCTGTGGAGAACAAGTGAGGAAACCATGATAAATCCTGATTTTTTTTTAAGTGAATTGCAGTTGCCTTAATCCTTGCTTGGAATCATTGAATATGTTAGGGGAAAGGGAGTGAAAGTGATTCATAATCTTACCTGGTTGCATAAGCTTGTCTGCCTCAATGCAGGCAGACTTGAGCGTCAAGGTAGAGATTCTAGAGTATTCAGTGGTTTGGCCTAATTAATTATTTGTTCTAAATCTTATGTTTTAGTTCTGACATTTAAGTAAATGTAGAACCTTACTGGTTTTTCTAATACAGGAGGGCAATCTGAAGAGATACCCAACTCCATATCCTGATGAACTGAAGAACATGGTCAAAACAGTCCAGACAATTGTACATAGACTAAAGGATGAAGAATCTGCTGAAGATACTGCCAAGGAGCCCAAACGAGAAGCCCAGACAGTCTCTGTAAAAGATGTGGGGGTAAAGGTTAGAGATAGCATTATCTTCTGGTTTTGCAAGAAATCCCAAAGGCTGAAGTGTCATTGATGCCTTTTAATTCCCTTCTCCCTCCCCTCTGATGCTTTTGCAAGAAAAATGGTTAGATTACAGAACCAGTTTACCTCTTCCCCGCCTAAGGAGGTCTGTAATAAACATCTGGTTTGCAGTAGCAGTCTTCCTGCTGCACTAAAAACAAGAAAAGTGACCTAATTCTTAGGCAAATACAAATTGTGGATGTGTTAAGGAGCTGCCTTCTTCTGTTTCTGGAGGATGGCATCTTCGTCATCCTCTGGTCCTCTTTCATCTGCCAGATTTAACAAAGTAATTTGGGTAATCTCTAAGGCTTTTACTCCTCATGGCTGAAGGCTTTGCGTGGTAATGAGCACACAAGTATTAGCAAGCTGGCAAAAGTGACCCAAATCTCTAAGAGCTTGATGCAGCATGATAGAAGATAGGACTACTTTTTGGTGCTCTCATAGAATCATGTAGGTATTGTCCTGTTTGATTTTTTTTTTCATTTGACTGGAAATATAATGGTCCATATGGACATCAGTAAGAATAAGAGTCAGGCTGATCGACTCAGGTTAGGGACTGTACCTTAGTTATCTGTGGCATTTTCTTAGCATTTCATACCTGGTGCATTCTGTTCTTCCTAATTTCAGACCTTAGATTTTTCCATTCTATATTTTCCAAAAAAATATAATGCTGGCTCTCTATGTCACTAAGAACATTTCAGGATGCTTTCTCTGCTAACACTCTTAATTCTGTAGACCTCAGAAATTGGTGCAGTAAAGAACAAAGCTGATGAGAGAAAGCAATATTCAGCAGGAAGCTCTGTGCAGAAGCCTAGTGAACCAGAAGCTGAGCACAGCACTGCAAATTCACAGATGACTGCACTTGTTAAAACCTTGCAGAACACGAAAACAATTGTCAACCATGAAGACATGCTTGAGGTATGGCATTTCAATGGGCATTATAGCAGTCAGAAATTTTGCTGGTGTTGTACTGAACTTGTTCTTCTGGGCTATGAAAATTTCTGTTGACAGAAAATAGAAGAAAATTGCCATCCATAAATGTTCTAAATTCAGATGGTTTCCAATACAGTATTTTTCTCACTTTAGGTTTTGTTAAGTAAAAGTTGAAGCAGATAATAAAAAGTTCATAATAAAAGATGCATGCATTTAAAAAAAATAATGCAAACTTAATTAAAGGTTAATATACACTGTGAAAAGACTCATACTTTGGTATTCTCCAGTTGTTTGACTGTCAGTACTTCATTAAATAATCACTTTTAATTGTTGCTGAAATGAGAAAATGTCAGATCAGTGACAGCAATAAAAAGTTTCTGTATCCAAGGGAGTATACATATGCATTTCAAATGAAAAGTGGAAGGTGGGTTTAAAAATACTTAGTCCTTTGTGTTTACTAGTGAGCTGTCAGAAATATTACTTCGAATATACTTATCTCTTACAGTGAAGGATTTTAAACTTCTGAACTTTGCATCTCTCTGACAAACAACATGTATTCATTTATTTAGAAAGTTTGAGATTTCTGACAAATTTCAAAAGTTGTCATTCAATTAGTTCCTGTCACAATCTGTAAAATACTTTTTTCATAATGTCACAAGTGATTTTATTTTTTTGCCTGCATTGTGTAAACTGTAGACTCTACCTGTATCATACATAAAAAAGACGTGAGTGACAGGTAGTTGAGGCTGTCACTGGCTACTTCCCCACTAGTGTGTTCCTCCGTCTTCATTCTTCTTGAAAATACTGGTATTGACATTTTTTCTTTGACTTTAAAATGTGATTCAAAAGATCATGATAGTTGTCTAATGATAGTGACAGTAAGTCTTTTTAACTGTAGTAAGTATATGAGTACTTACTGTAGTACAGTGAAGTCCTTGTTTCTGTGTATTTCCTTATTTCTTGTTGCAGAGTTCAGACAGCTAAACTTTGCCTGTGTGTAGGCTTTTCATTTCAGCTTTGATTACACTGGTATGTCACATCCAAGAGGAAGGGAATGTGGTAGATGTAGTGAACAGGTTGGGTGTACAGATTGTAGAGAAAAGCCATTGGTTTCTTTTTTTTTTTTTTTAATTAGGACTATTGTAGTTTATTTGCTGTGTCTCAGTCATGTTTGTCCTTCCTGCAGACCTAAGAACTGCACAGGTAATTGGTATCATGGAAAGTTAGTGCTCCAGTAGGTTCCATGCATTTAGTATTCCAAAGCAGTAAGAAAGTGAATATTGGCAGACTTTTTTGCAATTTGCAACATTGATTTTGTAGCAGGAAGAATGTTTACTAGAAAGAAATTTCTGCTTTGAGGAAAGGAGGTCTGTTGGGGGTTTGTTTCTTCAAAATATTACTGAAAACAATTGTGTTTTGAACATAAATGAATATAGGGCTAGCAGTAGGATACTGAATTAGCATCACGGCTGCTCTTGCAGCAGCTTTGTCTATTAACCTCTCTCACAAGTGCACTGAGTTCCATCTTTTGGTTCAGAACTAGTGGTTACTAGCTTAAATGTCTTCAGCATTGCTTTATTTCTCTGCCATTGCTCTTGAAGTGAAATAACTTATTTTCCTCTTGGAATTTAACCCTAGCAAGCTATCCTTGCTCTGTTTCTGTTAGACAGGCTAGGCAAGCCAAGCTCCTTCAGTCTTCTCATAGCATACCTCTCCATTCCTAAAATTGTCTTGGTCATGGCTACTCTATAGGTGTTTCAATTTGAGCTCTTTACTTCAAAACCAGTAGCTGGCTGGTTAATCTGTGGTGTTTTCTGGTTCAGTGATCACTTTGTGCCTTGCACTCAACTGGATGCTCTCTCCAGTGGAAAAACAAAGGCTTCATCTGCATACTCCAAGTAGTTTTTGCAGGTAACAGTAGTTACCTGTCTGAGTGTCATCGCACAGAGTTCAGCAGTAACAATGCAAGTCTGGAAGGGCTACTTCTAAAAGATAATTCAGTTGACTTCCACTGCAGATGCGCTACAAAGTTGTGCTTTGCCTATGTTATGTGGCTCGTTAATCTTTTCTCCCCTTTATTGTTTAGCAAGTGGTAGTTTATAGCATTTACTTACCTTTGAGCTGCTCTTCAAAATGGCAGCATAAAGCTGTTTTTCCTTATCAGGAGTCAGAAGAACTCTCCTCTGATGAAGAAATGAAAATGGCAGAAATGCGACCACCACTGATAGAAACGTCCATAAACCAACCAAAAGTGGTAGCCTTAAGCAATAGCAAAAAAGGTAAGATACCACAAAAAGCATTGGAAGTGTTTTGTAATTTGAATAATTTTTTGACTCAAAGGGGCTAGTTTTGCAAATTAAATTATGTAAAAGTAGGCTTAATTTGTATGTTTTAAAAGAAAGATTTTCCTAGTTAATCAATGAAAGTGGGAAAAATTATGTATACTTGACTGCATGCTAGAGAAACCTGTGTTGATACCCTAATTTTCATGATTGTTGTCAGTTTAAATCAAGCAGGAAGAGAAAAGGGTGTGTGTTTTGGGGAGGTTTGAGCTTGAACACACTCTTGATCTGCTTAAGAAAAGGAGTGCAGAAAGTGGTGTTTATATTGGAAATACTCTGCAACTCCCCCTTCACCCAGATTTTGTGAATTCTTGTTGTAATAGGCAGCTGCTATAACTGCTGCTGTAGGCAGCAGTATCACTTATTTAAATTTCTCTACAGAAACGGTGCTTTCTTCCTAAGGTTTAAGAATAAACTTTTCTTGTGAAAACTCTCCAGAGTTACTTTATACTTTTATTTTTCTTTGCTTTTCTGGCATGAAAATTCTGAACTTTTTTTTTAAACTATATTTTGTATTCTCTGAAATAGAGATTTGGTCTGGGTAACCATTTTCTTAAGAGTAAGAAAGTGAATCTGAAGGATTCAGAGGAAACATGATATAGAAAGGGGATAGCAAATAATATTTTGCTTCCTATGATACTCAAGTCCAGTACTTCCAGGACAAAAGGCTTTTCTGGACATTAAATGTAAAAAGGTGAGATTTGGTGAGGAGAACCACATGGTGGAAGCAGGAAGAGTCTGCTGAGGATCACATACAGATGAAAAAGTGGATCAAAAAGTTTATCAATGCTGTCCTTGGATTTTTGTGTCTGACTGAAGTACTAGGTCAAAACTTCTTTCTTGTCTCTGAAGACAGACATTAGTTCCACAAAATGCATTCATTTGGCACCTGTAACTGGCTTGAAGGAAAAATTTAAATGTATTTGTTTCTACACTCATGTCAGAATCACGGCTGGCTTGAATTCCCCCAGAGAAATTATTTTTATATGCATGTAGTATGTAAGTATGTATACATTATGCAAGAATCAATGTGCACAGGGGTAAATTACTCAGAAAATGTTGTCCTAAGGGATCTGCAAAGCATGGGAATGCATTGAATTCGAAATCTGCAGAAGAACATTTTTCATTGCTGATTTTTTATTTTACTAAAAAGCTGTACAGAGCTTATTAAGTGATCTAGATGGTTCCACAGTACTTGGTCTAGTAAATAGCTTTAATAATGATAGAATGTTCAAAATCAAGAACATTGTACCCTTTCAAAATGTGAAGCAGAGCGCTTCATTTTCTTAGAGACCAATAGACTAACGTGATTGACAATTTTGAAATCCTTGTAGTAACAGAAGTATGATTTGATAGGTACTTTAAGGAAGTATGACAAGTACTCACGTATGACAAGAAAAATGGGAATAAAGCAAGAATTTAGAACTAATAACAGATAAGGGCTGTTTACACTACGCCAAATACTTCAAAAAATAGGAACTATTTCCAACAGTATTTTGTAATTTTAAATGAATTTTGGAAAGGTGTTGGCTTATGTTTTAGTTTCTGGTAGTAGGAATTACTGAAGAACAGACAGTTTCTATATTACTATACATACATATATGGATATGGAGCTTAGTAAGATCTGTGTGTCTAACTAAATTGGCAAATTTTTATTTCAGATGATTCAAAAGATACTGATTCCTTATCAGATGAAGCTACCCACAATAGTAATCAGAATAACAGCAACTGTTCCTCTCCTTCTCGAATGTCAGATTCTGTTTCCTTAAATACTGACAGTAGCCAAGATATTTCTCTCTGTTCTCCTGACAAAGAAACACATGCTGCTGTTTTATCCAAAATCAGGTTTGTAAGATACTGTGGACCACTAAGAAAATACATTAGAAGAATGTTACTTAATGTTTTATATGGTGTTCTTTCTCTTCATTCATTCATTTATCATTCATTAAATATTTCAAATTTCAGAGGTTATAATAAGGTTAATAATGTTCTCTTAAGGTTAATAAAGTTCTCGGAAAAAAACCTTTCAGAGTAACTTAGTATGAAATACTTGGTTCTCGTTTCTCAATAATTTTATCTAAGTTTTTTATCCCTACAAAATACATCAGTACATTGTTTTAAAAGCTCTGTGTTTTTATTTGCTTAATTTTGAAAATCAATATGATTGCTAACATGACTCTTAAAGGTTTCTTAAAAACTTACAAAGAATGGAATTAAAGTTTGTTACTCTAGAATTCTAGGGGTTTCAGTTAAAAAGCACCATTTTTCATAAAAACTGCTAATACAAATGAGAAAATTGTCCAAAATGGAAATTAAAAGAAATTAATAAAAAACCTTAAGTTATTGTCACTTTGTACTTCTTGATGCTTTTGAGCAGTTTTTAATTATTCTTGTTGAGTTTAAACGAACTTTTGAAACCATATGACATAAAAACATTGCCCAAATGAGCTCCCTATATAACATATTTCTTCAATATATGTTTCTTTGTTCTGTTCTGTATGCATAGCATAGTTGCATATTAATGGTAATTTTTTTTTTCTAAAATGGTTCTTAGAGAAATACATTCATTTTTAGGAGAATTTCTTTAATCATCCTTTTATCTTCCAGGCGAGAAGACGAAAATTTGAATAATCTTTTGCAAAATGGAGGAGAATTGAGTATTACAGTGGAAGAAAAACTAAATGTGCAAGAGAAGGTTACAAATTTGTCTGAATATGAATTGAGTATTGAAGAAAGATTAGGCCTGATAGGAAAAGGTGTTGATCTAAGCACTCCTATGGAGGAGTCTCACAAATTAGACCAAATAAACATGAATATCAATAAACTGGTTAGTGAAGAGGCAGTGCCAGATCCTGTAGAAAAGCTGGAAACACAGAAAATTATTTCAGTAATGGGCTTTCTAAATAACAACGCAAAAGAACAAAGTGAGCACTTGGAAAATGGAAATAAATACCGTATAAATAAAGTAAATGGACATGCTGAGGAAACAGTACGGTCTCCCAGTAAAGACAAATTAGCAAAAAGCACTACAGCTGATGGGGATTCTGCTGAGCTGTCTGTTTCTAGAAGCACTGAAGATTTGTCTCCACAGAGAAGTGGTCCTGTGATGAAATCTCACAGTATCACAAGTATGGACAGTGGTGGGCTGAAAATCTATGATACTGTAAATGAGAATGGATCTCAACAGCCAAACTCAGCAGTAAAATCAGGATCTGATACAGCAGATGGAAAAAACATAGTCCGCAGTAAATCTGCTACTCTTCTCTATGATCAGCCTTTACAGGTTTTTCCTGGGTCGTCATCATCATCTGATTTAGTATCTTCTACAAAAACGGTGTTTAAGTTTGACTCAAATCACAATCCTGAAGGTGCTAATGTAATGAGGGGATCAGTGACAGGCGGTGCACAGATGCTCTCTGCTCCCCAATATAATATTCAGTACAGCAGCAGTGCAGCAGCAAAAGATGCCTTGTGGCCCCAGAAACAAAACACCCAAGTAGAACAAGGCACTTTACCTCCTTCACGTCTGCTTAGGTCTGACAGTACAGAAACTCCCAGTTATGTAAAGCATTCTGGCAACATGAATTTCTCCAATCATAACAATGTCCGGGCTAGTGCTGTGTACAGCACTCACCAGCGGATGGCTGGGAGACACACAGACCTGTGGGCTGTTCCACCAGGTGACAGACTGCTCCCAGGAGCAACCAGGCACACTCTTCAAAGGCAGAGCAGTGTATCTTCTACAGCTTCCATGAATATTGGGGATAGCGGACCTTCAAGACGAGCCCAAGTTCCTGAAGGGGACTACTTAACATACAGAGATTTGCATTCAATGGGAAGAGCTGCAGCAGTAATGTCAGGGCAGCAGAGGCCTCTCTCTGCCCGCACCTACAGCATCGATGGTCCCAACGTGGCGCGGCCGCAGAGCGCGCGGCCGTCGGTGAACGAAATCCCAGAAAGAACTATGTCAGTCAGTGACTTCAACTACTCGCGGACTAGCCCCTCAAAGAGATCAAACCCAAGGGTTAACTCCGAGCACTCCTTATTAGATCCTGCAGGAAAAGCTAAAGTCCCTCATGACTGGAGGGAGCAGGTGCTGCGACATATCGAGGCTAAAAAGCTAGAAAAGGTAAAAAAAAAAAAATTCTAATTTTTTTCTACTTTTCTTTTACCTAGATATGAAATTAGACAAATACTCTGTTTTTAACAGCTTTTAATTGCTAGTGAAAATCTAATTTTGATCCTGCTTTAAAAAGGATAAATGTGTTTGTGATGAATATCTGAGAAACTCAGATGGTAGACCGTAAATGAGCTTTTCCCCCAAAGAAAAAAATGGTGCTGTTGTTTTTACAGCATCTTTGCCAGCTTAGCCAGATTACCTTGGAATTCATTAAATAATGTCATACAGACCTGCTGGACTGCAAGGCCAGCTCTTCTAAGTTCAGTAATTTTTATTGTAGCTTTGTATTCACAGTTTACCAGAATATTCCCTTACACTTCTTGATCTTTCTGTTCTGCCTTTTTTTCCACCCTATTTCTTCTCTTTAAGAACAAGGAAAAAGAAAATCAGTAAAATCTATTTAGAAGTATAGGTCTGCAGCTTTAGTTGCTGAAGAATTCAAAAGCCATAATTATCATGTATTTGCCTCCAAGCCAGTTCTCTTTTGAAGTTGGGTATCTGACAGATTGTTGAATGAATATTTATTGCTTGCTGTGAGATGAGAACACTTAAAAATCTTGTTCATTTCAGAAAAATCACAGTAGGTTTTGATGTAAGTAGAGATGATGAACGGGATTCTTTATGTACTATAAATGCCATCACGAATTTGAGCTGATAAGTAGAGCTGAACAATTATGTATCTTCAAAGAATTTGAGTAGAGCCTGGAAGAGTATAATCTGTGTTGTCCAGCTAACCCAGTGGAAAATATCATCACTAAAAATGGCTTGAATGTCATTAGCAAGATCATGTTTCTTTGGAAGGGAATTGAGTCAAGTATCCAAATGACATTTTGATTATGCCAGCTAGATGGATTTTGGTTTTTATTTTCTTTTCTAAGAACCTAGTTTGCTTTGTAATTATTATGGTAAATACTTGAGTATCTGTGATGGCTAGAGAAATTTAATTGGAGACAGTTGGAGAAATTACTTGTAACAATGATTTTTCTTCAGAAATCCCAGTATTTGGAGGAGGATGGTTTTGCTTTTTGGTTTTGGGTTTGGTTTTGGTTAGAATTTTTGTTTCAAGTTGCATAAATTCTGGTGACAGAAGGGGACAGCCTTTATTTCCTATAGAAACTTGCACAACAGCTGAATCTATTCTTCTGATCCAGGTGGTCACCTGCAACAGGAAGTGTCTTAGGGTAGTACTGTGCTGTCATGTCGTGACACCTTGTCCCACAAGAGGGTCACTTACCTCACCATGTTCCAATTCTAATTAAATAAATGTGTGCGTTCTCTCATTTTCCATTCTTCTGGATGGATATATCAAATCTTACATAAAATGACAAGAGAAGCAAAAATACTAGCAATCCCTAAGCACAGAGGGAAGCAGAACGTCAGTGTGCTGCTAATGCAGTTTGTTTATAGATTGGCATGTTAGGAACAGTGTTTAATGCAATTATCTGTTTGGGTCTGCAGTAGTCTAGTCACCTTTACTTAAATGGCATTGACTGCCTGACTTGATTCCCTTTATATCTGACAGTGCCTTTTATTAGGCTTTATATGTAAACTTCAATTTTTCCTACTAGACTGATGTGGAATAGCTGCTGTTGAGACTTTAGCTGTGCATTTAATTTAACAGATCTTTTAAGTCTGTTTTTTATGTTTCTTTTGTTCTGGTCTTGAAGTGTTATAAAGTAGCCTTTACTTAACAATCTGAGACTTATTTATGGGTTTAAAAGTGAATGTGTATATTGAATTGTCTACTTTATATTCTTTAGGATATTACCGACTTAAGGATATGAATTGTGGAAAATGTAGATATGATCCTATATGGCAGCTGGCAGATATGATAATGTGGAAATTCTAGGAATTAACTGAATATTTCTTAGTTCTTCTTAAATAATGGCTTTAGTATTTCTGTTTGTAATTAAAAATTAGCCAAGTAGTGAGGGTGCTTTATCTATAAAGCAGATTTCTGAAACGTTTTTAAATCTGAAAAAAAAAATCTAGTCATTAACAAAACTCATTTAAGAAGCAAGTTCTGTTACAGAGCTTGTTTAAGGAACATTTATTGGAAACTACTTTGACAAAGCTTTCATGGATTTAAAATGGCACTTCTTTTTTTTTTTTTTAACATAAGATACAACACTGAAAAAAACACATATACTAAATTAAGCATATTTTCTTGACCAGTATAGTTAATAGTATTACTTCTGCTGTGACTCTACTGTTACTAAATTTAATAAATTTATAATTTCTATCCTTACAGATAGAAATTCTTATTAGGAAGGAGGGTGTGGTGGGCTTTTGGGGATTACTTTTGTTAGTTGTTGCTTTGGTTGGTTGGTTTTTTTTCTTTTCCTAAGCTCCTGAAAGACATGTTGATTGTGTTTTTATAACATTTAGTAACTGAAGAGAGAGGGAGGAATGTCTGCTTGTTGGACAAACTGGAGAAACTAATTCCTTATTTATTAGCCCTTTTTACCTGATACAGGTGGGAAGATCTTCTAGAAGTTTAATTTGCATAAGCAAAGATGCTCACCAGTTTTGAGACTAGCAGAAATGATTAACAATGGGTTCCAGCCAAATAGCCTGCATTTGTAATACCTTTAATATGCTGTAAGGGTCCTGATATGGGCCATTCACTTAGGAGATGGACTGACTTCATGATCCTTGTGGGTCCCTTCAAACTCAGAACATTGTGCGTTTCTGTGAAATGTAGAGAATAGCTGAAATTACCCATCTGGGTGAATGAAGGTGAAAATAATTCATGAGACGATTTGTAAATAGAAATTCTGCATATATTAGAAGAAACAATTTGCTTACCTGATGCAAAGAATATTTTATTGGGCAATGCAGGAGCTTATTTAAATGTCAAACTGCTCTCTAGTGGTTATGTACATAAGATGTTGGAAAGCGTACAGTCAATTCAGCCCCACCCCCAACCTCATAAATATAGTACATAGTGAGTTTTTAAAAACAACATATGCATTTTTCAGCGTATTTTCCTCTTTGAGTGTGACATTTCCATTTTACTACCTTGTATGTTACAATAGACTCTTACAGAACTCCTGTTGGCTTTTATTTAGGAATTGAAATTAAAATACTGCCTGTGTAAAAACACTAGTGTCTCATATTTTAATGTGTGGTAGAGGAATTTCTCATCCATAAATTGCAGTAAGAAATGTCTGCAACAGTTACCTGCAGATATCTATTACATGACCTTGCTGAGCATACTAAATTAATTACTGAGCCTAATTGTCCTTCCCTTGCATACATATATTTTCCTTTCTTTTGTTGCGTATCACATGGGAGTTCATTAGATGTGTGTTTGCTTTCAATTCTAATTTCATCTGAAATTAAGTCCTCTGGTTTTTATCTACTTTAGCTTCTATTTACCTAAAATGCAGAGCTTTCAGAGGCAGGATCACAGTTTAATTCCTACTTTTTTTCTTAAAGTTGTCAGTGTACAGCATCTTATTAAAAGAAAAATGTGTAATTGTTTCAGTACTGATGCAGAATTGCAGTTTTAATCCAAGTTTGAAACTTCTTCAACATGTTTTTTATGCCACATACTTAACATGCAAAAATATTTTCATTCATATGGCCTCAGGTTTTCTCCCTAGTTAAATTTGCTTCAGTGTGTCAAGGACAATGACTTCAGTGTGTCTGTGCATACATAAAAATTAAACACTTAAGTGTTTATAAAATCATAACCTGAAGAATATTTTTACATAATTACATATCCTGATAAATTACAGGAGTATTATTTGTTTAGTACTTGTTACTTTTACATTTTGATTTTAGTTATATTTATTACTTCTTTTCCTTTTTGAATGGACTTCTGAACCATCAGTGTGTTATAATGATATTTTGTGGTGTTCAGAAGTCAAACTAGCATGCTTTAAAAGGAATAAAACTCTTGTGAATTTGGTATGGAACAGCAAAAGTTCTCAATCTGCAAACATTTTCTGACAGTGGAATTCAAATTATGTGTAGTTTTTCTACATGTGAATCTTCAATAGGAAGAATCTGTTATGTCTGTTATGTGGATAGCGGGAATGAAAACTGAAGGGATTCCTGGACACTTAATATTGTCTCAAAAGGATGACTTATGTACACCTTTACCCAGATTCTAGGTAATGTTAAATAAATCAATAAATAAAAAAGACTAATACTTAAGCTTAGAAGTTAAGTTACCAGTTAAGGCTATTTCAAGAT
Source organism: Certhia americana (assembly GCA_018697195.1). Classification (NCBI taxonomy): domain Eukaryota; kingdom Metazoa; phylum Chordata; class Aves; order Passeriformes; family Certhiidae; genus Certhia; species Certhia americana. Next base: position 20,314,037 of record CM031878.1, read on the forward strand.
GAGTAGAATGTAGAGTCTTGTTCCCTGCAGATATTGAAATTATTACTTCCTCTTCTATGCCCCAATTTCACAAATTGTCGTGACAGACTCCAGCTAGTCTTAAAATTGCAATATTATTCCATATAAATTCTCCTAAATAAATTCCACTACTTATTATCTTGCACCTTAAAGCATTTCATTTCTCAATTCATGCCCTTCTGGAGTCTGAAATGTTAATTCTTTTGTAAGCTGCAAAAGGGAGAACGCATTCTGTCTGTTATCATTAAAAAAAAAACATAAGTAAACCCCAGAATTATGCTAGTAGCTGCCTGCATCTAAACTGATTTCATTGAGGCTGGTTAGACTACAAATTGGAATGATTATGATGAATGTACTGATTATTTCTTTGTACATAGCCATTTTTTCTTGATGTATTGTAGTTCCTAATATGGACTGTTGATGGCTAAATAACTGATTTCTAGTAAAAATAAATTAAATATAAATATAAAATAAATATATTAAATTATATATATAAAATATATTAAATATATACTAAAAATATACTGAAATATGACATGTATATTTCTTAGTGTGTATCAGTTCAGAGTAACTGAAATAATTCTTCTCAAGCTTCAGATATTTGAATTACTATTTTGCAGGCCATTATGCCTTAAGACACGGTAGCAAAACAAGTGACTAATGAAATTGGTACTTAGAAATAACAATCATACTTTGTGTAAAATTCAGATCATGTGTTTATTCCATATTTAGTTTTTAATAATTTGGAGTGAAAATCAGAGAGGTTAATGGCATCTGCATATTCAGGTTTCAGAAAGTGTGTTCTGTGGTGCAGCAGTCTTCAAGAATTTTGCTAGGAAACGTACAACCTTCATCCTCATATTGAGAAACAAAATTAACAGGAATTCTGTTCACACTCCAAATGCTTCAGTTTTTCTCTTCCCAACTAAAAAGAGGTAGAGGACAAATACTCCTGTTTTGTCTCTAGGAATTCCTTGTCTTTAAATGAAACCTTTCTTTCAAGATCATGCAATTTTAAATGGTATTTATTTTGTACTATTAGTACAGCTTCTGGGTTTCTTCTAATTTAGTGTTGAGGTGCTGTGCTCATGTAGAAAAGTAGAGTAAAGGTTTTTGCAGTGTTCTCAACTCTTCCCTACATCAACTGCACAATCACTTCTTGTACTCACGGAAAAAGTCTCTTCCAAGAATGAAGATTTATAAACCCTTGAGAGTTTATACTTCTCAGATTATGTAGTTACCTTGAAACTTACTTAACTGAAATCTCAGTTCCTGATGTGCAAGTTCATACCTCTGTAAATTTTAGGAAAGTTCTCCTCCCTATTGCAGATCTATCTTCGATTTTAAATCCAATTTTGTATTGTCACGTATCTCTTTTGTCACATAGATTGTCGCTATTTATTGACCATCTGTATGGCACTGTCTGAGAATGAATCCAGTGGATCTAGGGGTCTTTACAGTAGTATGGTCTGCTAGAGACACTTTGAAGAGAGAAGTTTTTAGTCCCACCATGCATTCCTTCTATTTTTCTATCAGTCTTTTTGCCACTTACAGAGAGATATAGGAGCCACTGAGAGCTTCCTGTAAGAAAACTACAGGGAGTTGTCTGTAGTGGGGGGGCAAGACCATCTGGCTAATTACAGACACTGGTATGGGAAGAGTAGTAAGAAGATGGTTTGAGGCACCAAGAAGCTAAGGAAAAATTTTGCATTTTTTCTTGGGTGTTTGGCCTGAAACTTATAATAGTAAACTCAGATTGAATGTCTAGTGAGTGTAGATTTAAATGCTAAGAACAGTCGTCCTCTCCCAAGAAAGGGAAGACATCTGTAGACTTTTCTGGAAGCTTGAAAAATCCATTGGCTAGAGAACAGGGAAGGTGTAAATGAGAAACATGAAGAATGTTTATTACTCTGTCATTGAGACAGAGGTTATCAAAGAACTTTGGCCAAGATAAAACCAGTATTGTCAGTAAATACTGCTTTTCAAGGGAGTTTCCAATGACTGTGCTATCAGAGCATCTGGGGAATATGAGTATGCAGAGGCATATGGCTTGGATTATTAAACTAGTTTTAGTTTCACAAGATGAATAGGATGAAAGACCAGATGTTTGCCTAAGGACTAGTGACTATTTTCAGAATCAGATTAGGATACATAGTTAACAGGCAAATGCCAAAATGTATTTATTCATGTAAGAATTGTTACAGTATCTCAGTCAAATTATACCTACTTTGAACATTCCTTTCTTTAACTTGGAAAAATTAAAAGGTTTACAGAAAACAACTCTGAATTTGCTGTGTTTTGATGCTTTGTGATGTATCTTTTTCCTACAATAGTGTTTTTTCATGGAGTTGTCACATTTTCAAGATAGCTTTGTTTTATTTATCAAGTCGCCCATGGAAGATTTTCTATTTCTTCCTATGCGCTGTCTTTTTATTTTGTTTTGTTCTTGAGCTAAGACAGACCACAGTGGCAAGATGGTAGCATCTCTTGCTTTCATTTTGTTGTTTTTGCCAATGTTGCAGGGGTCAGGTTTGCAAGATAATGAAGCTCAAACCAAAACCACTGTCACATCTGTCCTTGAAGTCACATTACCTGTTTGATTGCCTACAGTAGCACAGTTTTGTTCAAGTAGGGTAGTTTTGTTCAAGCCTCTTCCTTTAAATGAGGCTTGTTCACATTCTTGAGTGAAGTATTACTGGAATGCACTCTGGATATTGTCAGTGTGATTATAGTAAGAAAATTCAGTCAGTCAAATATCTGTGTAAATTTTTATTTGTACTTTTACTAGTAGTGGGGTGGAGGGATGAGATAAAATAGTAAGGGGTAATTAGATTTCCACATTGTTTTACTTCACTGCCAGCTTCTTTTCCTATAACATATTTGATTTGTTGCAAATATAATGAAAACCTGAAAATTTTGATAAGCACCTTTATTGTTTTTTTCAGACACATGAATATTTCAATTACTTTATTTACATGTAATTCTGCATGTGAACTGCTGATTGCATGCTGATTTACAGTAAATAAAGGTAAATAGGGTCACTGAGTTGTGTTTACACATAACAGTGGTACTGTTCTTGCATGGGTTTTATCTTGCATGACAATGGAATATGTTTGTATTACATGTATAACATGTCTTGTGGTTTATGCATGCTGCACTAATCTCTGTGTTAAATCTATCCCCTCTTTATTCAGAGCATGCTGTCTCGGTCCTTTAATTCCAATTATGCTGCGGTTAGCAGCTTTCACTATGGCAGCTCTAGGGATCTGCATGGCAGCCAGGGTAGTGTTGCCTTGAGTGTTGCAGACGGAAGAGGTTCTGGTGTGCACGTTGTTCGAGTGAGTACCTACAGGAGGCTATTGCAATATATAGAGGGGTAAAGAATATGTAAGGGGGGTTCTTAAATTGATACAGTTATCCTTTTACATATGTGCAATACTTTAATAAAAAGAATATAATTTATATGTTGAAAGTATTTTCTAGGCATTAAATATTTTGCCTTCATATGCTGTAAACTTACTGCAGGGCTTTTCAGTTTAATGTCATGAAGTAAAGTTCTCTAACTGGCTTTGTAGATGGTGGAGCATACATAAAACTGTCCTGTTTCATTGTACCTTTGTGATCAAAAGATAACCATTCTGAATTTAACCTAAGCTGATAAGGTTTGGACAAAATCTTACTATTCTCCTTCCTCCCCCAGAACAAATTCTGATGATATAAATTGTACTGTAAGATACTGTAGGCATTCAAGAAAATTCATAGTCAGAAAATACAAGGAAATGAGTTTTTAAATGAACACCCTGAGTGACGTTATGGCATCCATAGTGAACAGGATAAAGTCAACAGAAGACTTCCTTGAATCCTTGAACACTTAGTCACTAGGATTTGTTAATTAATTTACTGCTGATAAGTTGCAAGATTTGTCCATCAATATTTTATGGCTCTGTGGTGTCTTTGTTAGTGAGATTTTCTGCATAAATAATGTCCTAGTTAATCAAAAAAGATAAATAATGATAAAGCCCTTAAAATGTTTTATCCTGAGCTTCTTTTGAGAATTTAGTTTTAATTATATGAAGACAGTTGTCTTTACTATTTCATTCTGTTTAAAGCATCCCCAGGCTTCTGCTTCAGGAGACCAATGCCAGGATGAAGTATTCATTTCAGGACAGCAGAATTACTCATCTGCTACGCTTAGTCTCAAAGATGTTCCTCCAGACAGCATCAAAAAAACAGCTGTGCAGGTAATTATCTGCATGACAACATGGACAGGACATTATTTACTATTATTCATAAGGTTGTATTTTTTGTTAGCAGTAGAAACTTAGGTTGGGATAGCAGTTGGAACTAGGTCTTCTTTAAAATATATGGGCTTCAAAGCTGGCATGAATAGAACAGTATCCTCTTCTTAGAAGACAAAACAGTTGACTATATGAAGGAAGATAGTTCTTATTTTATTACAGTAGGTGCTTTGAAAGAAGAAATTTGCATCCAAACAAGTAGTTGCAACTGAAAATTGGAATATGGCAGGTGATTTTAGAAAATTAATATGAAGCTGATTAAACCTGTCAAAGAACAGACTTGAAATCTGTTGTGATGAAATTGTGATGATAAACCAGAACTAGTAGGAGACACTCTGTATTCATCTTTAAGTACCCTCTCTGGAAGCTGGTCTTACTACCATGAAACTAAATGGATTCTTGTAAATTACTATGATGCAGAAGTTGATTTTATTCTTACACCTTCAGTAGTTTCAGTTGCATTTCTACTGACAGTGGGAACTTGCATAGCTGTGGATACATTTTAACTTTATAAACTCTACCTCTGGCATCAAAAAAAGTTTTCCTGTCATGCTTCAAGTTTTCAGAAAAGGCAGTGGAAAATTGTGTAAATTAAATACATATGATCTGAACATACACACATTATCATTCCTTAGAATCAGTCTGACATACACTCAACACAGCAGATTCTGATATGTTTCCATTCACATAGCATGGCTCTGGGTTGAAATTTGGACACTTCCATTACTTGTAATACTGAGAGAGTATTTTGATATCCTTATATCCTGTAACTAATGTGATAATGGTTGCAGGCCAATCTGTAACTCAACTGTATAGCATTTTTGGAATCATACAGATGAATCACTGACTGATCAGGGTGGATAAAAGCACGAAATATATTGGCAAGGGGGTAAAAATGCTGCCCATCTCAACACAGCTTCACTAAGGAAACGTTGCCCACCTCCAGCATCATTCCTAGTGACATGGTTGGAATGAACTGTATGTCTTGACAGTTGTGTACCTCACTGCCGCTTGTCATTGTTATACCTGTCAATCAATTACACATGCATTAACAAAAGAGTAACATTTGTTCGACATGTTACTACAGTTTTGATACTTAAATCTTGAGCTTGGATGGGAACTTGCTTAGGGAGTTTTCTTGTGAAGTGATCACCGTAAGACACTTGGGGAGCATATAGTCTGCCAGCTGGGGAGGGGGGATTTTTATTTTTGTATGATCTGTTGGAAATTGTTACAAGATCTCTGAATTTTTTGCAAGAAAAGCGCAGACTATAATGGTATGAATCAAGTGTCAGTACCATCAGTTGCACTGCTAGAAAAAAATGTTTGGAGAAATTCAGTGAAAAAACAAGTGCTAAAAGCCAAGGCTGTATAATTTGTGCTAAAAAGTTCAAATTAAGTTTTTATTTTTCAAATTGCTCAGTAGGTCAGAGCTGATAACTATAAACAATATAGATATAATTGTACATGATCCAGAACAGTAGTTATAGTAACGTTGCTGAAAATTAAGAGCAGTCATGGGTGAGAAGTATTGGATTAATAAAGCAAGAATTGAGGACTGCTGCTTATAAAATGTACGACCTGAGTATTCATGTTTTTCTTCAGATGCCTTTAACAAATGGACAAATGTGCCAACCTCAGAGACTTCCAGCAAACTACAGCCAAGTCCATCATCTCCCTCCTCAATCATCAGTCGCAAGACATCCATCTAGAGAGCAATTAATTGATTATCTGATGTTGAAAGTTGCCCACCAACCTCCCTATACACAGTCCCAGTGCTCTCCCAGACAAAGCCATGAGTTGGCAAAGCAAGAGGTAAGAGTAAAATCTATATGACAGATACATCTCAGTCAGAGACAATGAATTTTTGCATTGTTATGATTTACTATCATTTCTCTGTAGATGGTGACAGAAACAATATAGGGATTTATCTCCAGCAAAAGATCTTATCTCAGAGCAATTCTATTCCTGAAATCACACATTCCTTCCAGTTTTGGAATGTGGTAGAATTTTAACTGAATGTACCAGAAACATTAACTTGCATCTTTTTACTGAGCTAAAAATTAATTTCTCAACTAAATTAATTTATTTATTTATCTCAACTTCATTATTTAGCTAGTAACTGAAGAAATTACAAAGTCACAGTACACTTAGAGTACTTTGCATCTAGGATGGTTAAAAAACCTGCAAGTGCAAAAATGTGTACCTCTAAGCAAAAATTAAAAAAAAAAAAGTTTGAGCAATCTGATGCATGCCTGATAATTGTGTTTTATTTATGATAGACACACGTGTATATAAGAAATTCTTAAACCATTTAATGACTCTTTCATTGTGACAGCCTTCTTTCTATATTATGTGAGGGTTTTTTGAGAAAATCCTGGTAACTACATTCTCATTCTGTGCTAAAATAAGAATGTCCACTTCCTGTGTAAAATCAGTTATTTATTCAACTCCTCTAGCAAGAGAAAGAGGACAGACTCTTGGCTATGTAGAACTTGCAGTGAAAGCAGGAATGAGGTTTGATTTTCAAAATTTATGTAGAGGTAGCAAAGAAATAGGAGGAACAGATTATTTCACATCAGCATGTGTATTTGCTGGGGGCATTTAAGTAACCTACATAACATCAAAATATCTCTGAATTTAAAGCTCACGTGAATTATGATTATTATAATAGTGATCTTGGAGTAAAACTGAGGTACAGTGACACATGATGTTGTATTGCAATCTTGTTCTGCATTAATGAGGTATAATACTCTCTTGACCTGCTTTTAATTTTCTTTTCATTTTAAAGCTTTTATTCACCTGAATTCCTTATTAATAATTTCATTACAATAGCTTTGAATGTAGATTTTTCAGCCAATTCATCTAACTTTGGTTATAATTACTTAGATTCGAGTGAGAGTTGACAAGGATCCAGAACTTGGATTTAGTATATCAGGAGGGGTTGGAGGTAGAGGAAACCCATTCAGACCAGAAGATGATGTAAGTATTCCATACTAGTGCTTCTTGATAGCCTTCTGATCTGTAATGTTTCTCATGTTCTGCAGTGGAAGAAAAGAAAGTATATATTTCCCAAAGCACTACACTCCAGGACTGGAAGGGAGAAAATTGGACAAATGATGTGGAAAATCAAGGTTGTAGGTGGTCGTAGTGGTTGCATGACAGTATAGAGGATTATTCCAGATGAGTGGTTTTTGCACAGTTCTAGTTATCAGTTAGCAGATTTGAGATAGTGAATTGTGGAGTGTACAATTAGGAATCCTCTTATAAAAGAGACAGTGATTTAGCCTGCAGCACTGTTTCTGGTGTTTGTTAATTCATCTTGACATATACAACTGCCAAATTAAACCAGGGTGGATCACAACCTCAGTAACTCTTTAAAAATAATTATGGATTTTTAACAATAGAAAAAGAGGACAATCTCACAAGCCAGAGACCTGTAGAATAGTATTGCATTCTCCTCTACTTAAGATGGAAAAATGTTTTGAATTACATCTGTTTGATGCTATCCTGTTATTCGTAAAAAGTTTTCAAAAATATTTCCACTTCTGTTTTTCAAGGGCATATTTGTAACCAGAGTGCAGCCAGACGGACCAGCATCTAAGCTGTTACAGCCAGGGGATAAAATAATTCAGGTATTGTAATTACTTCATTAACTAGTCTGTATAATATATCAATTTGTTTTCAGTTTGCAGAATGTTTAATTTTTAGATAGATTACCTATCTTTTCCTGATTTATTCTTTGGTATCTATTCCTGACATATTCTCAGATGAACCTTTTCATTTTCTTCCACATAACATGCCAGTAAGGGATTCAGACTGAAGCACAGTGGATCATTTTTTTCAAATTCCAGATGTTTTTCACACTTCCGAAGACAAAAAAAAAAAAAGTGACAAAAGGTGTCATCTGAGATGGAACATGAGATTTCATTAGGCTGTACTATCATTCAGTTACTGCATTTGTGGCCATTCACATGCAGTGTTGTGAACAATGAGTTGTCTGAAAACCAGCAGCTGCCCCTGACAGCCGCTCTCCACGGTTGCACTCTCCTGTTACATCCCTCTCCATGCTGCATCTCCTGACAGCCTTTGCTGCCTCTCCCCCACTGGCAGGCCAGACAGGCACAATCACTGGCCAGAGCTGTCCCTTTGCTGGCTAGTGTCTGGCTGGACACAGCATGCACCTCCTGGCTGCCCATCTGCTGCTCGCCAGCCAAGTCAGGCATTTCAGGAGCCATGGCTTCTGGACTGCAAGCTGTGTTGTTCCTTTGCCTAGGAAGTCTGTACCTATCAGACCTTTTTTGTATCAGATTTGTTTGAAATTGTCAAATGAGCTTATTACTGGGAGAGGGGTCAGGGAAATGAACAATATATTAATAGTGCCTTACTTTCTTAATCAAAATGGGCTAGCAGGACATTTGAACATAGTATAGATACCCTTAAATTGCAGAGCTTGTTAAAAATAATTATTCACCATATCATGAAAATGTTGATGGAGTCTTGTCTGTTGCATTTCAGTTTTCTAAGAACAAACAAAACGCCCAAAACTAACCCCCCCCCCCTCACCCCCACTAGTACCTTGATTAAACCACAGCATCCTGTGAACCATACTCTAAAACAAAGCCAAATTGAAAACTCAGCCTAATTCTTCAAATGAAAGATAAAGGCAAAAGGCACACAAGAAAATTAAGTTGTTCCAGCTAAAAGATGGCTTGTTCTTGAGCACGATAAATTATCTGTGCTTGTTTCTCCTTACTGGGGTGAGAGAGGTCCTAGTTCTTTTACTGATACAGGGATGGTGGTAACCCAACACCCAGGATAACCAACATATACAGGAACAGGAAGCATGTTAAACCTCTGAAAAGAACATGTGTTATGTATTTGTAAAGTGGAAAATACCTGAAAAGTAATTTCTGTTTTAATGGTTTATTCCTGTCTTTATAAATGCCATGCAGACAAGTCAAATTCCTTCATGAAGTTTTTTTTTTTATGTTTGCACTGCTTTGGTTTTGCTTTTTGTTTAATGTAATTCAGTTTGAAAAAGAGCTCAAGGACAAGTTTGATTTCCGTGCTTTATCAGACAATCAGAAGCCACTTTATTTCTCATAACAAAGAGTATTTTTTTATGTAACATTCACATTACACATTCTTTTTAGCGGTGATAATATCAGTGATGATGTAATGACAGTTCCCCTCTGCCTTGTTGCCACTCAGACTTCTGTGGATTTTTTAATTAATATCATCTCTTCCAAAATGCCTTTGCTATGCTTTATTTTGCAATGTTCTCTGTAAAACATTGAATAGGCATGCATATTACAATGCATGTCTAATACATGTGTCTAATAAAAATATTCTACATGCCTAGCAACCTGATAATTGAAAGTAAGAATTAGGACTAGGCTATAGAACATTATGTACAAATTACAATTTGGAAGGGTTGTTGCCACTTTTGCTCTCTGAACAGTCTACATAAATCTTCCTCTGCAACTCTAGAAGGATTTGAAAATCCCTGGTTTTCTAACCCAGGATTCAGCTGGTAACAACAGTGAGTGTTCAGTGATGGGATAAGAAGTATAACTTTCAAAATGTCACAGCTAAGGCTCAGAGAGCGCAGTGGTCACAGTTCTGTCACCACATAAGTAACTCAGGGAAAAAGGTGGGATGCACAGCTGGAAGCTGTAACAGTTTAAAAGGACAAATTTGTCCTACTGCAGTGTTTTGCTGACCATGGTTGAGCATGATCTTGCACTATTACGCTCTTAGAAGTTGAGCTATAGCCATCTTTTCCCTGTCTTTTGCAGGCCACTTGGGCCTGTCTGTATTTACTAAGACAAACTTCTCCAAGAATAACAATATTGTTTAGAGTCACACACAAAGACAAGCTGGGATTATCTCAGAGTCTAACACAAAGAAATGGCTCCCACTGCCATTAATGTTTTTGTGACAGGACTCAATAATTTTAATTTATCACAGTTGCCATTTCTAATATTCTGATACTTAAAATAGGATGTGTCATTTGTAGTATAATTGGTGTTTTTTTGTTGTGGCAGTATTATGGCTGATGAATTAGATGTCTGATGTTAATAGCTTAAAGTTCAGTTTTCTTTTGGTTATTTGCAATATTCTTCCAAGCCTGATATGATAGTTTAGTTTTTTGTGGCATGCAGGTACAAATTCAAGTAATCTGCAGTGTTTTATTCTTTCCATTCATATAGAAACCTTAAGGCTTAAGGAAAGTATATAAAATAATGAAATATCTTTTACTGACATGGAATAAAAGACTGTCATTTTCAATTTTAAATATTTCTTTCTAGGCTAATGGATACAGCTTCATCAATATTGATCACGGACAAGCGGTATCGTTGCTAAAGACTTTTCAGAATGCAGTGGAACTCATCATTGTGCGAGAAGTTTCTTCATAAGTACCGTGGATTGTGGGGATAAACCAACAGAATTCGTTGAAGGACTATGGGGAAACTGAATATTTTGCATATTTTTATACATGAAAAGAACTCAAAAATAATTATGATCAAAATTTGTACAGGAAATACTGAACTTGTGGTTAAAGGGGGAAAAACCACTGTAGAGAACATACAGGAAATAATTTTGGAAATGCGTATGGTGAATAAACTTGTTTTTAAGCATTACAGCAATCTAAGGATCACTCCTCCAAGAACAAACCTGTGTTGTTTTTTTGTACAGATGGTAGGTTTATTTTTGGATAATTCATACATATTACTAAACTTTGTGCAAGGCTTTGTGAAGCCTCAGTTGTAGCCAATGGACAGATGGCAGGGCTGTCTGTCCTGTAGCTGTTTATTGCCTTTATTTTTATTCACCAGATATTAATGTGTTACGCTGAACCACTTCTGTAGATACGAACGGGGATATGAAGTGTTGGCTTTGCTATGTGCACATTGTATAGATGAATGGGTAGATGGAAGGTGGTGCTGGTTGGACAGAATAAAGGTCAGGTGAAACAATTATCTGCTATCTAAATCTGGAATCAGGAGAGAAGAAAAAGTGTTTAGTTCTGGAGTGTACGTCTACCAATAGAAAATGCAATAAAAGCTTACGGTGTTTTTTTTAGGAAGACTGTAACTACAAGTTTGTGATATTATACAGGATTTGTTCTTAATGTAGTCATTGAATATTCATTTGCCACATGTGATTCATGTTTAGTTGTTTTCTTGCATACATAATTTTTTCAACTGTACTGTGGAATTGTGCCCAGAGATTTTTCTTTGCTATGGAAATCCCCAATTTTGTGGAAATGGTGATAATTTTATCTTTATAAAAAAGACTCCATTTTAAGCTGACATATTTTAAAAATGAAACTGAAATGGCCAGTTTTTAAGATTGTTACCTGTAATATAAATTTAAACATACACAAATGATGCAGAAGAGGTTATGAAAGACATCTTGATTTTGTTTGGCCTTTGCATTGCCTTGTTAATCAAAAAGGAAACCATACGCATGGAGCTAGGTAACCAAAGCAAGTTTGTAAAACTTTGAGCAGTGATGGAGAATTACTGTGGTGAGATGGAGAGCAAAGGGAGGGTGTACTTAAAACCCACCAGTTCGTAATGAGGTTTCTTAAAGGGCTGTTCCTACAGGTAACATTAAATGTGAACTAGACACTTCAGAGTCATTAAAGGGTTTCTAATTACATTAATGTAATAGTGATTTACCACAGGCTGCCTTTGTTCCTTATTACTGTATAAAAGGTTCAATTATGCTTCTATTAATTTTGTTTACCAGAAACGTTACCTTTCTCCTTTGTAATTGAATAGAAACTGCATAGGCTGCAGTGATAATTCATACACGGTTGTTATGGACCAGGGAAAAGTGCCATAGAAGACCGATAACTGTTTTTAATCAGGGCTAATAATTAGCCTGTCATTGGAGCAATATTCAATTATTGCAGTTCATTTTTAATTATGTACAAGTTGGTAGTTTGAGACAGGTATAAGCGCTTTTTTCAACCCAAAAGGTAAATGCTTTTAATAAAGCTAGCAAAAGCACCAACTTCCTTTAGTTTTGGAACAGTGAGCTGGAAATAAAGGAATTACACATCGCTAGCAGTAATAAACAGGCAGTACTTTTTTAATAAGTGAACTCCAATATTATTGCACTTCTTTCAAAGATGTTAACTATTGCTTATTGTACTGTGTATAGTTCTAATAATTTTAATTGAAACCCTTTAACAACTCTTTGTATATTTTAATTCTTTTTAGTTGATTTTCAGTAATATTTACATAGAAAATGATTTTTTGGATATATTAGCAGAAATGTGCTGTATTTTGATAAAATTCACTTATTTTCTGTGTGCTGTTAATCTTAAAGAATGAGAAACATAGCTATATAATGGCAGGCTTCAGTGTTTAGTTGTTATTTAGTTTCTATTTTTTTATTGAAAATGCAAAATGTTCACATCACATGTTCATTACTTTTAATCATGTTATTTTTATCACACACTGCCTTTTAATGGGGATACATACAGACAAGTCCTAAATGACCTTGGTCTTCTATAAAACCTGTATCTTTGAGAAGGGAAAAGTCCAAAAAGCAGAACTGATTCTTTACTGATCTTGGACTGACTTTGTATACATTTTGCAGTACATTTAAATATATCACTGAGAAATTATACTGTATTGTATTTTGCTTTAATGGTAACAGAAGTTTTAAATGTTGTTGTGTCACTTAATTTTCAGATTTATGTATCACAGAAAAATTCTACCAAAAACTGTTCGGCTGGTAGAACTATATAAGTAGAGATTTATAGCAAGAAGTTTAGTACTTCTTGTGGAAATACTTGGCCAAAGCTTGTCTTCCGTCAGTTAGCAGATTAATCGTCTAATAAAACATGGATTATGCTGATTTTACTCACTAAATGTTTGAGTTTTCAGTGAATTGAAATGTGTTTGTTTTGTCAGTGTCAATGTGTGAAGGTAAACATGTCAGACTAAATGATTTTATGGGGGGTGAGAGAAAGATGTCTCCTGAACTAGTCGAGCCAGGATTCAATAGGAGCAGAGACAATATCAGCACTTTTCATTTTGAATGCGTTGTAAACTACATTTTGAATAGAATAAAATCCATCAGCAGCCTGAGTTACACAGCATGGCAGTGAATTGATGCAAACTGTGTTAATTCTTTCTATTCTTAATAGTTCATTAAAGAATCAGTTCAACTGATGTAATGAAAAGATGAAGTCTCCCACGTATTTATTATGTAAATATTTTTTTAGTTTCTTTTTTGGATGAGTTAAAAAAATTGTAAATACTTGAAAGCATTCTATGAACACAGACATAGCAATAAGCAACACACAGAATCAAACATTCATTATTATTTTGGTTTTGTTTAGAAATATACCCTTGTCAACAGCTATGTAATGTTTCTATTGATCAGCATTTATTCAACATTCCAAATTTTTGTATATAATAAGACTGTTTCTGAGGTAACACATGGAGAATAGATAATAAACTAATGCTCTTTAAAGCTGTGTGAAATTGACTTATTTAAGTTTTAGGAAATTCTCCATAATATTATTTTATTCATCTACAGTTTCTGTAGACCTCAGTACTCAATCAATATACATTCTTATTCTTATTCTCAATCAATATACAGTCTTATTTGTGTTCCTGCCTCTGTGCATCTCAGTGCCCACAGATCTGTTCTAAGTGATTTCATTGCAAGACTGGGTTCTTCATAACAAATGTTTCTGTGAATAACCCCATGTGATGGGTTGACCTTGCCTTGATGCCAGGTGCTCACCAACCTGCTCTGTCACTCCCCCTTTGCCAGCTGCAAAGGAGACAAAATAAGCTGGAAAACAACTTGCAGGTTTAACTAAGGCAGTTTACTAAAGCAAAAGATAAAATTTCCACATACACAAGCAAAGGGAAAATAATTTTATTTTCTACTTCTTTTCAGCAAGTGATGTCCAGCCACTTCCAGGAAGCAGGGCATCAGCATGGGTAGTGGTTGCTCAGGAAGGCAAACACTGTAAGAAACAAATGCCCCACCTTCATCATCCTGTTCTTAGCTTTTCCATCTGAGTTGACATCACATGGTATGAAACAGACCACCCTTTTGTCTGTTGGGGCCAGCTGGCCTCTTTGTGTCCCCTTCCAAGATCTTGCTCACCCCCAGCCTATTGATGGGGGGCAGAATGCTGGACGCTGGTGCTGTGCCAGTGCTGCACAGCAGAAACCAAACACTGGTGTGCTATCAACACCTCTGTAGCTACCAGTGAAAAGCACTGCACTGTGAGGGCTGCTGTAAGGAAAATAACTTTATCACAGCCACACCCAATGCATCCCAGCCTTGCAATGAAATCAGATAGGGCAGTGAGTGGTTTCTGTCACCAAGAGAGGACTTCAGTTGCAAGTTTAGTAGTTCTGATAGGCAGAGAGAGAGATGCCTAGGTCAATGAGTAGGGTTAAAATTAAGAGTAAACTGAAAACACGCTGAAGAGATGTACAAGGGTCATGTGGTAAAGAAATTAAACAGCTAGGCATGAAATTTCACAGGACAGCTAAATTTGGCTTTACATCCAGTTTTCTTGGAAATCATAAAACAGTGTAGTAACACACTGTTTCATCTTTTTTTCTTTTTATATGTGGATCTAATATACCACTATCAGTATGTTCTACTTCTTCTCTATGGAGAAGTGATTCTCACTATTAACACATTACGGCCCTGGAGTATTGGCCCCTTGTTATTTAGGGTTTCTATATCTGCTCCCTACTTGGACATTATTTCATAACTCAACAGATTACTTTTTCATCAAGCATCTGAGAATACTGAGTCTAACTTCTGTTTTCTGCCTGAAGGCATGTTTTCAGAGAGAAAGTGTATTTTTTTTTTTTGTATGGTATCCCTGTTGCCATGGATTATATTGAATTTTGGAACATGTACAGAAGATTCTATTGCAGTGTCTATGAGACTGCCTTGAAACTGGAGCTCTGCTACATCATTAAAACTGCACTACAAGTAGGAGCCTTACATGCAGTGCTGGAAGCCACCAGATTCTGGCTATTGCCTTCCACTGGTATTCCACCTGTGGTTCTGCTAGTGACAGACTTCTCAGTTCTGCATTGTGGGCCCAAGGCTCTAGAAGCTGTAGGTTCTGAGGGGGCCCTATCTCTATCCCTATCTAAGCTGTACAGGTTGCTGACTTCCAAAATTCCTCTGCTTAGCAGCACAGCTCTCCAACAGCAGCACAAGTCTTGCACAAAACGTCAGGGAGGCCTGAGGTACTCCCTCTGATCCAACAAATCTCCACCTTGCACCAGCTAAAGGGTATGCCCCTCTCCAAGTAGGGGCAGATGAGTAAAAGGCTCCAGGCACCCTGCACTAAGGGGTGCTGATCACACTTGCTACAAGCTGCCAGGGCATCCCCAGGCCCACAGCCTAGTGACCCCCTTACCTTGTACCTGGCAGCAGCAGGTCCCTCAAGTTTCTTGGAGGGTTCCTAGGAGCATCCAGTCTCTTCTACTGCTTTCTTAAAGCCTCATTTCAAGTACTGACAGCATCAACCTGCCTTGCAGTTCAGTCTCTCATTGTGGCATTCCCTGATTTCCAGCTCTTTGCTCCCTTGAGTTTGCTTTTCCTGAATACTCTGTGTGAGAATGTGACTTGTATTTCAGTTCTGCAATTTGAACTATTTGAACTATTGCTATGTATTTAGGCTAAGCATTACTTATGGAAAAAGTAGCAGCTGTTTGGCTTAAAGAAAGAGAAAACATGAAATGAGCATTAATTCCAATGTTTTAAACTACATCAGAAATACTGTGCACAGGATGTTGTGCCTATCAAAAGTAATTTGCAAGTGTGGATAAACATTACTGACCTGTGAAAGATTCAGGTAACATACAGCTCGTAATACTTGAGTCAGGACACTTTCAGCCCCTCATATTTAGATAAATACCTGATTAAAAGCTTTAGAGGTGCACTTAGAACATACAAGAAAACATATGACTAGGCTGGTAAGGTTCCTGGAATGACCAAGAAGAGTCCCTCATGAAAAGTCATGTTGCTGAAGTAACAAAGCTTTTCTGCATGGCCCAAACTTTAGAGCACCAGGAATGAAATTTCATACCACAGTAGTCTCCAACACCTATTTTTGCAGCTGTGTAACACCAGGGGGAGTGTGGCTCTGAGCTGCATCCATTTCATGAGGCATGGCTGGATGCTGCAAATGGCTGAAATGTTTAAGCTTTAGTATTGTTTAAAGTAACACAAAAAACTGTGGGAAAATAGTCACTCTTGTTTGCCAGATGTGGAAATACTGATTGGGGCAAATCTTTCATGGACTGTCTTTTAATAGACAATGTGGTAACGGATGAACCAGATGTTCTACGGAGAAATTCTCATTCAACTGTAATTTATGAAGGAAACTTGGAGAAAAAACACAACCAAAAAAAACAAAACAAAAACAACAGATAAAACCTTTCTACTTTTTAATTATATATATAGAATTACAAGTACACGCTGGCAAAATACAGGACTTGTAAGTATTGTGCCACGGCTCTTAACAGCAGTGTTTTAGCATATTTATTTTCATCTGCAAGAACTTCCACTTACAATAGAATAATCTACAAATGGTATTGAATATGGAGAAGGTATTTTTTGCGGAGAATGTTTCTGCCAGAAACTATTTCAACTGAAAGCTATGGCTTCACTACAGAGAAACTGAGGTTTAGTAATAAATATTGAAATAGTAACAGCTGGTTAGCGGACATAGTACTAAGTCCTAGAAAAATGAAATAATCATGTAAAATTGTCTCATTTGCTAACTAGCATAAGCAATGAATGATGAGGTTGGAGTTGATGCATTCAAGAGTTAAAAACCATGCTGAAAACCTCCAAACAGATAAATCATCAAATTTTTTTCCGTAAAATTTTAATTTTACGGAAACACACTGGGTCATTTCCTGATCCTGCAGTAAATAATGTGTGGTGTTATTAAATTGCAAATGTAGTTAATCTATTATAGATTGAATCATTATGTGCTTATATTTTAAGACATTTGAAGATACCAATAATTCTTTTTCATGTTACTGCTTACCAAACTCACTTTGTTTTGAAATACCACCTATTTTATGCCACTTTCAAAAAAAAATTGTAAATAAAACATTGTTTATCTGCACCACTATATACTCCAGTTTTCAAACTTCACAATTATAAAGATTCTATTACATTCTTATGTCACAAAGAAAATTTCTTGCCCTGCTCCTACAAAATGTGACTGGAAAGGAGAAGAAGTTAATACAAATGAATTCCAGAATTTTCTATCCAACACCTTTGAATTACCTTGTTCAGACAGGGGTTTTTTAGCTTTACAAGCATCTTCCCTGTATGTAAAATTACTTTCTGTGATTCCCAGCAGGATAATCTCCTAGCAAAGAAGAAAGATACTTTTTTTCGCTCCAGTGGGCACCTACCCAAACAGTTCCAATTGCGTGTCCTGCCAGAAAAACAGCAAGTAGCAGATCTCCTAGCAGACATTCAATTTAATTAAAAAAAAAGAAAAAAATTAAAAGCTGAGTTTTTACATTTCCGTTTCTTTTCCCTACATATGCATAGTCACATCTATGGGTATTAAAAGCACATCATAAAACTATTAGTTTATGTACTGATACGTTTTATATAGCTTTTAAAAAGGGTTATCTAAAATCCCCTTTTGAAGAAAAAAATGCTTCTGTAATCCAAGAAGAGTTGTCTCTAGAACAGATACTGGATTTTATAAGTGACTAGAAATGCTGCCCTGAAAGGTAACTGGATGAAGAATCTCTTTTCAGATGAAGATTCTTAAATCTTAACTGCTTTTGTGCATTTTCCAAGTCTCTCAGTGGTGGAGATACTCCTCCTTTTTTAAGAGGTTCTTGGAGATTCAGAGTTAGCAACACTATCTCAGTTTGTCATCTAACCCCCTCATCTTACTTTGAAGTAAGTTTAAAAATAATTGCAAGTCAAGAAAAGCTACTCCATCTTTGATACAAGCAATTTTATGGGGAGAAGAATGTCATTATAAAACACGCTCCTAGAGCTGCTAAGATGACTTTTCTAATCGATACTGCTATGCTTAATTAATAGAGCAAGCCTACATTTTTTCATGTGTTTGCTGTAAAACAGATAAAAGGCAGATGCAGAAATCTCACAGCTGTTTCAGTTTACCAATGCTGGCTTGTACATCCAGAGGCTGCAGGTTTAAACTGGTCTGAGCTGCTTACACTGACCATGTAGCATTCATCTGTTAATCTCATCATAGGCAGGATTTTAAGATTTCTACATAAAATTGAATCAGGAGAAGACAATTACTACTCTAGGAATTTTATCTGGGAAAAATATTTTCATCATTTTCCTGGGTAGGCATATAAATTTGTCTTATGCTTTCTTTTTAAATAATTTTATAGAATTTTTTGGATTACAGATGTGGTAGATTGAGGATTACTACATAGAATTAAGAGTTTGTTTTCTGTAAGTTGTTTTTCTGTTCTACATGAGTCTTCTTAAAAGAAAGTAGAAGAAAGAAAGAATCTATCAATTATACAAAGGTATACATAAAAATGAGAGGAGTTAGGTGAACAATGGAAAGGGGATGAAAGCCACTTCTTGTACTTGGGAAGCACTGTGGATCTGCAGGAGTTTAGAATAAAGTCTGTTGTCTTTGAAAGGTTATAACGTTAACATTTTCTGATTTGTCTGTATTTGAAAGTTAGTTCAAATTAATCTGACATGCGAACACGTGTCAGTGAAACTGGAACATGTGTCTGATCACAAACAGAAAATAGGAGTATTACCAGCAATAGTTTGTACCAGCAGTCTACTGTGACAAATTGGCATTTGAAGATTATGCCTCTTGATTAATTCAAAAGAGAAGGAACATTCATGATGTAGAAAAGAAATTGGTTTCCTGTGTTCTGCATTACTAGTCTACACAAAACACTGACATCTTGGTTATACAATAAGGAAAGTGGCATAAAGTTACTGTGTATGAAAACAAACTTAGGTAGCACAAAAATATTGGCTTTTAGTGGCATTCTAGTACTGCTTTCAAAAGAGCAGTCAAAGAAAAATACTTCAAGGGTTATTATGGGACAAAGTTACAAAAGCCCTTGAGAAAGTCAAGATAAACAGTATTAGCTGCTCCCTCCTCATTCACGTGCCAGTCATTTCATGGTAACAGAAGGCTACCAGGTGGTCAGGTGCAGTTTTCTCTTTATAAATCCATACTCAAAATTCCCAGTCTTCTTCTTGTCCTTGGCATGTTTGAAAATTGCTGTCAGGGGAATTTGCTTCATCACTTTCCCAGGGACTGAGGTGGGGCTGACTGCCCTCTGATTTTATCAATGATCCTTCCTGCCCATCTGTAATCTAGAGGTGACATTCCCCTTCGCAAACACTATGCCTTTGAAAGATAATTAGAGGTGGTCACACCAGTACACTGGCTAGATTCCTCAACACTCACAGAAACATCCCCTCATGTCCTGTGGCCTTGCCTGCAAACAATTCCCTTAACCTGGTTCTCCTCAGCCATGGGTACATCATCTTTGCTCGAGCTTTCTCATTACTCTCAAGGGCTTTAAATTTCCAGAGGCAAGTTTTACCAGTGCTACGGGAGCGGTTGAATCTGAAGTTAAATCTCACTTCTCATAAATTGCTTAGAATTTAGAAGTATCTTATCAAATACTTGTTAGCTCTGTGGCTAACATTCTTTTTGAAGCCTTTAAGGTTCCATTAAAAGAAAGCTGATGAAAGCTTTCTAATGCTTCTTTTATCTCACACAATTTCAATTCCTTCCCCCTGCAAGAGCAGCAAGTACCACAGAGTCCATCTCTATCAGACAACCTACTGTCTGCTTAAAAGGGGTCTTCTTGTAATGAAGTCTTTTCTCCTGATCCTCTAAACAGCTTTTACTGTAACTTCCTTCTGAATTGCCAGTATTTTTCAACTGGTGCTTGCAATTGACATTACCCAGTAAATGCTTTTTAATCCGTATAGGGAGATCAAAAAAATGCAGTCTTAGACAAAAGGTTGATAGTCACTCTTATTTAATGGCTTCACCATTTTACATATCAGTAACCTGGAATTTAAGTTTACCTCCAAAAAGCCTGCAGAATGCCTTTGGTTTTGCTAGTTAACCTGAGAAGCAAGGTAGAAGTGAAAAAATTAATTTACTGAAGCTTTATTTACAAGCATTAGATTTTCGGGGATCTGGGACTGCTGTGATTTTTTTTCCTATTCTTCTTGAAACACAAATTCAGTTATTTTCCAGACTAATTTTGTACTGTGGCAGGGACTGATAATTATAAAATTTAAACACTGTTTTGCTTGCTTTGTTTTCAGAGAGCAGACCAGTAGCTCAGAATTCCATATGTACTGTTATAGGCTTTATCTGAAGGAGGGTATCCCTTCCAACATGACAAGGCTTTTCTTTTTGAATTTAAGCGTTCATTTTTATTTTGAACCCTCCATTGAGAGATGCAAGGAGAAAGGATTCATAGAATCCTTTTATAATAAAGAATATTCATAACAGAAATAGCTTCTACATCTCTGCTAACTATCTTTGGATAAGATGTACTAATGAAAATATAAAAAACCCCATTATATAAGGTTCCTATATATAGAATAATAGTATCAGTTTCATTTTCCACAATATATAACAAAATATTTGGAAGCTCCATTTAAACTTCTCTCAAGCTAACTGGAAGCTACCAGAATGGATTAAAAAAAAAGGATTTAAGTTTTGTACTTTTGGAATATGGATTGTATTTAGAAAGAGAATATGAGTGCACTGATAATAATTTTGAAAGAAGTCCTATCTGAAACATATGTATAAACATATTTAAATAAAATGTATCTCTGACTATTTTTTGGAATTAGAAGTCTGTAATATACTGAGCATTAATAAAGGAATCACTACCCAGACTTCTCTATGGAGATTCTGTAACAGCTGACCTACTTGCTCAGGGAACTGTAACAAATTTGCAGTATTTTTCAGCACAGATAGCTTAAAAAATATTTTAATCTCTTCTCAGTTCATGCTTGAGGAATGGTAAGTCTTAGACACTGCCTGAAACCTTACGCCTTTCAGTGCAGATGCACAGCTCCACACCACAAGAAAAAGACTGCAGTTTGATCCTCAAGAGTGAACAAGTCCGGTTAGCCGCATGCAAAGTTGCTAGCTCATTATTTCCAGCCAACGTAGCTTTTAAAGAGGGAACTTGAACTACATGCAGGCAAGAAACGTATCATTGGGCATACAGATTTATAACAGAAAAAACAAACACCATATACAACCCTTAGAAATACAAGGCCTTCCCGCTTACACACAGGGTGTGATCAAGAGGTTATTTCCTGGGGAGAGTTGCACAGTGGGGTGTGTTCAGAGGTGTATTTCATAAGGGAGAAATGGCACAGTGGGTGTGTTATAGTTCAGAGGTTTGATTTCCTTAGGAGAGTGGCACAGTGGGTGTGTTCAGAGGGTTTTATTTTCCTAGGGAGAGTGGCACAAAGTGGGTGTGTTCGGAGGGTTTTTTTTCCCCTAGGGAGAGGTGAACAGGGGTGTGTTCAGCTGGGTTTTATTTTCCTAGGAGGAGTGCCATGTGGGGTTGTTCCAGAGGTTTATTTTCCGTAGTGGAGTGCACAGTCTCATCACTCAAGGCGCCACCCCCGCGCAGCGCCCGCAGCCACTCAGGCGCCGCCAGCGCCCGGGCCGCCCACGGGGGCGCCCCGGGGCAGGCCCCTTGCCCGCCGCTGTCCGCGCGGCAGCGCGCGCCGCGCGCGCGCACAACCCAGTGGGCGGCAAGGGGAACGGCTCCCACTTCAGGCACGCGCCTACTTCCTGGTGGCGGGGCCGCGCCCGCGCGCCGCTTCCCGCCCCACCCGGCGGCCCTAGCGGACTCCTATGAGGTGGACTCCTGGGGAGAGAAGCGGCGCCATGGGAAAGAAACGGAGCGATCCCGCGCCGCGGGCGGCCCGGAGTCCCAGCGGAGAGGGGACACGCCCGTCCCTCCGAAGAATTGCTCTGGGGCAATCGGAATGTTTGCCGCTAGAGCGGCCTCGCCGCGGGGCCGGCTCAGTGCGGGGGCGCGTAGCACCCTCTAGGTGGGGGGCCCGCGCCCCCGGGTGCGCGCGGTTGAGGCTGAGGGCAGGGGCGCCCTCCATGAGTGAACGCAGAGCCG
>CM031878.1:20345726-20429265 GCA_018697195.1 Certhia americana
GGCGACGGCGTGGGCTGGCCGGCCGCTGGGGGCGCCTGCGGGCTGGCGGGGCGGTGCGCGAGGGCGGGTGCCTCTTCCTGGGCGGGGCCCGCGCCCCGCGCCGCTCCCGCCCCACACACGGCGGCCCAGCCGGCTCCATATGAGGTGGCTCCTGGGGAAGCGGCTCCTGGGAAAACGAGCGATCTCCGCGCCGCGGGCGGGCCGGAGTCCCCGCCGGCAGGGGCCGCCCGTCCCTCCGAGAATTGCTCTGGGAGCAATCGAGTGTGCCGCTAGAGCGCCCGCCCGCGGGGCCGCTCCGGCCGGTGGCGCGCGCCCCTCTCGGTGGGCGGGCCCGCGCCCCCGGGTGCGCGCGGTGAGGCTGGGCAGGCGCCGCCATGATGAACAGCGCCGGGATCGGGGTCCCGTTGGGCTTCCCCCTGGGCCCGACGTCCGTCATCCAGGTCACCAACCTCTCCTCGGCCGTGACCAGCGAGCAGATGCGGACGCTCTTCGGCTTCCTGGGAGATATCGAGGAGCTGCGTCTCTATCCCCCGGAGTAAGTGGGGCTCGTTCCACGTTCCGCAGCGACTTAGAGTAGGGATGAGGGAGCGGCGCGGCGGGGCCGGGGGGCGGCGGGAAGGGCAGGGGCAGGAGCCCAGGCGCGCCATTTTGAGTGCGGGCACCAGGGAGGTGTCACGTGGTCCCTCCCCTTTGTATGGCCGGAGCGGCGGGGAAGGAGCTGCGCCCACACTTAAGATGGCGGCGCCGGCCGTGTCCCCTGCTGTCCTGAAAACCCGCTTTCCCTGGCCTGTCTGTCTCCTCGCCCACGCTGAGTGCAGGCGAGCTAGACCGGGCAGTTTCAGGCCCGCCCTCGCCTGACTGCCTTTATTATTTTCTTCCCTTTTGTTGGAAGGGCGCTGTGCTCCGAGAAGGGGCCGTTCGAACAGAAGCCAGAGTAGCTGAGGTTTTGCAGAGGGAAGGAGCCTGCCCTGCCTTGTGCTCGAAGGGGCCCCCAATAAGGCTTGTGCAGTAAATTAATCACGGGCGTCATATCTCTCCCTAAATTATAGTGGTTCTTGGGAGATGCAGGGGCTTGCAAAATAACGGTGTGGCCTCTCCCGAGAAGGCGATGGTCAGCAGAGAAGGGGAGGAAATGAATTACGGTTTTTTCTCTCGAGGCAGCAGTGGTATTGGGAAGCGAGTAACAAATGTCAAACTTTGTATTTTCTTAGAAAAATTAAATCGAAATTGTGGAAAGGGGAGGGCATTATTAGCATCCCAATACGTGAACTTTGATACAAAAATGCTCAGACTAACAAAACTTCGATTTGCAAAAGAAAATAGCCAAGTTGATATTTATCAGTTTTTACGTAGCTACTTAACATCTGACTATGTTTGAATACCTACCATCCAGGAAAAAAAAAATTAAATGTGTGAAGATATGCTTGAAGTAAGATATGCCTTATTGATAGTTGTATGGTAGATTTTTATACGGTTTTCTAGTGCTTTATCCTGGACTTGTTCTATGGTTGATTCTATTTTATTATTGGATTTCTCATGAATGAGTATATTGTTTTGTTATAGCTGTTGTTCTTGTCTTTCATTAGGTTATAAAATTTTTTAAAGGAAGGGTTTTAAAGGAAATGGGGACTTTCTTGACATTCATACATAAATAATATTTATGCCAATGTGTACAATTTTGCCAGGGTACATATACACATGAAATACTGAAACCCAGTACCATAGTAGGGAATAACTTGGGAATGTCAAGGTTATAATGTGATGAATTCAGTTTTCAGAGATAGGATGCAGGATTGTGATTACCTGTTTTATTCCTGGTTTTATTTACTGTTACTTATGCATAAATGTTAGAAGTATGGTTTTCCTTACCTCATACTTATGGACATTTGAACTCCCAAATTGCTACCTTGGGAGAAAATAAGGTATTTACTGTAATGCCCTTGCTTAGAAACAAAAAACTGAAGTGCCTGCTATTGACTTTCTAAAAATGCATTTAAATAACATTGTGATGAATTCATAAAATCGTATTTCATTGGCAAGTGGATGGGAAACAAACGTGTCCCAAACAAAATGTAGATCACTATCAGTTTGCAGTACAGTTAGAAACTGAAGCTGGTTTATGGGCTGTGACAGGTTTTTTGTCCTGGGTATGTATTCCAGTATGCTAGCCACTGACACAGCCTAATGGTGTTTTCCAGGCGACCAGTGACATCTGTAATTGGATTCTTAGTCTCAGACAATGCGGACAGTCCCATACACTTGTCATCCAGTTGAAGTCTGCCTTTCATAGCACCCTTCAAAATTACATGTGTAGCAATGAGCCTTCAAAAATAGCCTTAAGAGGATTTTTGAACAGTTAAATGTTGAAAAACTTACTGAGCGGCAGTTGTGTTTTTGCAGAATGAGTTGTTTGAAAGCAGGGAGTCACAAACTATCTCTGTTAGGTTTGGAGAGACCTGGTTCTGAATAGTTTTCTCGGTAGCTAGAACCCTGAGAGTAAACTTTTGGTTTAACCACCGGTTGGATGAATGGGCTGGTTGGTCATTTTTCCCTTCCCTAGTCAAGGGCAAGACTGGGTAGGTCTCTGTGTTCTGCCCAGGAGGCGCCGTTCTGCTTGCAGCCCAATCGATGTTGAGAGGTGGAGACACATGCCTTTCCAGACCTTGGCAGTGGGGTTTGGGGCCTCCTCCAGTTTGGAGCCTAAAAGTGTTCAGTTCATGAACTAGAGTATTTGAGCAAAGCCTAGTTTAGCACTGAGAGATGCAACCCAAATTGCTCTCTTGTATACCTTACGTGTTCTGACACAGGTGGATGGGCCACCTTCACTTAACCAAGAAGCTTCTCCTCTGAGAAAAGGGCTCGTCATTTGTATGGTCCAGTAATAGACATTGTTCTGTCCTGCACTGACAGCAATATAGGTGAGGCTTCTGAGGCAAAACACACAGAGCCTTATTCAAACTGATCTGCACAATTATTCTGTAATAGTCTATTTTAATAAGTTACTAATTTCTGTCATGTCCTCCACATCTCACCTCCCTGCCCTGCTTGAGAAAATTTAGACAGAGAAATGTTTTGTAGCTTTTTCTATGTTTTGCTTTTTTTTTTTTTTTTAAATTAGTGTAGATTTCTGAATAGATCCCTCTTAGGAAATACTTTGGTTGATTTTTATCGTGTTAGGAGATGAATATTGCTGTCTTCCTACAACGTGAAACAAAAATGCTAGAAGTGTCTAAATGCTATTTAAATATTTATTTCCTTGTACATTTTTTCTAAAGACACTAATAATTTTAGTAACTTTGGATCAGAGATGTATGATTTGCTCTTTGACATTAAGGCTGTGTAACCTAGGAAAAAGATCAAGAGTCTCCTTCAATTCAACCTCAGTAAAGGCTAGCAAAAAAGAGCAACAAAAGGAATTAGAATAGGACCTCAGTGTTTTAGGAAAACCTTCTTAAAAAGGCTGATGGGAAGATTTTGGATGCCCCCTTCATAGAAGGAGAGGACTCATCACTGTTAAATCTTCTAGGCTGAATTTTAGCTCTCTTAGATCTTAGTAGTTCCCCTTGATGCAACTTCGATGTGTTTTTAGTAGAGATCATGACCTTATAGAGGATTTCTCCTTCCTAACCTTTGGAAAACACTTGGTGTCAAGATGTGTTTGTAGGGCCTTATTTGCACTCTGTTCAGACATCTAATATTTTTTAACATACTGTCCCCAGAGCTTTTGTGTTCTAAATCAGGGAATACAGGAGAATAAATATTACAAAAACACTTAACAGTGCATGCTCTGTAGATGTAAAATTTATAAGGATTATTGGAGGGGTGTGAAACTGTCTGGAACAGAATTATATTTCTGAGTGGACAATGAAAACAAAAAAGGGAAAAAGCCCCAGAGATATTAGAAGACTTCTGCAGTGTGGACCATAGAACCTTCAGTGATGGCTTCAGCCATTTGAGTTATAACTGAAGGGTGTGTTTAGAAAGAAACAAGCAAACACCATACAATGACAACAAAAAACCCCAAGAGATCCTCTCCTTCTTCCCTTTTGAGTCGTCTCCCCCACCAATCCAAATAAAAAACTGCTTATGGCCATAGAAGTCTTTCTGGTAAATGAAGTTTCTCCAGAGTACTGAAATTCACAGTTGGCTGTCATCTCTGATGTTGGAAACTGGTCTCAACTGAGACCGTACAGCTGGCTCAGAAGCTGTTCTGTGCAGTTGTTTCCTTCCTGGATGTGGAAACTTGAAACAGTGAAAACATTCGCCACTACAAATAAGTAAAGCGGGCAGAAGAAATACAGTCATCTTGTAATGTTTTCTAAATTGTATGAGGTTGACTTTTATGTTTATGTGTATCCCACTCCTGTTTAGGTTTTCCTTGAAAGTGGTGTCTGTTCTTACAGAATTTTCCATTATGGATGTTTCTGAATGCCATTATGAATTTGGCCATCTCTAGATATACATTGGTGCTACTGTCCTGGTAGCCAGAAACATACTAGTCTGTTTACTACAGACTTACATTCTTGATTTGTTTTTGTAATTAATAGGATGAGATAATGTGTTTGTATTTAAATCCTGAAATCTAATAGAATTTCACAGAATAACTGGGGAAGCACTTGCTTGGAATTCAAGGGGACTCCAGGATGGCTTATGTTAAACTTGAACTGCTGCTGGTGCTTCCAGAAATTTGACAAGTGTTTCCATTTTGGTTGAGACAGGACCAGGGTGAAAACAGTCCATGCAACGTTTTTTCCATGACTTCAAATGAAAATTGCCGATATTGCAGCAGTATCTGTATTATTCAGATATACACAGATATTCAGTACTGTATATATCAGTATTTTCTGTTTGAATATTTTACCTGTACTTCCTTCGTGTGAAGAAATAAGCTGCTAATATAAGGGTTACAAACCTTGACTAAGGAATCAATTTTTAATGCAAACTTTAGTGGTTTTGATCAAGATTGCAGTTTGTATATGTTCTCTGTTGGCATACTGTGTAATGGAAAAGCAAATTACAAATTTTACTCCCTTTTGTAGCCAAATGGCGAGTTGCTCCTACTTCCTCCAGTGTTACTTCATGTTACGTTGTGCCAAACTTAGGCAAATGATAAAAATGGTTTTTGTTACATTAGTCAGCTACTACCCAGTATTTGAAAGCCCTCTCAAGTACTGCTTTTTCTTTTCTAAGAGTTAATAAAACTGCTTTTGTGAAAGCTGGAGAAAGACTGTTGATTATTGCAGGCTAGTATCTGAAGAATCCACCAAAAAATGACAAGATATGTTGTTTGACTTTCCTAAACAAAGATTATTTTCAAAAAAAAAAAGATAAATTCTAAAATGTTTGCTTGGCAATTGTACTTATCAAGTAAATATGTTCCTTAAAATAGTAATTTGAAATGAAATTTGAAATTCTACTATTCAGTGTTGTGCAGCCAGATAATAGAAGAAAATTAGTCTTGTTAGTTAGCGATTTTGGCTTATGTAAATTTTCATTAAAAAGCTGCTCCATGCTTTTGTCACTGATACAGCAAGTTGGCAGATTAGTAGATTTCTACATTTTAGGCTTCCTTTCCAATGAAGAAACCTTTTTTTTTTCCCCTAAGGAGTAATAGTTAAAAACACATGCATGCAATTATGACTAATTGTTATTTTTTCCTTTTATCTTGCAGCAACGCACCTCTTGCTTTTTCCTCCAAAGTATGTTATATTAAGTTTCGTGAAGCATCGAGTGTTGGTGTGGCCCAGCATCTAACTAACACGGTTTTTATTGACAGAGCTTTGATAGTTGTGCCCTGCGCAGAAGGTTGGTATTTTAGACATTCTTCTGTAATGTTGGTCTTTGTTGTGTCTGTTAATTGTTTAAAGCTTTCTATGTAAGGTGATGCTCTGTTGTAATTTTATTTTATTGCTTTTTGAAAAGAAAAGCCTTGAAACAAAGTAGAAAATGAATGAAGAAAAACCCAGTTATACATGTTTCATTGAAATTCAGCATTAGCAAAATGATAGTTGGCTTAAATTATGATAACTCAGGTTACCATAGTTATTACATTTCGAAGGAAAAGAAAGGAAAATAATTCCTTTCACTATGGTTTGTGTTGGCAAGTGTATTTGCACACAGAGTTCTCACTGAAGTCAATGGAGCTCTGAAAAAATCAGGCAATTTCCTGACACATAACAGTGGAGTTTGAATCTTAATGTATCACCTTTGCTGTAGAGAATTTTTTGCTGATTTGTGCTTTTTAAAAGATACTGATTATTTCTGCTTTTTTTTTTTGAGTGACACACAATTTTGTCTTAGAGATGTGTTATATTCATTTGGCCATTTTAGAGTCATCTAATCTAAGATATTTAGCATTCTAAACACTTTTTGAATAGAAATGTATATATGCTAGTTTGATTTTTAAAAACCGATTTTTCCTTCTTGTTACTGTTGAAAATCTTGCTTCATATACCATAAAAAACTTTTCTTATGTGTTCTGGTACTCCTTTTTTGTTTTGGTTATCTGTTTAAATATTCAGTGATTTGTCCAGAATGCTCCCATCATAAAATGCTCTTAAAGCTCTTAATGAGATAAAATACTTGATGAATACTAAATTGACAGGTATTCCTTTAACTAGCTCCGAAGCCATGCATTTACAGATGTGTTGAGTACAAGACAATTTGTGTTAGTACAAGCATCCTGTATTTGAGTACAGTAACATGAAGCAGGGTCCTGTGGCAGGCATATCGATGGAGTTAGTCAGAGCCCCATTGACTTCATTGGGATCGCTGTAGAATTTAGCCTCTGACTGGTGCTGGACCTTTTGCCTCTTCAGAATGGAATCACTCCAGCTGATTGAGTGAACCTGACTTTACTTTCAACTTGGTTGCTATTTTGCCAAGAACAATGATATGTAGAGTGATTGAACCATAAAATGCAGCAGATCAAGAAATACCTCTTAATAACATCTCTAACTGCACAAGTCTGGTTTTGCTTCAAAGAAATACTATTGACTTCTTGCAGTTTGTTAACAATGGTCCCAGAATACCAATTTTTGGTATGTTTGCTGCATCATGATCTAGAATAGTGTGAGATGCATGCTGCTGTAATATTAATCTCCGACATTCTTAACAAACTGACAAGTCTCCATAATGCCACAAACTAAAAGTTCTTTCACTAAAGTCCATATTTGACCTACAGTGTACTGTCAATTCTTGTAGCTTTCTTAGGCAGGTCACACATACCTTTGTTTTTGTAAGGCCTAGGGTTTTAGTTTCTTTTGTGTCTTGTTTTGGGGGCTCTTTGTTTTCATATTTTTAATTTGCTATTAAACCACAAAGAGAATTTTGCTTAATACAAAGACAATAATGCTATTTTACACTGGAAACTGTGTAGAGGCTAAGGGTCCAGAGTTTCCAATTGAAGAATTGCCCCAAAATAAATAGATTAAAGAGTATTCAGAATCTTGGTTTTATATTTCATCAATAAGATTTTAACACTGGTTCAGTACTGCCAGAGAGGGAAGATGGGCTGCCTAATGAGCGAACAACTCTTCCTGGTGTTTTTCTTATGATGAGATCACTGCCTGACATGATATGGCAACAGGCAGGTAAAGCTACATTTTCCTGTGTCTTTTGTGGTAGACAGTGAATGAAAGGAAAATAAATAAAAATTCCGACAAATCTTTTTCCAACTCTATTAATAAACTGGCTGATCAGACGTTTCTGAGAAAGCACTGTCACTGTTCAGAGTCGTTCTGGACTCCACAGAAATGTATGCATAATTAGGTGAACAAGTGGTTGGGTTTTGAGTTTTTGGGTTTTTTTTAATGTCAGAATGCTGTTCCCTGTAACTTTATATCAGAATCAGTCATTTATAAAAAAAGATGTGAATTTATACAAATTTAACGTTCTGATGAATTTATTGTGTGGAATAAGTATGGCTTTGGGGACCATAGCACAAGGGTTTTTTCACTGTTGATCATATGATGCAGTTATTGGAGTCAGTGGGGTGGAGTGGTTTTTAAAAGTAATGATGGCTTTTTATCCTACCAGGAGGTAAAATTATCCTGTTGGCCAACATTGCCAGTAATAAAACATTTAATGTGTGAAACTAAACATAAAGGAGAGGTAAAATGGAAATCTGAAAACCTGGTTCAAAAAAATAGAATAAAATCTGAAATTTGGAGTGTATTTAAAAAGTGGTGAATCAAGGAGGAAATCACTACAGAATAAATCAATGTAAAGTGTGTGACATTTTATGAACAATTCAACAAAAATGTAATTGTAAATGAAGTAAGATTATTAGGCTGTGATAATATGACTTTTGTGTATGTTTGTATTGGTAGGTTTTTTCTTAAAATATATTTTGAAAATGCAAAGGTTGAAAGCTAAACAAACATGCCACCCTAATCTTTCTAAATTTTATGTCCACATTATCTGGTAGATGGATTTTGACTATTAATTTGGTTTTGTATGTTTTCTCTGTGTGATATTTGTGCATTATTAGATGACTAGACTGGCCAAGGCAGACCTGTTACACTTGCCTGAGTTAGGCATTGTTTGCCATGCCACTAAACCTGCCGCCAAGTGAAACCTTCATGGGGGAAATGAGATCGAAGTCTGACCTGCTGAAGATGGACGCCCTGTCTCTGTTTTTATTTTATTTTGCTTTCTTTCCTTTGTTTCTTTTTATTTTTATTTTATTTTGTCCCTTTTTTGTTTTGTTCTGTTAAATCTCTTTCCCTTGTACTTGTGAACTACTTCAGTTCTGTAAAATGATGTTTGTAAAGGGTTCACAGTGTTTGATTTTGAAGTTGACCTGAAGCTGCTTATGAATGGTGGATGGTATACAGAGAATTTAGAATATGATTAGTTTTTAATGCTCTGAACTAAGGATAAATTTGATTTGGAATTCATTTAAATATCTAAATTCAACATATGAGTACATTGTGTCAGAAGACAGTAACAGTGAAAAATTTATTACTTTTGAGATATATTCCTCCATATATAATATTGTGCTTTATAAGTTTATCTTGGAAAAAGACAGTTAAAGCTCTTACTTCTGGAGAAAGCAACGTTAGAAAGTAAAGTCATAATATTTCTCTGCTGCCTTCCCTCAGCAGAGTGTTTTATTTTATGTTGCACCAGCTATTTAAAAGAAGGCTTACAATTTATGTCTAACGTGAAGAGTTTAAAATAATTATTTCTGAAATTGAGCTTTTACGAATATTGAATGTCATGAAATATTTGTTTACTTCTGATGAAACCTTGCTCCAGTGAGGTCAGTGGTAGTAAGATTTCATCTTTTTTTTTTTCTTTTTTTTTTTTTTAATAATTTTTTTTGGTGTAACTTTCTGATAAAACTATTTACCACTCATAAGTACAAATGCAGCCTGAAGTTTTGGTTGGAGTGTGTTATGTGAGACACATTGTCTTTTAACACTGTTACTTGTGGGAAGATTGAATCAGTTCTCTTTGTGTGTGTGTGTGTTGCACTTTGACATGCTCTAGTGATAATTATTTCAGGAAGAGGTTTAAAAAAACACTAAAGTCAGGGGGAAAAAGTGTTTTTCCAGTCATCCCAGAGTCTCAGAAGCCCTGGCAGTTCATGCTGGAGTTATTGAGATGGTTCTCATCCCTAAGGATGTTCTTTCTTCTTGTGAAACAGAAGCCCTGAAACAGAAATGGTGATGGACAAAGTTGTGTGTCTAGTCCTCAGGCATTGCTTTTCCCAGCCAGCTGCGCTGGGATCTCTTGGTTTCACTCCTTTCACCACACTGTACTGCAGCTGGGAAGAGCTTTGATTCGTGAACTTTGTTGGGTTTGGCTGTGACAGTTGTAATTGCCAGTAGTTGTAACCTCTTTGTTCCTTTCTGCTAAATCCACTAAGATTCATGACTTGGATCTCAGAAATTATTTTATTTCTAAGTGTACATGTTCCATTGATGTAAAATAGCAGGAAAATAATTACCTTTTTAAATGTTTAAAGTAGATTTGGAACTCTTCAGCATTTTTAAAATAAGCAAACTCATTGCATAAGCACTTTTGGATATGAGGGTTAACTCAATAGGCTCACTGCAAAGAGTTAGAAATTAATTTCTTTTGAGTGCTTGAGGAATAAAAATACTGTGATTAGTACTTGTTTGATGCAGATAATCCTGTTTAACCTTCAGCAAAATGGGTTCTACTATGGACTAGGTTGTCTAGGGCTCTTTAGACTAATGGTACAATAAAGTAACAATCACAACTGTGCCTTTAGGTAGCACT
This sequence comes from Certhia americana, assembly GCA_018697195.1. Taxonomy (NCBI): domain Eukaryota; kingdom Metazoa; phylum Chordata; class Aves; order Passeriformes; family Certhiidae; genus Certhia; species Certhia americana. Next base: position 20,355,978 of record CM031878.1, read on the forward strand.
GGGACTATGTACATTTGCTTCCAGATTCTTTTGCAAAGGGAAGAATCAATAAATAAATGATCACAGAACCTGTAGTTTATTAAGCAGAAAAGCTTCTAAGAAATCTGCCTAAGCATGTGGTATAGATATGGCATATTTATTGTGGCTGCTTCCCTCACTAGAAAATAAATATCTTCACCTCATTCTTACTCAGATTTTAAATACCATTGTTCTAAAAATGAAACTATTATTCTTAAACTACATTGTCCTAAACTGTTGTGTCATAACCCACATATTTTGATGTGTTTAGTGGGCTTTTTGTTCCTTTACAAATACAATCACAGAGGTGAAACTACAACGTTTAAAACTTTTAACTCGTGAGCTTATTTGGACTCACATGTTAATTTGTTTTTCAAAACTATTTAAAGAATATGAAAGTAGATACTTTCAAGATACTGCAGTTGTTTGGGTTTTTTTCTCTACAACAGTGTTCTGTAGCATTTTTTGAAACTTGAACTGGTCTTAAAAACTGGAAAAGTTATTCTGAAGACACAGCGTCTTTGAATATACAGGCAAATTTTCAGGGTTCTGTCAGTTCTATAGAAATAGACCCTTTCTCATTCTTGAAAACAAATTAATCTTTCTTTGGGGTATATAGAACTGACCAACTTGATTTTGTATTTAAAATAGAACTTCACATTGTTGAAAGACCAAAGTATTCTGGAAATAATTTTATTTTGCAAATAAAACTTTACAATTTACATATGCATGCTGTTCAATCTGTGAGCTGCTGTAGTGGTGAACTTACCTGAAATGTTCAGGGGATTTTTTGAACAATGTTTCAGCAAGTGAATGATTTCAGTTATTTCAGTGCTATAGTCCATATATTTAAAGTTTAGGCTTCTACTTGAAATCAGTTTTATGAAATTGAATCATTGTATGTCTTAGTTAAATGTGTCTAACTGAGCTACTGTTTAAAAGGGCTAAACGCCTAAGCATTTTTTAAGTTTACCTTGTTAAGTGTGTATTGAATTTGCCGTATGTAAGTGCATAGTTAAATTAGGCACATACTTATGTACAGTACAGACAAAGGATCTCAGCGTGCAAGCACATCACTATCAGCCATTTCTGCCATTGGATCTAATTGTACCATGTCTCTTGACATAGAAACCTGTATGAGTAGGTGTTTAATTGCAAGATGCTCACTGTTCAGAGTAAGTTCTAGTTAGTTAGTCATTTGAAAAAAATTGAAATAAAATTAGTCATTTAATACTTTGATTTTTAGAAGAACTGGTACATAATTCTATGCCTAATTTGCATGCACATCTGCTGGAAAGGTATATTCAAAAGCCTTTAGTAGGCCTACATATTAGGCAGAGTGCACAAAGTACCTGATACTTTTGAGCAGTCAGGCAAATCAGGTACACCTCTCATTGCATGCCTAACTTCAAAATGAGATTTGTTAAGAGTGCTGAACATTGTGATGGTGGCTTAGATTCATGCATGTTTTTTAAAAAAGCCCTGAAAGTCATTATTGCACAGTTAACTCCTAAGTGCTAATAATTTTCCTATTTTCTCCCTTAAATAGCAAAATCAAGTTGTTTCTTACATGTTAAGGAGCAAGGTGTCTCAAAATTTAACATAAATAAAATAAATGTAAATAGGACGCATGTAAAAAAAAAAAGGGTACTGTTATTCCATCTGTTCTGTTCCACCCATGCTACATATAAATTAAGTGTCATTTAGATGTGTTTTGTTATTCAGTTATACCCAGCTGTAACCCAGACTTTCCCATAGATCTGTAGAGCAGGTTTGCAGCACTTGTTTCTTTTCATTTTTTAAAGTAGAGGTTTTCTGTAGTGTCAGTTGGAACTCATATTGCTAAACCTGCATGGTGTTTTGAAACCTACCTCAAATTTTCCTTTCAATAAGAATATATATTAGCCTTCAAATTTTGGATTTAAATGTTTGGTAGTTAAAACATGCAGTTTGAATCGAGGAAGGAAACAACTGGCACGGCTTTTTATATATTTCTTGATTATTAAAACAGTGTTTAAATAAGAGCATTTACTTCATTAAGATCCATGGAGTAATACCAAAGGACTCGGTTAGCACATATACAGTTATGCCAGTAATTTTCAACAGATCGTGGATACCTAATGTAGTTAGAATTTCTTTCACTAGATTTTTAGTTTAGTGTTTAATTTTTGTGCCAGTTTTAATCCCTTTGCATTTCAAATTTAAAATGTACATTTAAATTGTAACCGTAATTGTTTAGCTATTAATATTTTGATTTTTGGAGATCTTTTTGGGGGGTTCATTTAGTAGTCTAGTCACGGCTAACATTCAATGAAACCTACATTTAATTCAGATTAAGTTACTACTTAAACTTCTAGCATGACAGGAGGATTATAATCAGGTTAAAATAGCAGGAAGTACCTATGTTGGGAAAATAGAGCTTGCTTTGCCTGATCAGTTATGATTTAGAGTTAACTTACCAGTTTCAGATAAACTGAGGTGACTAGGATGTGAGAGTACAAATCTAAGTTTTTTCTATTCTTCCTTTCTCCACCTTCTTCTTCACTTGTAGTCTGTATTCTGTGCAGTCACAGTAGTTCAGTAGTTCATTATTTTGTTTTATTTAGTTTTACATTCTAAGTAGGTAGCACCAGAGGATTAAAGAAAAGCACAAATTTCAGTCAGCACATACTTTTATTTTTTCCTTTTTTTTTTCTCTTTTCTTTTTTTTTTTTTTTTTTTTGTTTTGTTTTGTTTTTGGTTTTTTTCCCTTTTTTGTTGTTTTGTTTTTTTGTTTTCTTTCTTTTACTGATTTGGTTATTTGCCATTTCTGGGGATTAAACTTTAAAAAATGTTCTTCTTTTCTGTATCTGATGTTCTGTGTGCTATTAGTGATGCAGCCAACACGAACGGTTGTCATGTGTAAAACAACTTTCGATCACCGCGAAAACACCGCCCTGGGAAAGCGTCCATGCTTGATATCGTTTGGTTCATGAACGTTAAGTTTCCAGTACAGGTGACCCATAGCTCAAAGTGTTAAATAATTATATACATTATTCAGTTTTTAAAATAATAATCCATTAATGAGATTGCTAGTCTTTGAAGTTTTGCTCACTTTTGTTTTTCCTAATAGAGCAGGGTAAAAGGAAAAACTTAAGTTATTTGTTTCTTTGTAAGGATCTGGTAGATAGATTCATTGTTATTTATTACATTTTTAAATGCAAGGGTAATTGTAAAATCATAGAAAGAGTAACATCTGGCTAGTGTTCCAGCTCTGTGTAATGCTTTCATTTGCTTCTTCAGGTAAAATCCCAGATGAAGCCAAAGCCCTCTCTCTATTGGCGCCTGCTCCTACTATGACAAGCCTGATGCCGGGTGCAGGGTTGCTTCCTATACCTACACCAACCCCCTTGACTACAGTAAGTGAAGTTCAGTGTCTGTATAGTTTCCAGTTTCCTCTGCTCACTATAGCCTGTTCTGTGTACAGGGCACAAGGACTGTCAGGTCTATGAATGTTGCAGTGAGGGTTTAGCTGTGGTGACTCTCCTGAGTATTGATGTCCATATGCTACCTTTCCAGGGTTTTTCTTTGAGATTACTACTTTCCAAAATAGTGGGTAAATACTGGTTTTGATTCTTCTTTTTTAATTGCCATCCTATCCTGTAGGGCCATTAGTTTGGTCCAGTGGTAGTTTTCCACTGAAAAAAAATTTTAAAAGCTAAGTTATATTGACATCAGTTCTTCATAATACTAAAAGCTGCAGTAGAGGCTTTTACTTGGTATCTCCATGGCAAGATTTTTGACTGTTAGACTATCTAATAATGTTTTCACTATAAAAAGTAGAGGAGCTTGGTTCTGCTATTTTTCTATTGCCTCTGTAATCCTTCTTGACAGTGAGTTGCTGTCAAGAAAGGAAAATACAAGGTTAAAAGTGGCTTTTTCCTTCGTAACATATAAAAAGGTACCGATGGCTTGTTAAGAAATTAATTTCTTGAAAAGGCAGTTGCTTTTTGGGTAGAGAAAATTCAAACCAGGAACTCAATGGACAGTTTTGTAAATTACTTTTTATAACATTTCATAGGATAGTTTTCCATTTCCAGTTCAGAACATGAGAACCATGTTTTTCTCATTCTCTAGCTAAGAGTGGAAGAACTTAGACAGCATATTCTTTGAATTTTAACTGTAATTAATCTTTTCTTGGGTGATTCATTTCTCCAGAAGACTCTTTATGTGTCACTTTGGTGACCCTGAGCTCTGGAAATTCCCTTCTTTCCTTGCTGGGCAAGATCTCACCTGTTCCCCATCTAGTCCAAATAGTTGTTTCAAAAAAAATAAGAACACTAGCAGTGTCTGAAAGAATCTTACTCAATTTAATTGACTCTAAGCATTAGTCTGTATGTTTTGTGATTAATGTATATCCCTGTCCAGATCTCTTTGGTAAGATGTTAACTGATAACCTGCAGAATACCTTAACTTTGGAAACTTATTTCTGGGTAGATTTTTCTTTAAAAAAATCTGCTATGCTGTGACCTTAAAGTTTAAAGTATTGCTTATATTAGATCTATTCTTGCAGAAATGCATCTAGGCAGACAAATATTAAGAAGTGGAATATCTTTCACCAGTGCTTGGCTGCAGAGTGTATTCTGTGCTTGTGTTTTCCAGCTCGGTGTTTCACTTGGTACTTTAGGGGCTATACCGGCAGCAGCATTGGATCCTAATATTACGGCATTGGGAGAAATACCACAACCACCAATTATGGGAAATGTGGATCCATCCAAAATTGATGAAATCAGGAGAACAGTCTATGTTGGAAACTTGAATTCCCAGGTAACTTTTTTTTTTCTGCATTGTGGAAATATTAATAGAAGGTGTGAAAGTGTTATCTATGAATTCTCATCTTGCATGTTAAAAGTTAATGACAACATGAATTTAAACAAAACTCCCTAAATTTTTTTTCTTATTTATGTTGTTTTCTGATGAAGGTTCATGTGCCAGTTAGATTAGATCAGGCTTTGTCAGAATACCAGAGAACCCACTCTAGGTCAATTAAAGAAACCTACTTCTGATTGTGTGTGTTGATTAAATGTACAGTTTGGTAGTGTTAGATGAGCAACACTTAGAGGTCATGAGGTCATGGTAGCTGTCCCCCACAGCACAGTGTTCTTGCTTAGTTTCAGTAAGATGGAATGGTGTCCTACTGGAAGGTGCAAAATAAGCATATATATCTTTCAGTCAGCAGTTTGGTTTTTTGAGAGGTAATCAGATTAATTGAAAAATACTTGCTTTCGACTGATAGCAATGTAAGTATTACATTTTGGGGGTTTTGACTTGTGAAACAGCTACTGAGTGTAAAAGTACTGTTGATTGTGATAAAACAAACTGGAAGTTAGTAGGAAGCCACAAATCTAAGTCCTTTAATATTGTTCAGATTTTTTTGTTTTAGTTGATCAAAAGTCTCAATTAGTAGCTTGGAAACAGGTAAAAGGAAATTTCCTAACAGTTATTTCAGATTAGTTGCCTGAAAAGTGCAAAATCCCATGTCAATTTCTTTTTTTCACCTTGGTGAAGGACTAAGGACTTGTGGCTGCTCAATTTAAAATTGGAGAATATTCTTTAGATTAATGGATAAAAAAATACATGCCTTTAAATCTTAAAATGTAACATTCTGAAGTTCTTGTCACATTTTTAATAATTCTGGTGTATCATTCTAATAATCTTTAGTTCTTAGACTACCCAATATATTAGAGGTTTTCATTGTGTAATTTACTTCAGCTGAGCTCTTCAACTCTTTCTAGACTACAACAGCCGATCAGCTGCTTGAATTCTTTAAGCAAGTTGGAGAAGTCAAATTTGTGCGAATGGCAGGTGATGAGACACAACCAACACGATTTGCTTTTGTGGAATTTGCAGACCAAAATTCTGTACCTCGAGCTCTTGCCTTTAATGGGGTTATGTTTGGAGACCGGCCACTGAAGTAAGAGATTAATTATCCGTATGATTGTTTAATGACAGATTTCTTTGTATCATTGTACACACATTTATGACTTAAGTGTAGTAAAATCCCGTATGTGGTGGACCTATTGTTAACAAAACAAAAATTTTTATCAACTCCCATTTCACAGTTTTGTATACATTTCTCTCAATGGAATACTTATAGCATTGAGTAAAATATAAATATATTCTTGAGGTAGTGCAAGCTATAATAGTGAAAAAATATTTGAAGTCCATAGTACTAATTAAGTTTTCTGTGTGATGTGGGTGTAGTTAGTAGGTGTTTATGTGGAGATTTGATCTGAAGGAGAGAAGTAACTTCCTAGACTTCTACTAAAAATATTGTAACACAAGAATACTGCCTTTCTTTAAAAGTGATAAGATTTCAAAATAATGCAAGATACTTTGGATACTTGGAGTAGGTGAGTATTACAAATCTGTAGTTTTGCTGAACTGTTAAGTTTTTAATTGTACATGAAGTTGAGATTGCCTTTTTTACTTGTTTTTCATTTGCCCTGTTCAAATGTTTAAGAATGCAAGGTTTTTATTTTTCTTTAATTTAGGATAAATCACTCCAATAATGCAATAGTGAAGCCTCCTGAAATGACACCACAGGCTGCTGCCAAGGAGTTAGAAGAAGTGATGAAGAGAGTAAGAGAAGCCCAGTCTTTTATATCTGCTGCTATTGAGCCAGGTAGGTATATTGTGTTCATTACTGAACAGATACATTCTGTGTTCACCTTTGTACACATTTCTAAGAGCATTTTCAGACTCAAGAGAAAGGTATCCAGAGGTATTCAGTGCATGTTGGGGAAAAAACCCAAAATAATCAAATTATGTTCATCATTCTAAGCAGTGGAATGGAGCTTTTTATTTCATCATGCCTTGTTTTCAGATACATGTTCAGTGAATGTCCTCAAACATGCAAATTTAATACTCAATCATTATTTAATGATGGCACTTCTTCAATTAAAAGCACTTGAAAATATTTAAAAGAAAATGCTTTCTATTTTCTGTTATTCTTTGGCACACATTAGTGCCATAATTTCGCAGTCAGCATGAGCTAACATGGTTCTGAAAGCAGTAATATTACGCTTTCCTTATCTGCAGCAGGTTAATTTGGTTTCTTTTTCATGGTAGCTCAGGGCTGTATGCGTCCTCAAAGCAAATGGGATCAGGGAACGAATCTGGGATAAATAATAACATATTGTAAAGGACTTCTTTTATCCAGATTGGTTCCCTGTTCCCTGTTAATACTGAGATGCCAACTCAAGGAGGAACGTGGTGGTGTATTGAGAGGTTAGACAGACATTCCAGTAGTGACTTATGCTTGTTTAAATTGATTGCAAAACCACGGGATAAAAAAAAACTCCTCAACTTAGTAGACTTCTTCCTCCTTTTCATCAGCAACTTTTTGCCGTTCTTACTAACAAATGCAGATACTACCTTTTGTTGGTTAGATAATGTGGTGTCTTGAGGGGTTTTGGGGGCGATTATTTTCTGCAGTATTTTTTGGTTAGAAGCAGAATAACTCCAGCACTTTATCACTGTTAAGCCACAGAGTAACAGTTTGACTTTGAACCATGGTGAGCTCATTGTTAAGGTTTCTATTGACTTTCTGGCCTTTGGTCAGACTTTTCCACCTGTTCTGTTCATCCTTTCCTCCTACAAAGCAATGAGGAAATAAAACTTCAGTATTTATACGGTGTTTGAAATATCTAAAAATACAGACAGTAATACTTACTTATATTTTATGCTTGTTTTCAAAATTATGCCCTTCAAATTTATTCAAGTTATTTTAAAGAAAAGGTAATTATATTAAATAATAGACCAAAAGGAAGACGTGTTATGATCTTGTGCATTGTGGCAGCAACATAAATCCTATTCGTAGTAAAGCTAGCTGTTTATAATTATTTGGTTTATGTGTACTGCTGCAGGATGGCTGCACTCAACGAGTATATGCAATGACTTTCTTGGATGTTTCTGAAGGATATTTGCAAAGAAGGAAGATGTGCAGAGAGTAGGCCCCTTGCAATATATGTGGTACATTCCACTTGTGCCAGATTGTTAACTGGGATCTTTAAATGTTCTGAGCTTACACTGCAAAGTGGTTTTTTCCTCTCAGAGTCTGGAAAGAGCAGTGAAAGAAAAGGCGGTCGATCTCGTTCCCATTCTCGTTCAGAATCCAGGTCTAGCTCAAAATCCCGATCTAGAAGGAAAAGATCACACTCAAAACACAGGTAGGTATGTTTTTTGTTTCAGACTAAGGTCATATTGGGACTTTTTGCATGGTGCTGGTTACTGATACTTTTTAGTTAGGGACAAGTATTCCTGTAGAGATACTAACTTGCGCCCAGCAGATCAGCTTAACCAGGAACTTTGAACAGATGCTGTTTTCCTCTAAATCCTAAATGTTTTTAGGATTACTTTCAGTTAAAACATACTAGAAGTCACTTCCTGTGCCATGTAAAATAGTAAGTTCTGTGGATTTTTTGTATATTTGTATATTTTATGTTTTTGTATATATATTTGATATTTGTATATTTTATGTTTTTGTATATATATTTGATATTTGTATATTTTATGTTTTTGTATATTAGGCTATATAGCCAAGTAACATTTTGTGACTTTTCTCTTTTTTAAAGAGAAACCTGCATTTTGTGGATGTAGTATATAATTTACTGGTAACACCCTGAGCAGATAGGCTGGCTGGTTTTTGGTATAGAATTCCTATATATATTCCTATATTGTCCTCAACTTCTAAACATTAAGTTAATAAATACAGTATTTTTATTTATTGTCCTGTAAATGTGAAGCTGTGTATTTAAAAAGCATAGGGAAAAGGCTTCAGGGGCAGTTTCTCTTTTTTCAGGTTTTATTTGCTTTGATTTGCTGAAACAGAAAGTTTTTAGATCATTTTAGATGATTTTAGATCAAGGTATAAGCAGTAAGATTTTTTTTCTGAGAATGAAACATCCTTGTTATATGAGAATTATAAAGGCTTTCCAAAATGGTCAAGATTCTTTTGATGCCAGGAATTTCTTCTGAGAACTTAGCAACATTAAGGACTTAAAAAAACCCCAAAACCCAAAATTTGGAATGTTGTTTGATTACTTACACTCTTAAAAGATGAGCGTTGTCCATATTGCAGCCACAGCTCTGATGCATCCTTTCATTCATCTTTAAACAAGGCTACTAGGATACTTTTAAATACAGAAATTGTGGTGAGAGGGAGTTACAATCAATTATACTATCAAATAAATCTGATACAAGTGCAGGCTTGAATTTTGCAATAGCAAACAGCAGCACATGTTTTCTAATAACTTCAAAATGTTAGGTACCCTTTTAATGGAAGAAGGTCAGTTTGGTCACTTCTTTATTGCAGGCTTAACTGTAAAACAAACTGGTTTTTGTGTAGCAATGCAGTCATTTCAGTATAATCTTGTATTGGCACAAACCGAATGGAATTTTAGAAGATAAGCTTTTCTTTTTTGGAATGTGGAAAACCTGTTCTTTAAACAAATGGTAATTGTTGTATTTTATTAACTTTTGTTAATATTTGCTTAATATTGCTATGTCAGTTTTGAGAACATGCTGGAAAAAAGCCAGTCTGACCTGTTGAGGCTGCCTCATCCATAAAAATAATCTATCCTTACTGCTTCCCTGTTCTGCTGTTTTATGTAACATCATTTTTATCTCTGTGACATAAAGTTTATTGAAAGTTGTGCTATGATGCAGTTGTAATTAATCTGCCTTGCAGTTGATTTGTATTTCTCTGCTGATAAGGAGAACAAAGCTGTAGGTAAAAAAAGGCTTCTCTTCCTCTTTTTATATTATTGATGCCATTTGGAACCACCTAAAAATAGAGGCCAGACAAAATTAAGGGAATAAAAAAAGGTTATATTTATTGAAGGGCCTTCAGGTAAATTTAGGGCAGATGAAGCTCCCCAGGAGCTACACCCAAAAATATATGACAGGTCACAGGTTTTGATACTTGTGTAAGTTTGGTTCATTTGCATACTGGGGGTTAATCTTCCAAGCTTCAGGTACAGCTTTAGGTAATGAAGTCCTTTACCCTGTTTGCTCCCTCGAAGTCACTTTTGTTTACATTTATTGGGATCTGAGAAAGTAAGGTGTCCTTGATTCCCAGGCCTAGAGAGGAATTATTTTGTCTGACTAAAATGGGAGTACAGTAGCTAACACTCTATGAAGTTATGCACTAAAGAATTGCAAGATTACAAATGTAGGGAAAATATAATAGCTAAAATCCTAAGGCATCATTACACTGTGTGTCTTGAGCTGTGGAAAGTAGGTGCAGCTGTTCCTTTTTGTACCTCAAAGTTCTTCATGTTTTATTGAGTAATATACATGATCATTCTGTCTATAGTAAGTCAAACTTTGTGGTACCTTGTGAAGCAAGGTATCCAATGATGTGGGTTTTTAAAACTTAATGTTCAAATTCAGCTTTTTATTTTTGCTTCCCTGGGGAAAAGGGTCTTCCAAAAATAGGGGGTATTTTTGAAAAAGAAAAAAAAAAAAATTAAAGTACTGTTTTCTCATCAAATCTGCATAAGCCCTTTTCTTCTTCTTCTTCTTCTTTTTTTTTTTTTTTTTTTAGTCAGAGTATATGCACTTTAATTGCAACTGAAATCTATGCTAGCATATCCTTTTATGTGGAAAGGTAACTTGACTAAAAGCTGCACTACAGATCATCGGGGGGTTTTTGTGAATTTAAATTTTAAGGATGGAGAACAGAGCAAAAAGAGATTGTTGCAGCCAAAGTCATCTTTCTTTGATGACTAAGACTTCATTAGGTGACTGGGCCTGGAAAGGAAATAAAATGTAACTGATTATTTTTACAATCTGCTAGAAATTGTCAGTCAGATTTTATGCCTTGTCATTTCATAAGGACAACTTTGTAAATTATATTAATTTATATTTTCCAGATTTATGGAGATTATTATGAAACACTGGTATAACTTAAATGGTTGCAAAGTAGAGCATATACACCTGGTGAAGCATAAAGTATCCATATTTGCAAAAATGTTTACAGACATAAATAACATACAGATAGTATGTTATTAAAATGTTATTCTTTAAGGTGTTTTATACCGTGTGGTGAGACAACACATGTATCCATCATTTTGCTGGTTGACTTCATTTGTATGAAGTTTCAATATTAAAATACTTTTCTTCTGGCATTCTTCGTTTAGAAGCAGATCTGGCAACAGATCTCTCTCAAGACACAAGGACAGACGCAGGTCCAGAAGTCCTGTGAAAAAACGGTCTAGATCTACAGAAAGACGGAAATCCAGAAGTCGCTCTCGTTCTCGGTGAGTTCTGTTCCGCAAAAAGGTACTGCTGACTCACAATACACAGTTTTTGAAAAAACAAATATTACCATAAAGGGTGGAGTCTCATCTGAGGGGCAAAAGGACACAAAGTAAATTTTAATACTGAATATAGTGATCTTGGCTAGGATAGAGTTAATTATCTTTCTTGTAGTGTGTATGGTGCCTCCAGGGGTTAAATGATCATGCTGAAGCACCTGAATTTTGATAGTCTAATCTGCATTTGTACTAACACCCAAGCTGACTGAAAAGAGTAATTTTGTAAGACTACAGCCAATAGTTAACAAATATCCTGTGTACCTTGTGAACCCACAAAAAAATGGATAATGCTTGTTTGATGTGTATCTGTTGAGAAGGTTGAATTCAGACTGATCTTGATTCTCCATTATGAGAATTTTATACAAAGTTCTTGTGCATGACCTTTTACTTTCATCTTCCACTTACTCATATGTCAAACAGCAGGAATAAATGCATGTGTCGATTGTATGGCAAATATGTATTTCAGGGTGTAGTATGTGTGTGTTTTATTGAGTTTATTAGTTTTTATGTTGATCATCTAATTACTAAACTGTGAAATTTTAACAAAATCATAGCATAATTTTTTGAAGGTTGAATTAGTGAATAAGCTCAAACCAAAAGTGCCAATGAAAATAGCTTCATGAATAGAAGTATTGGTATGTTCTTAGTTTCATTTCTGTAATTACCTGATTTATTTAAAGGGAGATTTGTACTTAGGTTGTGCAGCTGCCTCTTGATCTGTGAGATAAGATACATGGGAAAGAGCAGATCTGTGGACCTATGTGGAAACAAAACTAGGCTGTGTAGCTAGCTGGGTTTTATTGGTGGATCCTGTTGATTCTCTGTTTCTGTTCTCTGGAGCTTCTTGAGACATCTAATCACTTGAAGGGGGAAGTCCAGTGAAGTCTCTGTGATAAATTAACTAGAAAACATGTCTTAGGAGGCTGTAATGCTGGTACTGTGGGTGTGCTGTTTCATCTACAATGTTACATTCCATCTCTGAGACTCCTAACAAAGTACTTGACAGAATGTGATGTGAGCCAGAGTTGTCAGGTCATAGAGCATACAACAGTCTACTGTTTATTTGCAGTTGAGAAGAAGATACAGCAAAACACTTCTTCAGTTTCAGCAAAGTTATAGTGCATAGGACTTTTCATGTGTGAAGGATTCTTTCAGAATCTGTAAAAATCTAGAATAGGTACCAATACCAGGTAACTTCTGTCAGTCTGGTTCTTCTTGACACAGTAAGGCCTGCTAATCAGTTTCTCCTCTACCTCTTTTTCCTGTTTCTCTCTCTGAACAGTGTTCTTTCATTATGTGTCTCTGTATTAGAGAGGATGGAGTCTTGCATTTTCAAAGTCCTATTCTAAAATGTAATTGTCCAACCAAAGTTGTTAGCTAATTAGGTTTTGTTTGAGTTGATGACAAACATCAGATGGAATTTCCCTCACCGTTTTTTTTAATGAATGTGTATTGTACTTCCTGTCCCAAAGAAGATGTTTTCCTTTCTTCTGTTCTTATGTATTAGCATTTTTCAGTAATTCCTAATGTTACTATGGAATGGTTGAATTATCTTGATTGAGTTTTAATCTTACATTTTCTTTTTAAAGGAATCCAGTGACATTTTGTCCATGTTTTCTTTTTATTTCTATGTATTAAGTGTCATTGGACTTCCAAGCAGTTCAAAGTGTGAGAGAAAACTGTAGAATATAGACTTCTGTCAGTCTGCTGTCATCATTCATTTGGCAGTGATTAATCTGCAGGCCATTTTATGTGGATACATTTTTAGTAAAGAGTGGATTTACAGACTGTAGTGTTTGTCTCACTCCTGATGAAATATAGAAAAATTGTATGTGTATAATTACGTAACTGTGAGGTGAAGAGACACATTCTCTCCAAACATAGTAGCATCACTTTGAAAATAGTGGTTTGGTTTGGTTTTGGCCTCCCCTTCTGCAGTTTGTTTTCCAAATTTTTCCTATCTGTATGTGGCTGTATATTTCCTAGCTGTATATAGCTATATTGTGATCAGGGCTGAAAAATTAAAATATTGAAGAATTACTATTTTTCAACAGAGACGCACACTTTATCTTGATGTATACTAAAAAGTTAGTTGTAATTTTAATTGGAAAGTTCAAAGATGAATTAATGGGTTTGTGTTTGGCTTTTCACAGGGACAAGAAAAGAGACAAAGAAAAGATCAAGGAAAAAGAAAAGGCCAAAGAAAAAGACAGAGACCGAGACAAGGAGAAGGATAGGGATCGAGACAAGGACAGGGAAAGAGAGCGAGATAAAGAGAGAAATAGGGAGAAGGACAAGGAGAGAGATAAAGAGCGAAGCAAAGATAGAGAGAGAGCCCGAGACAAAGACAGGGACAGGGAGAAGGATAAAGATAGGGACAGGGAAAAGGAAAAAGATAAAGATAAGGAAAAAGACAAGGAAGAGGTAGATCAGAACAAAGAAAAAGAAGATACTGAGAAAGAAGGAGAGAAGGACAGAGAGAAGATTAAGGACAAGGAGGGAGATAAGGACAAAGGAGGGGACAAAGAAAAGGACAGAGACAAGGAAAAGGAAAAAGATGGGGATAAAGAGAAGGAGCGAGAAAAAGAGAGAGATGATAAAAAGAAGAAAGATAAGAGATCCAGAACACCCCCAAGAAGCTATAGCTCCTCAAGAAGATCTCGTAGCTCCAGCAGGTTTGTTTAGAATTTTTCATGCTTGTTTTTTTTTTTTTTTTTTTTTTTTTTTGTTTGTTTTTTTGGGTTTTTTTTGACTTGCCAGAACAGTGAGGCATCATCCTAATTTTTATTTATTGATATCACCATGTTTCTTACTGAATAAATTTGTATTATTTCTGTCTTGTAGATTTTCCTTTAAAGTAACATCTGTTATAAAAAGCTCTATATGATGCCTGATAGAACAGAGTTTCTTGTTGGGCTGCTGGTACTTGACTTTCACACAACCATATTATATAAAACGTAAGGCTAGTAATGAGATGATTCTTGTGCCATTTCTATGTGTTACAGACAGCCAAAAGTTCTGACCAACATCACACGCATCATCTGCCCTGATGAAAGTTTGAATCACTGTTGCATAATTCTTTCCATTCACTTACATACTACAGCATTTTGCTCTGTACATCTTGCAAACATTTGTTCGCTAGTACTTGCCTAGTACTTTGGCGGAATGGCTGAACTGCAGGAAGCAAGCTTGTAGCTTGGCTGGCTAACCTTTCACAGTTGGGAAAGATGGATACGTTGTTTATCTGACTAGATGGCCAGGTGTAAGTTAAAAGTAACATTCCTTAATGCTCCTGACAGTAGGCAGGAAAACAAAGTTAATGTAGCTAGCTGTTGGTTTTTGCTCTGAGGGGAACTTAACTGGCAGAAGCCTGGATAAATTCATTACATCAGAAAGAGACTGTGAGACTATAATCAATCTCTGTAAGCAAACTCGGGCATGTTCTAAAAGCATTGTAGCTAAGTTAAGTTTAAGAAGCATTGGTGGATAAGGTCCTTTCTGTTACGTCAGGAATTAGGGAGTTCAATAGAATTGTATCAGATTTAAATACTAAATTTTATCTGTAACATTGAGGTAATGAAATGCTGAACAAATTGGACAAGTTCTACCTATTGTAATAATTTCACTAGACAAAAACAGAATTCCTCTACTCCTCAAAATTTATCAATTCAAGGTTCATAGAAGGCAAAAAAGGGTTTCTGAACATTGTGTTTGTGTTACAAGTTTTATGGGCAAAGCATTGTTTCTCTCTTAAGCATATGCAGCTTCCTATTTAAATAAGTGGAATACCCACAAAGAGATATTTCTATCAGCTTTGAAACCTCTTTTTTCAGTCCATAGACCTCAGAGTGTTAAATTGCATAAGGGCAGAAAAATATATAAGAAAAATATGTAAATATGTAAACCACAATATGTGGCTTATACAGGAACCTTGGAAAACCAGGTTCCTAGTGCCAAATAGCAAGTGTAGTTAGCTGGGTGTTACCAGAAGCTCATACTCTACTTTGCAATCATTTTGCTCCCTCTTAGGAATCTTATTAGTAAAGAAAGCACTGTGGAAAGGCTCCAACGTCATGTACTTGAGCAAAGAATTCTTGTGAAAATTCGTGCATTTCTTCTAGTGCAGTCAAAATACAAAACCATGCTTTGGTATGATACAGATACTTTTAAACAAGGGCAGTGTTCTTTTGAAGCTGGAAGATGAGAAAATACACTTTTTATTATGGATTTACAGTTGTCAGATATAACTATCCTTAGACCATCAGTGCAGAGACCAGTACTCGTGAATGTAGTTATCTGGGTCTTAGACAGTGGGACAGAGTGCATCCTCTGTAGCTTTGCAAACAACAGAGAACTAGCTGTGGGGGGAGGCTGACCTGCCATTTAGAGCAACCTTAGCAGATGGGAGAAATGGACTGATAGTCATCTCTTGGAGTTGAACAGAGAGAAAGGACAAGTCCTACACCTGGGCAGGAAAAATGCTATTGCATCAGTATAGCATGGGGACTCACTGGCTGGAAGACTGGCTGTCATGTCCTTGCAGCCAAGAAGGCCAGCAGTGTTGTGAGTAGGTCAAGAAAGGTAACTCTTTCCCTCTCGTGGTGAGGACATATTTAGAATCCTGTTCTGGCCTTCCCATTACTAAAGATGTGTAGATGTACTGGAGTGAGTCCAGTGAAGGGCCATGAAGCTGATTAAGGTTTTGGAGCTTTCTTTGTTCAAGGGGCTACTGTGTTATCTGAGATTTTTTAGCCTGGAAAAGAGAAGGCTGAACAGTATCTTACCAATATCTATGAATAGCCAATAAAAACAAGAAGACAAAGCCAGTGGAGGCCTGTGACAATTATGAGGTGACCTGCGGGAAATAAAGGGTTTTCTTCCTGGTCTTGAAATTGTGATTTTGCTGGGCAGACTGGAACCAATTACCTCAAGGAATTGTCTCTTCCATCCAAAAATCTGACTGGATACGGTCCTGAATAACCTACTCTGATTGACCCTCTTGTAAGGTGGGGAAGGGATAGAGTTGACTAAGTGATCTTCAGAGGGATCGTCCAACCTCAGTAATGTCATTGTTCCCTGAAAAGTACTTCTGAAAAGGTTGGGTTACATTAGAAGTCTTTCTTTGGTGATGGACGTTTCATAATTGAAATGATTGAAGATCTTTCTGGTGAAGATTATTAAACAGATAGGCATTTCAGTTGTTGGAATTTCGGTATGGCAGCTCACTGCTGATCATGTAAAATACAAATGTAAAATACTGGGCAAATAGTCATCTTTTGGGAGAAGAGGTGAAAGTGGAATAGGACATACAGGTCTAAGAACTAGATGGTAGCTGACCCTACTTTGCTGCCAGACTGCTTGCAAGTACTGGAAATAAGATGATTATTTGTGATTCCTAGCTGAAAGAAGAGACAGACCAGGGGAAGAGAAATCAGTTGGAAAAGGAGCTGTCTTACAGGCTAGCAGAGGCAGTAACACCAGATGACATGCAGAATGTTATTTCCATGTATAATTAAGTGACACAGGATCACTATCAAAGTATTCAGAACTTTTTCTTAAATTTTGCTGTTATTATTGTGCAAGAGATATAATGAAATGGCTGTGCAAAAATCTTATGTACAAATGTAATAGAGATGGGAACAAATGCAGTGAGACAGTTACAATTCTTCAACTTGAAATAAGAAAAGCAGAAACTGAAAATAAAATTTCATGAATAAGCAGTTTCTAGTTTGAACACTTGAAGCACTTGATTTGCAGGTACATATGCTGGAAAGCAAAATTAAGTGGGAATGTACTCGGTGTAGACAAAGTGACAGCACTGAGAGAGAATAATCAATTTCCAGTGTCATCAGTTAAATAAAGATGATGATCAGTGTGGAGATGTTCAAAATAAAATGCATGTTAACTAGAGCACAGCTGATTAGTGACTGTTACTTACACCACAATTTTGAGGCCATTTTATATTTTTGTTTATCAAAGATAAAGGCTTCCTGAACAAAGTACTTCAGAAATCTTGTCCTTTGCAGCTTCAGGAGGTCACTGTCTTGGTTTTGATGGTACGGTGCTTGAGTTTCCCTTTTTTTCCTGTTTATTCTCCTCCCCTGATGGGGTGGGGATGTGGAGGTTGAGGGGCAAAAGAAGGCAGGGAATAAGCAAATGCCACTCAGGATTTAGTTGCCATCTGGGGTTAAACCATGACAGTTCTTTTTTGACATCTTTTGTTTCCTCACCAATCCCTTCTTTTTTTCGACCTTGTCATGCTCTGCCAGGTTCTGTTTTAAGACCTGAGGAAAGAGCACATTAGTAATTGAAACAAAATAATTATAGGAACAGTAATAATTGTAATGGAAAGGACAGAGAGGAATAAAGCCCAAGAGGAACAAGTGATGCACTGCATGATCTCTCACCCCTCACTGACTTCTGGCCAGTTGGGTCAGCTCCCCTGGCCATGCTCCCTCCCATTACCTCCTTGCTGGCAGAGCACAAGAAACAAAAGTCCTTGATTTAAGGGGAACTAACAACTAAAACATCAGTGTTTTATCAACATCGTTCTCATACTGATTCCAAAACACAGCACCATTATGGTTATTAGAAAGAAAATTATCGTGGCCAAAATCAGGACAGTCATGGTACGTGGTATTGTCAGAGTATTAATCCATATAGTGATACTGGCTATAATTTAGTGTGCCCTTTTGTTACTTTCCTAATGTGTGTTGATTTCTTTGCTTTTCTAAATATTGGGGATTTAAATATTCACAGATTGCAAAAGCTGTTATCCATAAATGTAGCTTTTGTGCTGTATCTAGAAGTAAGTATTAAACTTCCCTCTTTTTCTTCAACTGTTCTTCCAGTCTGCTTTTTCTGCTTTACAAAGAGTTGATAGGAAAAAAATAATCCTACTTTGACAGATAAGTTCTGCGTTTATGTTAAATGACACTGTACTGGCTCAGGTTTTGCTTTAAAGTGTGCCTCAGTGTAAATGACCAGTTATTTCATGTTTTGTTGCATTCAAGATCAGACTCCATAATGGCAACTTCAGCAAGTTCCATTTAGCTATGTAAAACAGCTGCTTCTTAAACACTTCAAGCTTTTCCTTGTGTTACAGAATGATGACCTTCTGTTTGTTAAGCAAAGACCACTAGAAAAACAATAGATTTTATTTATTCTGACTTTGACAGCAGCTTGGGCTTCGTTTATCACTGTTTTCTTCTAAACCAACTAATTCTAGCTGATAGATTTCAGAATTAAATTTCAGTCAGGTTAAACTGAAGTTGCAATGATCTCCGGGTTGTAATGTTACATTTCAAAATTCATATTGCTCAAATTACGCCTTTTGTCTTAATATGGCTCTTCATTCAGTTGAGTTGTTCTCCTGGCTGAATAAACTCTTTACTGATACAGTATTACTGAATTCTGTGTGTTTTCATTGTTATCAAGTGTATAAAGTTCAAAAATAATTTTTTGAAAGGGCACATCTTTTTTTTTCCTAGTTCGACTTTGTCTTTCCCACTAAACTGAACTGTATAAATTTTTTTGTTTCGTTTGTACAGTTCGTATTTTGTTGCTAATATAGACTGTCAGATTCAGTGGATGTGTTATATCATTGTAAGAGATTTCTCTATCTCCTTTGAATTTTATTTTTGGACTTTGATGATGTTGAATTTCTTGGTCCTGTAGAGAAAGGCGTAAAAGGAAGAGCAGAAGTCCCTCCAAATCTCCTAAAACATCAAAAACAGCAAAAAGAAAGTCTTCACGAACTCCTTCTCCAAGAAGGTCAGTTTGATGTAAATACAGAAATTAATGATCAGTAAAGAAGGAAAAATTTATAGTAATTTCACTGTTTTACTGCATTTGTGCTGATGATTTCAGTTGGTCGGTATGATTCAGTTTTAATTAAAAACTAACTCAAAACTTCAATTAGTTTGAGCTCTAGTTTTCAATGACATAGTTTCAAATATATCAGCTTTGCAAATTGCTTCAAATCAATAAAATCCCTTCACCTGATACAGATTAACTTGCTTTTTTCTTTGCAGATACTGTAGGTAGTGGCCATATGCAGTTTTGTTCTCTTCAGCCAAAAAAAATCCCATTGTCTTTGTGAAGGTTTTTTTAAAAGAATTTGGGAGGTTTTTTGGAAGTCCATGCTGGGGGTTTAGTTTTCAGTCAGATGGTTTATAAAGTTTGTTGGATCAGATCCTAATATGAATAAAAAAATTTCTGAAACAGAAACAAGAAAGAAAAAAAAAGGGAAAGAGATACAAATAATGAAAGAAGAGAAAGAGAACGCTCCACTTCCAAGAAAAAAAGTAGTAAAGAAAAAGAAGGAAAGGAAAAATCTGACAAAAGCACCACTACTTTGAAGGTAAGTTTGTGTGACCAAGTGGTCAGCAGAACGAAGTGGTAGTGAAGCCATTATTGAAAATTTCTCTCTACTTTTTCTTAGTTCTCCTCCTCCCTTCTTTTTCTCCTGTTCCTTACCAAATTAATGCTGTTTGACTTTAGTATTTGCTAGTTGGGGTTAGTAGGCCAGTTCAAGTCAACATATTTGAACATCAGTTGACCTGTAGGAGTTTGTGTGCTTCAGTTCCAGAAACACCGTGTTTCTGATTTGTGTTGTGTGCCCTGTGTTAGGACTTGTTTGGCTCCCTACTTTTAGGAGCAGGCAGACCATTGACTAACAAGTAGTGTTCAGGGGTGGCTTGACTGTCAAACTGAAAAGGTTAGTTTTTAAATAAACCCTGGCTATGCAGTTCAAACTCTCCCTCATTGAATTGGTCCTGGTCTGTATAGTGGATTCTGTAGGAATAAAATAGAAGAGTTGTGGAAGAGTGGTGTAGGGTTTTCCCCTGCAGAATAGAAAATGTACTACAATTAAGAAAAGAAACATCTTCAAACTGTTTAATCTTGGAATTTGAGTAGCAACACACCTTTAAAGTAGGTTGTTGTGCTCAGAATTATTCAGCTGTTACAACACAGCTGGTTTGGGTGACTTCTCCAATGCTTGAGTAAGTATCTTACCCAAGAGCTCTGCTAAGATGCATCAGGAACCTGACAAAAAATAAGAAATTAAAAATTACTTCTGTTCTATTTAAGAAATGTTGGTGAAATCTTAATTTCTGGAGCTGTTTCTCATACGTTCCATGGTACTGCTTGTTCTATAACTTTATATATGACTTCATTATAGTTAATAAAGACAGATAATGTAATAGGATAATTTCTTGGGTGATGGGTTGTTGTAAGTGCCAAACTTCAGCCAACTGTAAAGAAAGCTTGTTTTAGAAAGAGGCGGGGGGGGGGGGGCAGAGAAGCTCACACCTCTGTTCTGATATTTGCAGAGATAAGATGTACATGTAAAAATTGAAACAGTAAAATTATCAAGAGTTGGTTGGAAGTCATAGCCTATAATGCTAAGAATATTATTTTGTTGTCAAATAATTTTATCTTTGGTAGGACAAAGATAACAATAAAGAGGATCCGAATTCAGAAACTGACAAAGAAGTAGACAATAGAGATACACAAAGGACAGATGAAGTCAAGCTACAACAGAATGGGAACTGTCAACCAAATGAAGAAAACCTCTCTATTAAAATGGAAGAGGTTTAAAGCAAAGAATGGACTTCTAATTCAACTAAGGAATGATATCCAAAGCATTTATTTTCCAGAATGAGGAAGAAAATGTCAAAGCAATCAACCTGAATGTGTTGATAGTATTAGTAGCTCCTCCAATTCTTGTGATAGCTTTGTTGTCTTCTTGCTGTATAGCAAGAGAGCACAGACCAGTAGTTAATACCATGAAAAGGCAGATGCCATCAGAACTATTCATCTCTGAAAATCCATGCATTTCCATGATGGCTGTACGTGTAAAATGATTTATGTTAAGTTTCATTATAAGCTGTTACAAATAACTAGAAACTGAAAGATGTAAACCTGTACTTCCCCAAAAAAAGCTGAAGATATGCATTGAAGGTTGTTTAAAATACTGCTTGTTGATGACTTTTGTATTGTTTTGCCCTGTAGGTTAAAAATCCATGAAAATTTTAATGTGTGCTGTTTGATGTGCTTGAAAATGGTGCATAAATATACACACTTTCTTTCCTTGTAAATGAGAACTGTAGGGAAAGGGGATTTAAGCATAAACACAGTTTTACTGTTCTTATGTTAAATATTCACATTAGTATGTTTTTCATTTGCTCACTGCTTGTGATTCTTAGGGTTTATTATTTAAAATAATTTCCTACTAATATCTCTGAAATTTAAGTTTCTTTTAAAGTATTTGAACAATGCATGCGCTTTTTCTGCTCCTAAAAGGAACATTGCCATATTAGATATTAGGCTAGCTTACAGGGTTATTTTAGAGCTGCTTTGTTTTGTTTTCTTTGTCCTTAGAGAAGTGACCGCATCTATATGATGATACCAGAACTTACAGCTTTGTTTTGCAATGTACTTGCAGTGTGTCTGTTCAGCTGAAAATAGTACAGGTGCCATTAAGAAAATAAATTTTTCCTTTTTGTTAAAAAAATATGGGAGCACAAGCAGAAGCTTTAGTGCCTTCTTAAAATGTGGTATTTTCTAGAAATGTATATGTGCTGTTACACAATTTCAGCTAAATCTTATATGATCTCTCTTGCTACTTTGCCACCACCATACTGTAGACAAAAATGCAAGTGACTCGCCAGAATGGTTGTTTAATTCACTTGTTAAAATAGTGAAGCTCCATTTTATTTTTTATTCTTAGAAGAGATTTATAAATAAGAGAAAAGATGTAATTTGGGGACCACCACTGTACAAAAGTAGTAGCTGAATACAAAGTGTGCTCTGATCACCTGCATCAAAGAAAGCCCTTAAGACATTTAATATACATTTGGATGGCCTTAATTGTTACCTCTCTGTTACTTTCTCTGATATTTGTTGGGCGATATAAAAGGACTGGTATGCAAAGAAATGGGGGATAAATAACTTAAGGAAGAAAGTTTTAATTTACGTAGGGCTTATATAGTAGTAATTCTTTTTTCATTTTTTGTGGAGAAAGCATGCAAGAAGAGAATAACAAAACAAGTGTTTTTTGTCATGGCAAAAACATGGCTTTTGTTCTCTGAAGTATTTAATTGGTTCCATGAGATTTCTGATAAGTTACACTTTTAAGACATAATTATACCTAAAATCGCATAGATTGTTTTACTACAACTTAATGCAATCAAATTACTTTTAATTGCCTTACCTCATGAGAAGTGTTATTTCTTCCAGTTAAAATAAAAAACTAAGTGTATTGGCTGTTTGCTTTCTACTTGTTTTACTTTTCCTCTGCATAGTTAATTTTTTCAGTGGAAAGGAAGCATATTACAAGGAAGGAAAACTTTGCCCAACTCCTAAGGTAATGAAATCCAATTTGATTGTGAAGCTGCTTAATCACTCCTCATTTTCTATAAGATTTAATGTTCTTGTCACTGTGTACATTTAAGACAACAGAAAATGCTTTACCATGTAAAGTATAGAACAGCCGTTTTTGTGATGTTTTAAGCCACATGCTGTTGGCTGGTAAACAGCTAATTCTGATAAAAGAATAAAAAATCTGTATGCTTACAGGAAGACTGTGAAAGATTGTGTCCTGCAACAACAGCTGTCTTATTTATGATGTGTAAGTAGCATAGAGCAAAAAGATTGTTTGTATACTTGTTATCTTTGGTACCATTTCACTAATAAAATCAGTATTTTAGAGGGATGTTTCTGCTGGTACATACTTATTAAAGGAATATTTTTAGACCATCTGGTCTTATTCATAGAGCTTCTTTCATTTGAAATGTGGAAATTAGTGAAAACCTACAGATATTATTTATATTTTCTTTGAAAAGCTGAATTTCTGTGTTGGGAAGAACTAGAATTCTTTCAGTGTATCATGTTTTATCTGTTATTAATTTAGTTGCTTGAGTTTTCTTATCCTGTAATAGCATAGCTCTCTGATGTATCAGTTATAAAATTTGTGAAGTATTTTGTATACTTAGCTGAGAAACATGGAAGTTAGTAGTTATGGTTGGCAGCCTTTACTTATTAGCTAGCTTATTACAGATATGAGGCTATATGCGTTTGTTATATTGTATGTTAATTTATGGTTCCCTTGCAAAAAGTGTCTTGGGGTATTTAGGGGTTTTGTTTGGTTGGTTTTGTTGATTAGTTTTTAGCTTAGGGAAAAATCCAACCAAATCAACCAGCAACCAAACACACACATTTCCTCCCCTCCTAAAATAGTATTTCTTGCAAATACTGTATTTTCTGGTTTTCTTTTGTAAATACTGTGCAGATCCATGACATAGTTATGATCTGTCCTTTCCTGTATGTGTTCCTAACAGGCCACTCCTGGAGAGCTATTGCTCTATAAAATGCTTATCTCTGCAGTGGGTAGCTCACTTATAAACTGGTAGCATAGTGCAGTCATGAAGTTCCTACAGGATTGAGTGCACCATCTCACTTGAATGTGTCCATCTTCCATCAGAAGTCCATTGCCTTCATCATTAACAAGCTTGTGTGCTGAGCTGCTGTGTCAAATCATTTGGTTTTGTACTTGGTAAATGGGATTAGCTTGGGTAGAAGTTTTGAGAACAGTGTGGTTCATGATAGCTGTATTGTTTTACACATAGTTTCATCTGAGTCAGCCCTTGTAAATTGCTCAGAAGAGTAATTATATATTGCCATTTTGCTAAGATCATATAAAGTGCATGAACATAAGCTTCCGTTAGTACCCATAGCTATTTCCCAAGAGGATTCTGGATAGCAGACAGGATTTTTCTTTGTGTTATTAAAGAGGAAGGTAGCAGAAGATAACTGCTTTGTGCATCAAATGGGATGTCAAGCTCGAAACAGGTGGCTGTGGTTTAGACTTAGATGATTTCATCGAAGTCTGTGGATTTACACAGGTGTGAGGCATGGAATTTTGTTTGCAAACACAAATAGTAGTATGGTATGTAAAGACTTCTTAGTTTTCCTATGTTGGAATTGGAATTAGGGATAATAAAAGCACTTGATTAGAAACTAGAAATATCTGAGGAATGCTTGGGAAATAGGCAAGATGTGGGTTTTGCTTCTTCAGTAATCACCTGCTAATTTTTTTGATGGCAGTTTCAGATAGATACATCTGAACTAGCCTCATATTAGTGGGCTGACAGAGGCTCAGCTTGGATTATGAAATGAGCTGTGGACACTCCAATGCCGTTTATGCTGCTGGAAGGAGGTTAAATTCATTGTGGCTGTGCGTTGCTTGCTGGTGCTCTCCGGCCCATTTACATCTAAGGTAATACCTGAAATTATGTTGAAACTCTTGAGATCTGTTACATAGTAGCTTCTCTCATCCTTAGCTTGTACTGCTGTCTTGTTAATAGTTGCTAGATTAGGGAAGTAGGTGATTTTTTGGTTTAAGAAAGATAATTAGTAAATCCTGCTCTGTATGTTATAAATGATATGTATTGCATTCATAAGTATGACCCTTGCAAATAGTAATACCATAATGGTATGTATATTACCTACTTCTAGGTGTGAAGCATCTCAGCATCACTTTTGTAGTGATCGTGTGTAAAACAAGATCAGAGTTCATGCATTGTTAGAGAAAAGAAAATATCCAGACAAATAATCTTGAATTTTCTAAATGTTAATGTGATAGTAGCATTATTGTGGTAAAACAGTCTTAAAGATGTGAGTTCTGAATCATTATCTGGGGCGTATGGCATTTGGTACTTTGCATTTTATAGCAATCAAGTATCACCTCTGTTGCTATCATAATTTTGAAAGTGAAAATTTGAATTAGTGGCATAAATGCTGAAATCTGTAAATGGCTGAAATCATACCAATGAGTAGACAGCTTAGTTCAGAGAGATACAGTTTTCTCACCAGAGACTGGAGTCTGGATAATTGAGTATATGTAGATACCATTAAGTGTTAGTGCCTAAAGAGAATCTGAAATTTAATTTTGTTTGCTAATACATAAACAGAAGTTTTCAGCTTGTAGTTTAGCTTTATTTTTATATGTTGAAAAGTGTAATTAAAATTATATTAAAAACTAAAAGCACTGTACAGAAGGCCTTTTTTAAAATATAAGAGAACCACACTTTCATCTGTTTAATTTTAACCTTAAAAAATGTCATAGCAGTGTTTATTTTTAATTCAAGGCTGCCTCATCTGTAGGTAAGTCCTGTTGCAAGATGAGAGCACGTTAGCACAAGGGTTCCGTTTGTATTCTCTTTAATGTAATACAACTTAATAAGCTTCTCAATATGTGGAGGCAGCCACTTTCCCTCTAGTAAATTCTGTATGTTTAGGGAAATACTACAGTTGAGAAGCTATCTACCAACTTCAGCTTTCTTGTTTTTTGAACAAGTAAATTCTTAATATCCAAGATGACAATTTTTAGGATTGTTGAGCTTAATTCAGGAGAACATGGACAGCAAAAATTGGGTTTTTATCTCTTTGTACTATTCTAGAAAGTTTCAGCTTACACCTTTTTTTTGTTACATTTTTTTATGTTCATCTAGTGCCAAATTTGGTATCAGAGATTTTTGGTGTACAAAAGGTGTATTCTATACTAGTTTTTAAGGAAATTACTCTTTTTCCATTGAAAAGGCTATATGTGTCTCTTTTGGCCTGAAAAACTTATCAGTAATGGTAAAAGAATAATTTCATCTCCCTTTCATATAGTTCTTGATATCCTTAACGAGGCTGCCAGTTAACTGCTTTCTTAGAAGTTTCTTAGTTGTTGCTCTGTTCTTTCCTTACTGCAGAGATTTAGAACTGCTGTTGAACTGATGAATAAATCATGGGACACTTAGAAATTGCTAATTTGAAAAGCTGTCATTTACATAACAATCAAAGGAATGACAGATTTGGCCCAGAAAGGTCAAGAGAGGAATTTAACATTGACAGATTATGTAGTCTATCAGTGGATCCTTTATGGTATTTTCCTGACTGATATGGGAGGTGTGTCTAATTTGTTGCACACAAATTGTACCCATCAGTCTGGATTCAGGTATACCTGAGGAACCTAGTCACCACAGCAGCAAAAATACTATTTTCCTTCTCTTAAGTTTGATATTTCTCTTAATAATGTAGATGTTCTAAGTTTAATTAACATCTATGTTGGTAGAGTATATTTTTGCATTAAGGAAGCAACTATGGAAATGGTACATGTAAAGAAATGTTAAATGCTATTACATTGTTGTTCTTTTCATAAATAAACCATATCTCAAAGTTCTAATGGTGTCATAAAACTCACTTCCACTAAATATAGATGGGATGCAACACATGACTGTACAAGTCTGTCTTCTCTATTTTTTCTTTTTTCTTTTCTTTTATAGGCTTTATCTGCCCCAGAGGCAAGTGATTTGAAACTAAGTCTGTTGGACTGATATTTACAGGAATGTTATAGGAAAGGTGATAAGGGGATAAGTAACTGAATATATCATCACTGTTTAGTTACAGAACAGCCTTCTGAATCCTGTCTCTGAGGAAGGGGTTTTCTTCTGCACAGGAAACTAACTAGTTTCACCAGAGTATCTCACTTTCAAACAGTAAATTAGTAAATGTGACTGTATAGAAGACTATGTCAAAGTAGGGGTCAGGAGTTCAAGCAGAGCTTCTGACACTAACAGTACCTATCAATTTGTTGCCATGGATGTTTCATACTAGAATTTACTTCTTAATGCCTAAGTTTCTCAATTGCTTTGCATAAATTGAAATAGTCTAAATAGCAATAATTAAGGAGCAAAAGTTGGAGATGTGCTTCTCAACAGACTAACTTGCTCACTAGTGATCTGATCTTGTGTTTTTTCAGGTCAGTCATGTCTCTGATGAGACTCATGGCTGGCTTAGCTGCTACTGATGTAGTCACCACAGGTGATTTAGCCACCACGGTTGTGGTGTGGTAGTCTGTGGTCTCACAAAGTGCATTTCACCACGCTGTTCCTCTTTCTCCCTGAAAGCAGGGAGAAACAGATCTGAGAAACACATCGAGGTAACTTTGCAATGGTTCAAAATCATATATTACAGAGGAGAGGGGCCAGCCTCTACAGAAGATGGTGACAAGTACTCATGGTAATTGTAAATGCAAATGTGTTGATTGATCTATCCAGATTTCATATCTGTGAGGAGATCATTCAATTCACTAAGGTCCTCAGAATTCTGATGCATTTGTTTCGTTATGCTTGGTTTCAATGACAGCTATATATTATGGTATGAGCCTCGGGGAGCTGGCGGCCACTTTATGGGGACATTTCTCAGATAATGTGGGACACACAGTAAGTCACTGTAATACTCTGTTATTCACTCTTCTAATTTTATATCAAGAACTTGGAGTACTCTGTTCAACCAAAGTGTGTCAATGCTGAATTAATTAACAGGAAGTATACTTCAGGATCTTTTGATGGAAGAAAGTGTTAGACCTGGGTTGTTGCATTGCACTGAATGCATTAGAAGTCAGCATTTGTGATGCTTTTATAGCTAGACAAGAAATGATAGCCAAGTATTGCATTAGTTAATTCATTCTAGTAAATCAGATTCCTTTGATCATTTTTACCTTGAAAAATGTATAGTTGTAAGAACTGTTGTAATTCAGTAGGTAATAATGAGACATATACATCCTACTACTTTTTAAAGTAACTTTCTTCTGTCAGATTTGTAACTACTCCAACAGCAGCCTGTAACTGCAAATGGAGAGAGTAGTATATCCCTTTCGAAGTGATCATATTTCATGGCTGCTGTCATCTTCTGCCTGTAAGATTAGCAAGTTTTGCCTTTATGCTCTTTATCAAGAGAGACAACTGGAGATCTATAAAGACTATAAAGGCAAGAATTATTGGTTTAGAAGCCATGTTGACCTTCCGGATTAAGTTTTCAAGAGCTACATAAAAGCAGTCAAGCCTTATTCCTGATCTGTCTCCTGTTACAAAGAGGTGAGGAGTAGCTGTCCAAGCCCTCTGGTACCGCTGTTGATTCATCTTCTGACTTGTAGGCAGGCGTTTGGGATACAAAATGCCTAACATTAGTGTTCAAACATCTCTGGATATGATGATTATTTATGCCATGTAAACTTGCTGCTGCTTGGTGCTTAGCTACTTGGAATGTTTGGGTGGGGAAGGAGTTTTGGTTTTGGGGATAGGATGAGTACTGTTTATAGTTCAGTCTCCACATTACCTTTTGTATTTAATCAAGGTGCAAACTTGTATGTCATGAACTGTGAATTGAGGTATCTTAGAGATGGATTGGAAGACAGATGCATAAATCATGAAGAATTAATGACTGATTTAATGGTTGCAATGTTAGAGGAATGAAAGTAATTTACAATGAGGCCCTACTGTTAGATGGTTGCTCAGGCAGGATTCTGGTTTAGTGTTTATACAGAAAATTAGCTATACTACTCGGAATTTATAACCTTTAACACAAGCTTTTCAGAAAGCTCATGTTTTCTTGCTTTTGGGTCACTGCTGCTGTTAATACAGCAATTCAAAGTACAATACTTTGAATCAAGCCAGAAATCCTCCTTTTTAAATGTGGTTCTGTGTATCACTTACCAAGAATTTTCAGATGACAGTCTTGGGTTTGCTGTAGCAGTGCATTATTTTGAAAGTGTTACTCTTATTGCCAAGAACACAGGCTAGTTGTGTGACACAAGAGAGAAACCTCCAAGAAAGCTTCAAGCCCCTGAAGGATTGTTAGGGGATTACAGTGGAGAAACAACAATGTTTAAGCCAGAATCAGTCCTGGAATTTCAGAAAGTTTAAGTGTGACAGCTGATGTAGGAAGACCATCTTCTGGAAGCTCGGCTATGCTGCACTGCAGTATAAAACTCAGTGCTGGAGCACCCCCTCCTGAGCTGTCACGGTAAGATTTCAGGTAGTGTTTGAAATACTGCATACTTAGACACTGAGTTTGCTACTGGCTTTGTTACAAGCCTACTGCAAAGCACCATTATTTTTAATACTCAACCACTGCTAATGTTTTATTCTAATACAGTAGTAGTCTGCCAAAATGCACTGGAATGTGAACCTACTTAGACATTAATAGGAGATACTCCATGTACAGGTGTCAGGGCCTTTTTAGTTGTGTCTGAAATACGTTATGTATTTGATGTTATGCCCTGTTTGTTATCTGGTGCTTGGACCAACACTCAGGGACTGAGGCTTATGTATGTTGGAGGTTTGCCTTTAGCACTTAATTAATTGATAAAATGTATTTTAACTATTTGTTTTGGAGGGGGAAGGTAAATTGGAAGGTCTGGCAGCAGGAAGGAGCTTATATTTAATCTAAGTAAGGAGAAAATGAAGTAAGTCAGAGCTCTGTATTCCTTGCTGCAGTGCAGTTTATGGCTGCAATGAGAGTTTTGTCAGCAAAGACAAGGAATGGGAACTGTAAGGTTGGATTCTATAACATGGCATTAGGCAGAGTACCATGATGCCAGTGTGCAAAACTAGGCCACCTGGGCAGCGCAGCTGATGCATTTCCAAGATATATTTGGCTGCTGGAAGGACACACAATGCAAGTGTAGGGGTGAAAGGAGAAATAACCAGTGTGTCTTTCATTCTCTGCATCCATCCTTTTTGCTCCTTGAAGCTTTTGTATAAACAACCAATATTGTAAAAAAAATACCAAACTAAGAAACCGAGCCAAAAAACCAAACCAAACAAGAAACAAACCCCCAACATAACTGTCCTTAGAAGTTGAAAAAATACAGTCTTTTATGCTTGTGGATGGATCTCCTGTATTATTTCTCTGTCGTAGGATCAGCATACCTTTTCATCAGGTCTGGAGAGCAGAAAATGAATCACATACAGTGTTACAAACAAAACAGACTGAATTTTTTCAGTAAAATATTTGCTGGATTGAGGATTTTAAAAAGTTTACTGCAACCCTGCAGCTGCAGCTAGACAAATATGGTAACAGAGAGGAGAAACCCTGATGCTTAAAAAATGTCAGCATGAGAAACATTCTTAGAGCAAATGGCTTCAAAGCAATTATATAATGTATTAATGAGTACACACACAACCCTTTTTGGAACTGCAGACTCCTCAAGCATTCCAATGGAGATACAGCCTATATATGGTGAATTCAAGTATACTTTGGTTTTCTTACTCATTTTTTGAAAACCTGAGGGTCTTCTGATGAATGCTGAATGAACATTGAAACAAAGCAAATACAATCATATGGCTACTGGACTATTTTAACTGGGTTTGGACCTAGGGATTTTCTCAACACCCACAAATTCTTAGTTATTACTGGAAATACTTGCATTCTTTTTCATAGTGGGATCCTTAGTCATAATGTTGATTTTCATTGATCTAGTGCATTCAATGTAAGTTTTATCTTAATTTTTTCATGTAAGTGCTTTACAGCATTGGAAGAACATTCGTGTGACGTAGCATAACTAGTTAGAACTTCAGTGTGACTAAATGCTATCTCTTTTGGAATGATGAGATTCTTACCTGTGTTGTGTTGAAAAGCTACAATAGTCTTTGCCTAGATAAATAGCTCATCTGTGTGTGTTGTGTGGACGTTGGCAATTACAGCTTCTTTGACACAGCTATGATATTTAAAAGCTGCAGAAACACATTTAGCTTCCTGTCCAAATGTGAATGGGTAGCACTTGAAAACAATACACAGAAGTCACAGTGGCCAAGTTAATTTCAAGACTATGTAACCCACGAAACCACCAGATACTGAACATGCAACCACAGCTGTAAAGCTAAAAGGATATTATTGCTTCTTATGGATCCTAATTCTGGTGATACCCAGTAGCCACACAAGTGAAATGAATGCCAGAATGTTATTTTATTATAACTCAGAAGGGCAGTGGTTGCTGATTGCTGAGTACCTTGGCTTGAACCTCTAGCAGCAAAGTTTAACGGTAGCAATCACAGAATCAAAGTAGGTTGAAAAAGACCTTGGAGATCAAGTCCAACCTATGACCTAAAACCACGTTATGAAATAAACCATGGCACTGAGTGCCACATCCAGCCCTCAGAGATATGACTTGAAACACCTCAAGGGACATTGACTCTACCACCTCCCTCAGCAGCCCTTTTCAAGGCCCAATCACTTCTGTGAAGAATTTTTTCTGGTGTCTAGCCTAAACTTCATCTGGCACAGCTGGAGGTTGTGTCCTCTCATACTGTCAGTGGTTGTCTGGGAGAAGAGACTGACTCCAACCTGGCTACAGCCTCCTTTCAGGCAGATGTAGGGAGTGATAAGGTCTCCCCTGAGCCTCCTTTTCTACAGGATAAACAATCCCAGCTCCCTCAGTTGCTCCTCACAGCACTTTTGCTCCAGACCCCAACAAGCTCTGTTACCTTTCTCTGGACACATTCCAGCACCTCAGAGTCCTTTCCGACCTGAGGGCCCAGAGCTGGACACAGCACTCAAGCTGTGGCCTCCCCAGTGCCCAGCACAGGGGGACAATCCCTGCCCTGGCCCTGCTGCCCACACCAGTGCTGAGCCAGCCCAGGATGCCATTGGCCTTCTTGGCCACCTGGGCACAGCCTGGCTCCTGTTCAGCTGCTCTCTCCAGCACCCACAGGTCCCTTTCTGCCTGGCTGCTCTTCAGCCACTCTGTCCCCAGCCTGTAGCACTGCAGGTGATAGCTGTGGCCAAAGGGCAGGACCTGGCCTGCCAGGTTAAACCTCATATTGCTGGACACAGCCCATGATCCAGCCTGTCCAGGTCCCTCTGCAGAGCCCTCCTACCCTCCTGCAGATCAACACTCCCACCCACACCCTCATAATTTGGTGTCATCTGCTAATTTGCCGAGGTAGACTCAATCCCCTTATTCAGATCATCAGACAGGATACTAAACAGGACTGGCCCCAACACAGATCCCTGAAGGATGCTGCTTATGACTGATCCACAGCTGGATGCAGCACTGCTCACCACCACTCTCTAGGCCTGACCTCAAATTACTATTTGGGAAAGCCCAGAGAATATGTGTAAGATCTTTATTGTTGTATTTTCTACTTCTGTGCTACTAATCTATGAGAAACTGGCTGCAGCCTGTAGTTTTTCGGTAAAATACCATGTCTACTACTCTCCAGCTTGCCTAGGCTCCAGTGTCTCCAGTAAGGACCTGAAGCCATTTACTCTGTTTCCCTATCAGTGCTGGCTGTAGCTTTGCTTATCATCCTTCAGAACTTTTCTTTGTCCTTCCTGTGTCTACCCTTTCAACAAATCCAGTTTTTTCCTTTGTGGGTTCATTTATGTAAGGTCGTAAGTCCACCAGTTTGCCTGGGGAAGGCTTTGTGGAAGGAAGTCAGAGCATAGGTCTTTCAAGATGTGGCTGAGGGAGCTGGGGATGTTTAGCCTGGAGAGAAAGATGCTCAAGGAAGGGATCTTTTCACTCTCTACAACTGCCTGAGAGGATGCTGCAGTGAGATGACGGTCAGTATATTCTCACAGGTAACAAGTGACAGGATGAGAGGATATGGCCCCAAGTTGCACCATAGGAGGTTTTTATTGAATATTTGGGAACATTTCTTCAGGGGAAGAGTTGTCAAGCCTTGGAACACACTGCCCAGGGGACTGGTTAAGTTACCATTCCCAGAGGCACTTAAGGACATGGTTTAGTGGTGGGCTAGCCAGTATTAGGTTTACAGTTGGACTCAATCCTAAAGAGCTTTTCCAACCTCAGCAATCTTGTGATTCTGTGAAGCACTAGGGGGATCTCTGAGGATGGGTAATGAGAATGACCATTCCTAGCACAGCAGGCTGTTCTCAGTTTTATTATCAAACTGGTGCTTCTGCTGTAGAATTGAAATAGGCATGAGGATAAGATTATTCCCAACACCACTGGCATGGAGTAATCTGTCTTAGCAGTCTTCTATAAACAGTGCTCAGAAATGAGTGGTATAAGCTGTCACAAGTTTTATTATCCAGGTTCATACAAATTCCACCAACATTGTACCAGAACACATTTGACATGATTTAGGCAACAGACTTACTGTACCATTGAAAGAAAGAAACAGGCAAACCAAGAGCCTGTGACACAGAGTCAAGACTACCTTCTGTGACTGGAGGCCTTTCACGAAGTGCTTCATTATTTGACAATTTTTGTAGCAATAACTGCATTTGACTCGGGTTGACAGGATGCTCCTGTGTTCTCTGTTTTCCAGACAACTCTGCTCAAGTGCAGATACTATTCTGTCATAAAAGTGGGTTTAAAGGTTTTCACAGTACCTCAGAGGCTTAGATTCTGGGGGAATTTGTAGCTATTTTGTAGCTATTATTATTCATTTGTTAACTAGTACAGAATAAACTTCTATGATATTGTTGTTGCTGCAGTTTCCTTTTCCAAGGTAAATACTTGTTTGTTCTGTCTCTGATGAAGTGTTAATTTTCAGAGCTTTCTACTGTACAGTAGTCTGACTTCAAGCACTAAATAAAAAATATAATAAAAATATTAAAAAACATTTTTAAAAATCTTCTAAAAAAAAAAATCTTCGTGTCCATGCAAGAAAAAACATCTACTCTGGATACCGGAAAAATACACGTGTACTAACCTAGCTTTGTGCTATATTAGAGACTGAGTATAACTTTCCCTCCTCTGCAAATATAGAATGCTAAAGTACTGTAACCTTGCAATATATTATCCCATGCTATAAATCACTATGCTGATGTGCCTCCAAGTCTACAGTTGTCTAAACTTTTACCATGTCTAAATTCTCACTAATGCTGACAGTGATCATCCAGAGCTATGCTTACTATGAAAAAAACCCCTAAAATTTAATTATAAAATATCTTGTCTTTTATGATCCTGATACTTCATAGCTGCAATTTCACTCAACATAACATATTGAAGCTAAGAACACTACACAAACCACTTGAATAGTTTTGTAGCACATGGAACAAACTATCTTACATGTGTATTTGTAAGGCTTCTGCACACACTATACATGAGTATATTCACACATTTTTTTGAACTGCCTGAAGAGGTCAGGGAGTACAACTAGATGATTGTTGTAGGACCCTTCTAAATGAACTAAAAATATCCACAGAAGAGCCAACCAAAAAAAGAAACCACATAAATCTATTTTTCTCTAACCTGAAGACCTGAGC
Organism: Certhia americana; assembly: GCA_018697195.1. Taxonomy (NCBI): domain Eukaryota; kingdom Metazoa; phylum Chordata; class Aves; order Passeriformes; family Certhiidae; genus Certhia; species Certhia americana. The sequence goes on from CM031878.1 coordinate 20,390,429, forward strand.
ATGGTATGTTTCCTAGTCCTGTGTCCCTGAGTAAGTACATTATTCCAACTGAACCTCCTTTTTGGCTGCATGAAACTATTTAGCAAATGTACTCTTTTATTTCTCTCCACAGGAAAGGTTCTTTCTTTGCTCTCAAAGGACACATCATGATGGGACGATTTCTTAATTTTTATCTAATCTCCACACTAGGAGTTTTATGCATCTCATTCTCACAAATGTACTGTTTACAGCCATTGTGCAAATATTACTCTAATGAGATCAATTAAGAATTACATATATTGTAAGCTTTATAACTGAAAGTAGAGTACATCCATACCTTCTATTTAATATCCATGGGTGCTTCTAGTACAATTTTCCTGTTCTGCTGTATGAATTTTCTTTAGCAAGATGTCAGACAACGGCTAGTACAGTGGAGTAGGTAATCACTGGGATAAAAGCCCAAGCTGTCTGTTGAGTTTCATGTATCAAGGCTGTTTTATATACTGAAACTGCTTGCAAGCCTTTGGTTTGGTTCTACTTAATTACTTATTTATTCATACTTTATCCATAACAGAGTAATATGTGTTGGTTTGGTAGGTGCAGAATAAGGAAAGATGAATTCAGTGTTTACAGGGAAGAGTAAAGCTATTGAAGGTATGAACTGCACCAGGAAAGCAAGTTTCTTTGACCAGAAATGAAATGAATACTGTAAGTAAGGGGCACAGATCGTCCTTATATTCTGGAAATGGACAAATTATGACTACTTGATATATCAGGACTTCATTGTCTATAACAGCATTTCAACACTACAATGAGATATTACAAACAAAAATGGCTCCACTAATAGCAGGACTATTTGCATTCTCTTAAATTCAAATCAGGCAAAGTCACCAGATTAAAGTTCAAAAAAAGAAGAAAGATATTTAAAAGACTGTTCAAACTTGTGTGATCTCTATGGAGTGCTTTTCTTACCCCTTGTTTCCATTATGAGCTTTAACAACCATGAGTACACATTGCTTTGTGGGAGAGCAATGAATTTTAAGTGCTAAAAAAACCCCCAGTGCATAACCCTCAGTGAAATACAGTTTTTTTCCTGGCAGTCTTAACAGATATAGAGAGATATACTTAAAGAGAGAATGAATATAAATAAGGAAAATGAATAAACTAGGTTTTGTTATGGATTTTCACTAAACCGGTGAAGTGGGGATATGGAATTTCTTTTTGCAAGCATAGCTATTCTATTATTCATACTGCCTAGTATGAGTGGAAATATTTGTGTGAATGCCAATCATCCTTCACTTTTAATGAGAGAATTTAAAAAAATGTCCATCTATGGATTCTCTGGTGCTTACTATACAGTTGATTAATTTCTTTCTCCACAAAGCAATTTTAATAAAATGCTCCTTAAACTTGAGACAACAACAATAAACTGGGTCTTCTACAATAAATGCAGACCATTAATGCCTGCACAGTTCATGACTGAGAAACTATTGTTAGCCAGAAAATGGTTCTCCACACAATTGCATTGTGGAGATACATGACGGAGTTGCATAGAAAGCATATTGAGGAAGACCCTTTTATCCCCTGTATTCCAGTGGCTCCTCTTCCAATGCAATCTATGGAGGTACGGCTCCCAAAGTCTATTTAACAGTCATTGTCATTGCAGTGTGGAAACATTTCTGCAGCTACACTTCATCACAAACTATGGATGGGTTTTTCTGGATGGGTAGGTAATTGCAGGAGGGAATAACCTTAATTTAAGGTTATTACATGTAACAACTCCAATACTGTTAATGAAACTTATTATCTTCACTTACACAGTGCTATTTATCTACAATGACCAAAGCTGTAAAGTTCTAGAATGTAAAGCGCTAATGATGTTCTACATAGACGAATAAACAACTTTTGATCCCTAATTTGAAAGATTTATACTAATTTCTTTAAATAGCTTTGACCAACTGCAGAGCTTCTTTGGATTAATAGATATTTTTACTGGAATTTTTTTTGCTGAAGAACTTACGAGATCTGAAAATCAGATACGAAACTGGTCATAGTCAGTAGATAATTTTTCTGACATCTACAATGACATTTGGCTTAGAGTGAAAGCCTTGAATGGCTCCTGAGTGCCCTGGAAATACCAAGCAAGAGGTACTATACTGAAAGATTTTTCATTTAAGTCTGTGAAAATTTCATTTAAGTCTCTGCCTGTGTGAAGCTGGTGGGACTTTCCACTGAATGACTGTGATGAAATAGCTAATCTAATCCAATGATCAATCTATATCACCAAGGAAACTTACTGTAGTGGAGATAACTACTGTCACAAGCTCACTGCCCCATATGGTCCTAGGGGCTCCACTGAAGTGTAACAAGATTTGAAACTTGATTTTATGGTAAGGAAAATAATGAAGATGCTTTAAGTTTAATTGGCTTCTCCCATGAAATTTGGTCCAGATGGCATAAGTACCAACTGACTTTGTTTGAGGTAGTCCTGGGAAGCAAACAAAACCTTATGCACAGTTTGTGCTGGCTTACTGCTAAGCTCCATTTCCAGATGAGGATGAGCAGTTCTTTCAGGCATGCTCACTGTCAGACTCATCAGGGCTTTCTGACTAAACTCCATGCTGGTGTAGTCACTCCAGAGTGGTACTTCAGGGAAAATGGTGTCTTCTTCACTTGTAACTGCTTCTGCAGGGATTTCTTCATGCCTCTGGCTCATGTCTGTGTTATTGCTAGGTTTTCCTGATTGGCAATTGTCATGTTTGCCGTCTTCTCTACCGTCTGTGAAGAGGTCTAGAGTCAGAGGAGCCTTCGAGTCATGCTCTATGACAAAAAGGCTGGCAGTATCATTGTCTGACAGGGCCTGAAGCAGTGACCTTGAAACAGGTTTCCAATTAGTCTGTGAGACAAAGCAAGGAAAAAGAATAATATGCTAATAAATCCATTTTATCTCGTCTTTGGTTTTAGAAATATGAATGAAAATACTTATTTTCCTAATTTAAAGGACCATCTTCTCCACTCCCACAGTATTTTATTGAAGTTTTTCTTGCTTTTATATTTACTTGGGACCAAAAATAATGATGATAAAATGTAAGCCTCATGGTGTGCTGTTCTGAGAACACAGCTTTCAAAAAATTTAGCAAATGTATTACTATAAAAAGGCAGCAACTTGAAGAGCAGCCATAAAGATTAAGATGTCAGCTGCTATGAACAGCTTATTATTAAACTTCATGCCATGTTGTGATCTCAGTATACTTGAGGTAACAAGTTTTTGCAAATTTTGGATGGTTAAAGGGAAAATTGTTGGTAACACCAAGCTTCCTTATTTTCCACCTAGATTGGTCTGTGTTTGCCCACATTTGTCATAATGTGTTTTAAACTATGGGCAGGCTGATATAGTTACTAGATTTTTTTCCTTCCTCCCCCCTGCCCTCCTGCCCCCATTTGCTCTAAATTTGTTTAGAGTGGGTTTTTTTTCCGCAAGAATTAAGTAAGTGTGTACTGTTTTTTCTTTTCTTCCTTCTTACAATTTGTGATCTGACCAGGAAATGAAGATGTTGTTCTTTGAAGACTCAGTAATATACCAAATAAAATATATTTTTTTTCTCTTGTAATGGGATAATTAGACTTCACTGCATGGTTAATTTCTGCCTTGTTTTGAATAAAGATCTGTGTGATACGTGCTTTCATCATCATATTTTTTATGAAGAGCAGCCCAAATTCTAAAGCTACCAAATCTAAAATAGGTTTTATGTGTGCTTGGACTTTAGTAAACCCTGTGATACCATTTCCAACAGAATTCTCCTGGATAAATGGGCTGCTCCTGGCTTGGACAGGTGCACTGTTTAATATCTTTATCAGTGATCTGAATGAGGGGATCAGGTGCACTCCCAGTCAGTTGGCAGGTGACACCAAGCTGGGTGGGAGTGTTGATCTGCTGGAGTGCAGGAAGGCTCTGCAGAGGGATCTGCACAGGCTGGATCATGGGCTGAGGCCAATGGTGTGAGGTTGAACAAGGCCCAGTGCTGGGTCCTGCCCTGGGGTCACAACAGCCACAGGCAGCTCCACAGGCTGGGGCAGAGTGTCTGGAAAGGACCTGTGGGTGCTGGAGAGAGCAGCTGAACAGGAGCCAGGCTGTGCCCAGGTGGCCAAGAAGGCCAATGGCATCCTGGGCTGGCTCAGCACTGGTGTGGGCAGCAGGGCCAGGGCAGGGATTGTCCCCCTGTGCTGGGCACTGGGGAGGCCACAGCTCGAGTGCTGTGTCCAGCTCTGGGCCCTCAGGTCGGGAAGGACTCTGAGGTGCTGGAATGTGTCCAGAGAAAGGTAACAGAGCTTGTTTGGGTCTGGAGCAAAAGTGCTGTGAGGAGCAGCTGAGGGAGCTGGGATTGTTTATCCTGTAGAAAAGGAGGCTGAGGGGAGACCTTATCACTCCCTACACCTGCTTGAAAGGAGGCTGTAGCCAGGTAGGGGTTGGTCTCTTTGCCTAGGTAACAAGTGACAGGATGAGAAGAAATGGCCTCAAGTTGTGCCAGGAAAGGTTTAGATTGGATATTAGGAAGAATTTTTTCTCCGGAAGGGTGGTCAGGCTGTCCAGGGATGTGGTGGACTCACTGTCCCTGAAAATCTCAAAATGGCACTGTGGTTCATAAAACCTACTTATCCTTTCTGTAGCATGCAGTCTCAGTGTATTTCACTTTCAATTCTTCATTGCAAAATTACTTTTATCATTTATCTACAATTAAGTGGAAGAAAGAAAGCAAGTGAAGAAGTCCTGATATGGAATATGAAAATCCATACTTGTTCTGCTGCAGGAAGCAATGCTTCAGCAAAACTTCTGAGTATCAACAGACTATCAGGGTCTTCAAGTTCAAGTGTTCCAGAGAAAGAGATTTATAAAGGAAAGAAGTACTAATTCCTGCTGCAAAAACACAATCACAGGTGGTCTGAGACTTAAGAGATAAACTTAGGTGTTCTAAAAGGAGGACTTTTAGTATCAGATGTCATCAAAACTGCAGCAGAAATCTTATTAAAAGGGGGAAGGCAAGAAGGCGAGGATACAAATAAGTCCACTAATAGGCAAAAATAGATAATGTGGTCTCCTACAGCTGCTTCTAATAGCTGTATTTTTTTTCCTAACTCCTGATTTCCTGGCTTCTTTAGTGCTGAAATTAAGGTATACTTACGAAAACACATGGGAAACCTGTGGGCAAGATATAAGCATGCTGCTGAACCTTGGTGCCTGTTGACCACTAGGTGCTCCTCAGACAGCTGCCAGCTGCCAGTCAGAGCCCCTGCATTGTTTTGGAGGCAAGCAGGGACTGAGAAGTGAGGAGCAGACTCCAGAAAACACCATGTTACATGGCCTTTGTCATAACACTTCTCTGGAATTAGGCCACAATTCACTACTTTCTATTTTGAATAACTTAATAATTAGTTGGAATTAATGAAAACTGATTGGATATAAAAACTGATTTTCTCTCTTTAGACTCCATCTACTCCCATGCAGCTTTGATTTTTTTCTTATAAGGACCATGCCTTTAAAAATGCTCTACAATGTATTTAAAAAAATCTGGGACCTTTATTAAATTTAAAAGTGCATACAGCCTATGTATAAATAACAATCAACCCTCACCTGGCTTCCAAGCATTTGATATTAGACATTTTGCAGAGAGAAGTAGGAAAGGACAGATAACTAGCATTGTAGATTAATTAAGTATCTCCCCTATGTATTTTTTCATGCTGACAGAAGAGTACTTGCCATATCTTGGAGTGCATTGCTGTTTCTTGGGCTTGGAATACTGGACCAGTATGATATTTTCAACCTGTAAAAAAGTATTTTACATTTAACATCAGGTTAAATGACTGACATTTCCTATACATGTAAATTCATTACTGTTTATGCATAGCAAACTAACATTTTTGTAACCATCAGAAAAGGTGTTCTACAGAGACATTTAAGCATAGTAATATTTAAAAACTGAAGACCAAACTTGTAGTTTACACTGAAATGCTGAGTTAATGTTTGTTTAATGACAAAGGAGCTGTGAAAGGGCAATGTTGTCTCTTTCTTTATATTGAATCTATACATCTAATATTTCTATGCATCTAATTTGTTATCGTTTCCACAAAACCTCCATCTTCCTTGAGGGCTCTGGGACATATAGGATGAAGTTTGTTTCAGTAAGTATTTGCTCCTGGATGAAGATTTAAAAGTTTCCTTTCCTCTGAAAACAAAGAGCAAGATACTGTTGCATTTAGCCCATGTGCAATGGCCCTGGTAGTCTGGAAGAAGATCCAGGAAGGCAGCACAACTCCTGATCTTTTCTGTTTGTTTTGAGTTTGGCTCATTCTGGGAGCTATTACATACAGTATCTCACCTCCCAAAAAAAAAAAAAAAAAAAAAAAAAAGCCCCAACAAAGCTGTAAGAGAGGCTGAGTGTTTAACCAGTCTATCACTCTGCCCTAGTGTTGGCTTCAGTATTTTTCAGTTTTGAAATTAAATCTAGACTTCATTAGCTTTAGAGTCCTTTGCCTCTGCTTAGGCTGTGGCCAGAGGTAAAGATGGTGACTGTAAAGTTACTGGATCTCTTGCTGATCCTGTGAAGATGGGTGTTTGGCTGGCAGGTGAGTCCTGTCCTACAAATCAAGAGGCAATTAAGATGAGGTCATCACTGGGATCCTTCATCTCAGTTCAAAGTGTGCAATATTACTACAAATGTACCAATTTAAACACTGTTTTGTAGAGCTACACTGGGTTCCTGTGTGCTGCCTGTTTGTTTTGTGTTTTGGGCTTTTTTCCCCTATTCTTTCCTATTGGCCCAGACAATGAAGTGTGGTTTTACGTTGAACACAATGAAGTTTGCTCTAGGTCAAAACTTCCATGTAGGTCTCAAGAGTTTCTGTCAAAACTGATGTGTCAGACACAGTGCAACTTAAAATGCAATCTGAAAAGGTAAGAGCATAGGACTCATGCAGAGTCTGTTTCCCAGTGGCAAGGACAGGAGTTTAAGCTAAAACAGGATATGTCATGCTGTGTGGCTTCCAAGCCACAGGTTTTACCATCTGTCCTTTGGCAACTGTGCTTTCAGCTTCTGGTGCTGGTGAAGCTTTGTGAAGAGGAGAAAAAGGGGTGGTGTTCTAGGATGCCAAATAATAATGAGTGCTTGTATGCAATTAAGTTTGTCAGAAAATTAATATTAGAACCCATTACTACACAAACCTTTTAGACATAGACATGCCTCCAGTATTGTAGCATATGGGAATGAATTATTATGTGGGGATGAATATTTTATTACTGCCGAAAACAATTCCTCCTAAAATAAAAGGACCACTGCCAGATCTTACAGGCAGGCAATCTTGTTACTCTCTCTCGCTTCTACTCATTCATATATTGCTCCTTCTCATTATATGATTACGTGCATACTTTATACATTTAATACAAGTGTGATTACAAGAAAAATCTTAGATAAAAATAATCAGATTCATGCTTCATCTATATATCTATAGTATATCTCCCAGTGTGAGAAATGGTCCTGGCTCTTTCTTTCTGTGACAGGAGGTAGTCAGATAAAGGAATCTAAAGCTAAAGAGTATAGGTTTTTTACAAACTTGTTTTAGAATTTTCATCAGCTTATAGTGGACTTGTAATGCTCTCACTGTGAAATTAGTGTGGTGGCTTTCATATTGTGTGTTTTTTTTGAGTTGTGTTGCCTTAATGACAAAAAAGGCCCAGTGCTATGAAACTCAGAGCTAAGTAAAGTAAGAGTGCTGCTAACAACTCCAGCCAATATTCTGTTCTTACCTTTTAATCACCAGGGAACAAGTAAGAGGTATAAAAGCCAGAATGAGTATCATGCTGAAACAAAGACCAATCACTAAACCTTCAAGTTCTCCTTTATCTGATGGGAAACAGAAAGCTTGAATCAGATTTATGGTGTAAAGTGCAGAAAGACCTTATTAACTTCATGAGAGAAATATTTCAAACAGAAGTCAAAGCCAACTTTACACATGCTCTGGAATTTAAGTAAAACCTAGTTAAAGTGAACTGGGGTATTCTCAGGGAACTTTTCAGATTTGCATTTTTAAGATACCTAGGTATCATAGAGTCACAGAATGGTTGGGATTAGAAGGGAACTCTGAAAGTCATCTATTCTAATCCCCTGCTAAAGCAGACACCAATCCTACAGGATTGCATCCAGGCAGGTTTTGAGTATCTCTAGGGAAGAAGACGCCCCAGCTTCTCTGAGCAATCTGTTCCTATACTCTATCACCCTCACAGTAAAGAAGTTCATCACCATGTTCATGTGGAAATTCCTGTGTTTCAGTCTATGCTCATTGCCTCCTGTCATTTGGCATCACAGAAAAGAGTCTGAGCCCATCATCCTGACACTTGCCCTTAGGATATTTGTATACATTGATAAGATCCCTCTTTGTTGCCTCTTCTCCATCATAAAAAGGCTCAGCCCTCTCAGCCTTGCCTCATTTAGTAAGGTGTTCCAGTTCCCTAAACACCTTCAAAACCCTCCACTGGACCCACCCCAGGAGTTCCATGTCCCTTTTATCCTGAGGAGCTCAGAACTGGACACAGCACTCCAGGTGAGGCCTCACCAGAGCTGAAGGATCACCTTCCATGACCTGCTGACAATGCTCTTCCAGGCCCCCAGTGGCCTCCTTGGCCACCAAGACAAGCTGCTGGTGTGTCCATGGACAGCTGGTTGTCCATCAGGACCCCCAGGTCCTTCTCCACAGAGCTGCCCACCAGCAGGTCTGCTCCAGGCTGTGCTGGTGCCTGGGGTTGTTCCTCCTCAGGAGCAGGAACCTGCATTTGCCTTTGCTGAGTTTCAGATAGTCCTTCTCTGCCATCTCTCCAACCTGTCAAGTGGTTTTTTTCATCCCATGCTGTTATGTGAGCTCTAGCTTGTTTAACAGGTCAGGACCCTCATGCACATCTGACTTAATATGAAACTATTTGAGTGAAAGTGGCTTTTAATCTATTTCAGGATTTACTAGTAGTGTTTGGGGAGTTTTTTTGTTGGTTTGTTTTAGGTTTTGTTTTCTTGTTTGTTTGTTTATTTGTTTGTGATTTTTAAATTTGGTTGGGGTTTGTTTTGTTGTAGGGATTTTTTGGGAGGTCATACCTGGTCCTGATAGCAATGACACAGTTCGTGTATTTAATTGGTGTTCATGTTTCATCTTTTAAGATTGTTAAAACCACTTCATCTGTAATCAGCCATTTGTAATCTTACTAGATGCAAACCTACATTTCCTATTGTCTCTTAATGCTTGATATATTTTCTATAAATATTCGACCTACCTAAAGAGGAGAGAGGTTAATGAAGGTTGACAAAATGCTCAGGCTAACACACGAACCAAAACTGTGATGCTAAGAGTGAGTCAGTCTTCCTTATAGATGGAGTCATCGGAAGTTTAAAAACAGCGCTAGTAGATTGTGGTCAGTTCATGATTGCATTGAATTGCTTTGTTGCTGAAATCTGTTTTGTATAGCAAAGAAACCTGAAATTCTTCTAATGGATTAAGTAACCTGTGAAATGTTTGGGGAGAGCAAAAATTGTGAATGTAATTATTAAATTTAGCATAATGACTCGAATTTTTAAAATGTTGTATTAATTTCACTCTGCATTTTTGTTACTTTACTGAAAAATTGAATAGTCTCCAAATACATATTTGGTAGGATGAGAGAAATATAATCCTGAAGAAAAGCTCCAGGGAGAGACTTTAATATTTTTTGTTGACAGGAGAAAGTTTTCAGTGGGGGGAGGAGGGGTGCAAATCCTGTTGATTTCAAGGAAGTTTTTAAATTTCTTGTTTTTCATCTCAGCTTTACACTTTTGACTATTCAGTTTTATGGTTTTGTACCTCCCTCACTTAATATAAAAAAGCTGCTGTGGGGAGAAACCATTTGCATGCTTCTGTCTCTGAATATCACAGGTTACTGATACCATCTTAGCATGTTCTTTTCTTTTTCTATTTAGAAATCTCCATTAAGGGAAGCTGTGGTCAAACAAACAAAAAAATGTCTGTTGCAGTGTTAGTTTTAGTTTAACTGATGTAGTGTTAAAAATGTTTGAGAGGTTAGGTTTAGTCAACCCTATAGGATTTTAAGTATTTTAGACTTTTTAAATGTAACTATATTGGTCTTAGCCTATCCCGGCGCATCTGAGAAAAGCAAACTTTTGCTAGTGACCTCAAGGATCTGTTACTTAAAATGTACTTAAATTATCAGAAAGCAAAAGATACTTCGATTAGTATTCACCCACACTAGGAGCAATTGAAAGGTAGTTAGTCTTTCATTTTTTGCTGTTCATGGATCAGGAAGCCAATTTTACGTGACTGCTCAGGATTTTGCCAAGAGCATGTGATTGTACATTACTAGTCACAGGCAGAAATTTCAGCTGCTGAAATCTAAACAGCAATTGTCAGTAAATAAAGATATGCACACATAGCTAGCACAAAAAGGTCAGACAAGGTTTCAGAGATGAAGAACCTTAGCTAAGTCTTCCTTGTATACTAGGTAATGAAATACAAGCAGAGTTGTTCTGTAACACAAAGTTTGCCTCTTGCAGAGGTACAATTTTTTTGTATTTGCTCTGAGGATTGAATAATAAATCTTGTGAGTGAGCATAAAGCAAAGGTTCATGCTGCATAATGCAGATGTATAGAGGTTCCACAGTACCATATTTTGGAGTGCTGAAAGGTAGTGAATAAGTCATAGGTCCTTCTCCAGCATTAGTGAATCCTGAAATCTGCACACGATAGGTGGTCTTTTCCTTCAGTCCGGTAAGATGGTAACTTGTGATAGAAGAGTTTAGAGTAACAGCTGAAACACAAGAGGTTTTAGGAGGAGGTGGTTAGATGAACTCTCATGGCTGAACTTTTATCAGTGGAGCTGAAAGGCAAAATTTCAGTGCCCTGATCCTCATCTGGAGGAAACCAGACTGTGCAGATGTTCTTTGGATGATTTCTCCAAAATATTCAAGTACATTTTTAATTCAGAGGTTAAAAGCATGAGCTTTTAACACACCCAGGCTGTATTTGGTTTGTATGGCCAAGTTTTGGTAGGAGAGGTACTACAGGGTTGGCTTCTGTAAGAAGCTGCCAGAAGCTTCCCATGTCCAACAGAACCAATCCCAGCTGGCCCCCTGATGGATGTGCTGCTGGCCAAAGCTGAGTCAATTAGAAATGGCGGTAGTATTTCTGTGATAACAGATTTAAGAAGGAAAAAATAGTTCCTGTGCAAATGTAATCTCAGCCAGAAAAGAGTAGAGTGAGACTATGTGAGAGGAACAGCTGTGCAGACACCCAGGTCAGTGCAGAAGAAGGGGCAGGAGGTGCTCCAGGCACCAGAGCTGAGGTTCCCCTGCAGCCCGTGGTGCAGCCCATGGTGAGGTAGCTGTGCCCCTGCTGCCCTGGAGGGCCCTGAGGATGCAGAGATCCACCTGCATTCCCTGGAGGAGACCCAGGCCAGAGCAGGTGGGTGCCTGTGACCCTGTAGGGGGCCTGTGCTGGAGTAGGTTCTGGCAGGGACCTGAGACCCATGCAGAGAGGAGCCCATGCTGGAGCATTTCCTGGTAGGACTTGTGACCCTGTGGGATATTTACGCTGGAGCAGGCTGTGCCTAAACGACTTCATCCTGTAGGAAGTGAACATTGTGAATGCTGGAGCAGTTAGTGAAGATGTTGGAGAACTCATGGAGTTCTCCATGGAGGATTGTCTCCCATAGTAGGCAACCCATGCTGGAGCAGGAGAAGGACTCTTCTCCCTGAGCAATGGCAAAAACAATCTGTGATGGACTGACTGTAATTCCCAGTCTGTGTCTTCCCTGTGCTGCTGGTGAGTAAAAGCTAGAGCCTGGGAAGGACGGAATGGTGGAGAAAGGTGTTTTAAAGATTTGGTTTACTTGTCATTATCCTACTCTGAATTTCATTGGCAATAAATTCCATAATTTCCCCAAGTCAAGTCTGTTTTGTCCATACGGTAATCTGTGATGTCTTGTAGTTCTTACCACAACCTGGGAATGTTTTTGTTACATTTTCTCTCCCCTGTCCACTTGCAGAGGGAATAGAGCAGCTCTGGCATCCAGTAACTGGTATCCAGCCAGGTCACAGGTGATGAATACAGAAGGCTGTGTATACTTCATGAGAGGAAAATATATCTCACATGCCAAACAGTTATTTTTATGTTGGCTCTAACAGTTAACATTAGGACTAGCCCTTATCATATACTTTACTCTTGCTCCAATTGTGAGTAGCTGTTCAGCTTGATTTGTGCCAGTGCTATTACCCATCATTCAGTACAGAAACAGGGCTGTGCTTTCTGCTTTATCTGCTTTGTGTGGCTTTCAGCTCAGCCTTTCTTTTTGGATGGTGCAGTGACTTTCCCCTCAGCCAGAATATTGTACAAACAGCCACGTTGTAAGAATGCCTTTAATGAGGCAGAAATTACTTTTCAAGTTTGCCATTGTGGATTTAAGACCTTCACAGAAGTGGCTATGATGCTGTAGACTATGGGTTTCCTTCCCCCAGATTCTCCAGTAAAATTATACTTCCTAGAAAAAATGGCAGTTGGGTGCCATATCACTGCTGCATTGACTGGTTAAGGCAGAGAAAAAAAATTAGGTTCAGTCCTGGATGTTCCCATTCTGCCTCCTTTTGTGACTTCAGATAGGTATTTGAAGTGGAATAGAATGTCCAGTAGACTTTTTATGGTTCTCTAAAGGCATAGGTGAACGTGTATTATAGAACTCTTGCCATCTCCCTTTGTCAGCTCTTGGGTGATATTTATCTTCCCCAGAATGTCTTCAATTTTATTTGAAAGTCGGTATGTACAAAATTAATGTATTATTACTTATGTCAAAGAGACTTTCCACTCTAGACCAGAAAGAAAATGTTTATCAAAAGAATATAGGTATTTTTTTTAAATGGAAAACTCAAGTGGTTTAAATTCACAACTATTAATTTGTTCCATAGAAGTTTCATCTTTTGTAGTTTGTTAAGGTTGGAAAAGACCTTTAAGGTTATCCAGACTTAGACATAAAAACTACCAATTTCAGAAAAAGTTTCCAAAATTAAGTTTATAACGGTGTCTTTGGATACAGGTAAGAAATACAAACTGCTAATTGAGTTGAAAAATAGAATATAGAATGTCTTACATCTTACAGAAAGGCTGAGACTCAAGCCTTGGATGAGGTGCAATGAAACATAAAAGTGTTGTGACTGAAATTGTAATATTGAGAATGTATGTCTTCCATTGAGTGTTCCTAGAGAATTCTGCTGTAGTCTTAGAAATGTAACTTTTAAGGAAATAGCAATATTTAATTTGCGATAATATCTAGAAAATTCTAAGTGTTCGTGGGAGCATCTAGAGCATTAAAAGTCCAACTAGTAGCTGACCTTTGAGAGCAGAGCACTCAATTTGCACAGAAATCATAAAGAACTGAGTAGATTTAACGGTCTGAAGCTTTTCTTTCATGACTCTGAGCTGATGCTTTGTTCTGGCAATGGTGACTTACTTGGAGACTTTTTCCTTGATGAATCCGTGTAACTGATCCTGTATCCCTGGAGAAAGCCCAAACGGTCTTCTACAGCTATTTCAGTCCATTTCACAAGTGCAGAATACTTTGTGATATTCAGAATTGTCACATTAGTGGGACCTGTCCTAGGAACTTAAAAACCCAGATATTTGAGTTCTGTATCAATACCTGTGCAATAGACATACAAGACTGAAACCTAGCTGTTTCCAAGAGAGTTCTTATCAGATTCTAGATGCTATAAATAAAATGTGCAAGAGAAAGGTATCATCCAATAGATTTTTGAGAAAGGTAAAAACCCCTCACCTTAAACAATACCAAAGTATATAGAAATTGTCACTGTCTCATTACGAACATTTTACTCAATATCAACAGCCATACTCACTTCAACTTGCAATATAACACACTATGAAATTTGGATTGGAAAATCTGATTTAATTGAAATTTGAGCCACATGGGTCTGAGACCATCTTTCTGTTATTTTTGGTACTGTCATGCATAATAAAAATATTTCTGTGGACTTGTCAGTAAGGAGCAGCATTCAGGTCATTCACTGCCAGGACATAACTGCTAAGACTATGCTATGACTTCAGGTCATAACTGCTAAGAACTGGAGAAAACTGTTCAGTCACCTGGAAAATAAATTTTTTGTAGTCTTCCTTTTATTGCTGCAAAGAGGAAACAAAGTATAGAGGAGGGAGAAGATATAATGAAATATAAATATTTCTTATAGAAATATAAAGAGGTGGAATACCTCCTTCAACGGAGTAAAAGTGGGTCAGTCCAAAAGTCTTTTCATGTCTTACAAAACTTTCACAGTGACAAACATCTGATGCATGTACCATTATTTTGTACAACTTATATGGCTGAAAGTTGTCTGGAAAACAAATAAAGGTATGTCAAAAATTACTGAAAAGTTGTAAATGAAAAAGAAGAAGAGGAAATGCAACAGCTTCATAGATTTTCTGTATAGTTCTTGCTTTCTGAGACTCATAGCACAGATAAGTGTATAGCATTTTACATTGAGTACAAAATATGCACATCCTTCTTCAATGTCTCTAGATGCTTTATGAAAACTATTTCAAAGCCAGAACAGGACATAACTTTTAAAACAGGTTTTCTTTTAAAAGATGACAGATGTTTTTATGGTCTCTCAATGAGAGGCTTTAGCTGCTGAAGAAGAAATTGGGAACTAAAATGGCTGTAATTTTCTTATTTCAGGGATAGGTGTTTCCCACTCAGCTAGAATATATAAAGTCAAACAAAAAACCAGATGTAATTTGGAACTACAGACGTTGCAGAAGAACCAAATTAAACTTCTATAGAGTGCACTGTATAGCAGACTTTGTAGAACTCTGAAGCTAAATGTTCTCTATTGTACATAAAAACCGGCACTGAAAGGCCTTTGCTGGAGTTATCTACATGATTTCAATCCAATGTCTGTTCCATAGAGAAATCCATGACTGAAGCCCATCATGTCTAGCATGGTAAGCAGGAGCCCGGTGCTTAGGTTTGACAAGTATAGACATTGTTATAAAAACAGAAAATAATCTTAGGGAGCCTGTAACAGAGCAGTTAATAAAGACAAGCTTACCTAGGTACAAGATGAAAGGGTTTTTTAAAACCAGTAATCTAGAGGTCATTCTGGAATGTACCAGTACCTTAGCTGCATTTCTTGCCCAACAGTATCCAGAAGAAACTTAATGAAAACTCTGCTTTTTATCTGCCTTAATGTTGCTTAGCATTAGATAATGACTCAGTCCTGGACAAATATTAAGAGCTGTACTTATCTGAATGGATCTTCAGTTTGCCCTTAAAAACAGAACAAAAATCCTACTCTTCCCAACCAAAAATAACCAAGAAATGAAAGGGTGCCTCCATAGAAGGTGTGATAGTTGCTGTTACCTAATGTGAAATGCTTGGTAGCCGTAGTTATTATTTTCATGTGCATATCCTCTTTACCAGTGCCCCAGTCAACCACAAAACATTTGGGATTGTATTCTGGAGTCCATGTGACAACTGCATTAGCTCCCTGACTTTTTACATGGATTTGACCAGGCAAGTCTGTGAACAAATAATACAATTAAAGGTCAATAAAGAGGAAAGCAGTTTTCTCCCCTATTGTTATTTCTTTCTCCCTTTTGCTCCTTTTTTAAAAGATTATTCTTTAATCAGTTATAGCAAGTGACTAGCTCATCATAGTCAGGTTTACACTAGTTTTTCAGTAGGGGAAGCTTAGCATTAATTATTTTGCAATGGTGTCTGTGGGACTACAGTGTTGATCGCTGTTCAAGACTTTTCCTGATTTCTGATTGTTTGAAATTAAGTGGCTGTTCCAAGCCTCAGGAAGAAGAACTCTGGTGCTGCTAAATAACCTCCTGTGAGCCACTAGTAGCTGCTATACATAGAGTAGCTCTGGGATAGTGCTTGCCTGAGCAGGGATGGAGGAGAATGGGCTAATGATAGTTCATAGCTAGATGATTTCATATTTCATATATTTTGAATTTTCTGAAAGGATCTTGAAGATATGGTCATTTTAAAAGACAGACTATCAAACTAGGAAAGATCTTCTGACTGACACTAAGGGCAACCTGCCCTTTTGAGGTAAGAAGACTTTGTGAGAGACATAAACATTCTCCATTTTATCTACTGTCTGTCTGGAAATGAATACAAGAAAGGAAAATTAATTCTGAGTGATCTGTGGTTGTCTGAGGGAGCTGGGACAGTCTGGGATGCCTGGAGTTGTTTTGCCAGGAGAAAATGAGTCCCAGGGGAGACCTTATCACTCTCTACCCAAAAGGAGGCTGGTGGGGGTCAGTCTCTTCTCCAAGCAAGGAGCCATAGGACAAGAGACACAGTCTTAAGCTGAGCCAGGGGATAGGTTTAGGCTCAACATTAGAAGGAATTTCTTCACAGAAGAGAGACTGGGCATAGGAATGGGCTGTTCAGGGAGGCAGTGGAGTCAGTGTCCCTGGAAATGTTTAAGAAAAGACTGGATGTGTCATTTTAGTGCCATGGTCTCAATGATACGTTAGTGTAAGGTCATAAGCTGGATTCAATGATTTCAGAGGTCTTGTCCAAACTAGTTAATTCTGTGATTCTGTAACTGTACTAGCTGCGAAAAAGTTGTGTATGCTGAGAAGGAATTTATCTTAAGAATGCACTTAATGCAAGTATCCTCATAATATCATGATAGATGCAGAGAAGCTGCACTGAAGTACAATCAAATGGAACCAGGAACCTGGAGAGAGCAGTGAAATACAGGCTCAGAGGTTCAGTAGACTAATTGTCAGTCAAAAAGTGACTTGAAGTGGTAGGATTTTATCAGAAGAGAGCTGAGGGACTGAAATGTAAGGGCAAAATCAAGTTGTTACCTCTTTGCAAGGAACAGGAGAACAGCATTCTAACAGGAGTGTTATAAAATTCTGTATAAGCAATCACTTGCAGCTATCTGAAGATCAATAAGGGTATTTGCACCCTTCTTTATTGTGAATGCTATTGCTTAATTTAAAAAAATCTTACTCTGTAAGAGAGGTTCTTCTTATTTTGCAATAAATATACCTCAAGACTACAGCACATGAAACTAGCTTATATTACGAGGAAGATACTGTACAAAAAGTATTATTCTCTGAATGAGAAGACTGTCTATTTAGGCCTCAGAAAAGCTTACATCTTCATTAGAATGTGGCATGTACTTCCTAATGTGACACGTACATCCTATCTATTCCTTTTCCTATGTGCCAGTTAGAGTAATGTGAAATAAAGGACAGTAGCAGGTCTCTTAATAGTTATTTAACTAATAAGCTCAAGAACTTAGACTTGCACATAGTTCTGTAAACTTCTTTTAAATCATTGGCACCTACTTGATACTGAGGATTGTCTGCAAACCATTTTCCTAAGTAGATCCAGCATATGGTATTTCTTTATCTTGACAAAGAAAGAAGTGCTAAGATGAATAATAAATTGCTAGTCTGTTAACTTCTACAGAAGTATCTTTATAAGAAACAATTCTGACTCCTTGTACGTGAAAATATTAGCCTTATAAATATTCAAGAGAATGCGTTCATCTGTCCCAAAGTCTGTCAGAAAGTCACCTTAGAGATTGGCCATAAAACTTCCCCACCATTATGGTGAATAGATGATAAGGTAAGTACCTGTTACAGAGAATTCTGGGACAATGTAGATGGCTTGTGGAGATTCTCCTGCATCATTATAGGCAGAAATATTAACTCTATAGTAAGCCATGGAGAGATTAACAAGAATTTTTCTGTCTTTGAGAGAGATTTGATTTGGTGGGTGGCTGCAACTGTTGGGTATTCTTTCCAGATTTACAAAATATCCAAGGACGTTCTCACTTTGTGATACCTAGCAAGAGGAAAAACATTATTATTCTATAAATGCTGTTATGTCCCATGCAGAAAATCAAGAAGAATTTAATTGTATAGACAAAATGTAGCCCCTAATGATGGGGATAAAATCATACTGTTTTAATTAGGTCATTAGGAATCAATGAAGTAAAGCATTTCCTTAAAATTGGAAGCATGCTTAAATTGAGAGGATTTAAGTACACGATTAAGAGTTTTTCTTAATTGAGATCTTAGTTATGTTTATGCAATTAGTAATAACAGCAGTGAAACAGCTGTAACGTTCTCTACATTTCAGCGGAACATATCCCTCATTATCAGGAGCTTGAAAGTTAATGAGAGGTGTTTAATTGAAATTTATGCCTCTGGGTATCCTTCTCTACTAGGGCTTGGTTAG
The DNA here is from genome assembly GCA_018697195.1 of Certhia americana. Taxonomy (NCBI): domain Eukaryota; kingdom Metazoa; phylum Chordata; class Aves; order Passeriformes; family Certhiidae; genus Certhia; species Certhia americana. The sequence continues at coordinate 20,408,712 of CM031878.1, forward strand.
GTACGCAGTCTCTTTAAAGAGAAATGCTAGTAATTATGCTACAAATTTGGAATGTGTTAAATATACATTGGTAGAAACTTCTGGTGGTAGTTCACTCATTATTTTACTGTACTAATCTTAATAAGAGACTGGAAAATGAGTGCACAGAAATGGAAATTACTGCAATATAGACAGACACTTAATACATGAAGGCCTGTGAATTCTTCAAGGATTATTTCTGCCATTATTACTCTGATTATTTCAAGATTGTCTGTTATTTCTGGCACAAAATTAATAGTGTAGGGATAACACGGAGCTGTGAGGCTGGGCTATCTTAATGAAATAATTGGATACTTCTGGAGTAGCATACACAGGAAGACATTTAATAATTTAAAAGGCAGAGACATATGTCTTGTGAGGAATTTCAGATGAAGCTGGAAGCTCTTAAAATGAAAACATGCTTTTCCGTGGAAAAGAAGAGAAGTTTTAGTAACTTTTCAAGATTATAAACTGATGCAATTTTTCCTTGTTAATTTATGGCACCTAGATCATCGGCATGTAGATGCAATGAGATCTGCAGCAGGTATACAGTATCCAATGCCTTTTGCATATCAAGTACAGACTCAGTACAATGAGAAAGTCTGTGTTTTTACCTGCAATGCAGTAAATAAATAGCATATACATAACAGAAGGTATCCGGACTCAAAGTGAACTTTACCTCCCACTTCAGAAAAACACTTCTTCTTCCTGGAGAGACTTGTGTAGTTACATTATATGATATTCTTGGCTTGTTCATGAGTTCTGGTAAACATGGGAAAAGACAGAGATATGCACTCAAATGAATAATTATAATGTTCATATTTTCAAGAGTATCTGAAAATGCTATTCCATATGACACAGAATTTGGGAGAGCCTTTACATTCATACTTACTACCAGTACATTTCACTTACTGTGAGGGACCAAAATCTCTTTGCTCCAAATGCAAACACAGTTGAGATCATCCTTGGTTATGCATCTGAGCTGAACAATGTATGAAGACATAGCATTTAAATTTGAAATGGTGACATTGACAACATTCGTGACATTGCTCCCTACAGGCACCTAAAAAAAAATGCATTGATGTAACAGCAATAAAACATTATCTTATATTAATTGTTTTCTCACCCTAAGACCAGTCTTCTGACTCTGCTGAAAGCAGAGGTTCCTCAAATAGGAATTCCTATTCATCAAATAGGAATTACTGCACATTTTAGTCAAGGTATTTTCATTCTTTCAAGGCACACCCTCTTTTTCATGAACTTCTTCTGCTCACTCAGGATAGTATGTAACCTGGTCTAAATATTACATTTAAAATCAATTAGACATTACATATATTGAAAAATAAAACTTTACTTAACTCAGAGCCTTGTTAACATTCTCAAGAACAAGAAGTCAAGGGAAAACTAAATATTAAAAAAGCCCTTATATTTAAAAGTGTCATTATGTCTAAAGAGATACGTATGGCTGATGTCTTAAACAGCATGACTGGACAGAATGTGGCTGCCTATAAGCCTTGGCACTGCAGAAGAGATTTGCATCTGTAGCTGATGATGGCACTGGAGCCCCAGTAACTGTACAGGGAATGGAGTTTTTCTTGAAACAAAGACACCACCCAAGGCCAAGGAAAACCCTGAGCTGAAAATACAAAGAAAATAAGAGAAAACATGATAGAAAACTGTTGTTGTCACTTAAACTCTTCCCTAACACCCTCCCCGCAAAATAACAAAGCCCCACTGTAAGGTGACCAGATCTTCTCTTTCAATTTCTGCAGTACTTAATTTTTTTAATTAAAGTTAATTAATTAACTTTTGTGACAGTGTGCTCACCTCCCTCCTCTCCACTTCCCCTCTACCCTGACCTTTATTTCCTGAAATCCTGATCAAGTGATAACCACTATCAGCAGTCATAACATATGTGTCTAGACCAGCACCCGGCTCAAAGTTGATCCGGGGCAGACAGAAAACAACATGAAAGACAACAGCTAATTTTAACAGTTCAGTCACCTAATCATAGTGCTGGTTAAGATTCAACTCAAATCAGCTTTGAAAGAAACTAATAATTGAAGTGATCATGCATGTATGTCTTTAAATGTCTCATCTTTACCCTTTAATTAGTGGGCAGCCCTCACCTCTTGGGCTCTCCTGCACAGCAGTGGGCTATACAGCATCTCTTGGGTAAGGACACTGAGTAACTTCTTATCGTTACTCCTCAAGGATGAGAGACTATTCATCTCATCAGATACTTGATAAATGAATTGGAAATTATTACACTGAAAATCTTAAATCTTAATTAAGTGATACAAAGGATTGATTGTGCACATATAATCCTTTAGACATAAACCATTGGCCAGATTTGGGACTAAGTCTGGATCCAGAAGCAACTAGACCTGCAGGGACTCTGAGAAGAATTACAGAACACAAGGGGAGTATTTTTAAAGTATCATGACCCATTTGAAAGGCCCCCTCACAGTTCTGTCTGACTCTATGAAGTAATCATAGAGATTATTTCATAGTAGATGGCTCCTTGCTGTCTACTCTTGCTAAACCCCTGTCACATTTACTATCAAACTTTGCTAGAGTTCTGTTTAATATAAATAAACATATGGTTACTTCTTTCTTATGAGTGAAGTGTACTACTCTGTCTATGACAACTTCATATAATTTTTCTAATAGAAAATGCTTGGTCACAAAAAAAAATCCCACTACCCACAATATTACAGAAAGACTCCAAATTTCTACAGAACAAGGGGGAAGTGGAAGGATTTAAAACTCAAGTGTTACATTACAGGTGCATTTATCCAACTCTTGATAAACACTAGCTTTATATGAGCTAGCTCTGTGCATGTATGGCAGTACTCATACCTATGTTTGTATTTTTAGAAAGAGATTACAGCCTAAATTCATAGCATCAGTTGGGACCTGGGAGATAATGAGTATTTATGACCTGTAGTCTTCACTCATTTGCATCACACAGTGTGGCTGTCTTTACTAGTCCTTCACAGTAGCCATGTGAATCTGTCATCTCCCCTGTCTCAAAAACCTGCAGGGCATGCATTTGTACTGCTCTTAATCCTCTGTTCTTCTACATGCTACATACCATACTGTCTGCACATGCCTGTCTATCTATTGCACTAGTGGGTGGGCTATGCATGGGCTGCCCTAGGATGGTTTAGGACTTATATGCAAATGAAAGAGGGGACTTTTCCAGGACTTGCATGTTCCTTGTACTGAGACAAGGAAATTTCGTACATAAGCCTCTCAAAGTACCTTTTCTGAAGTGACTAAATAAACCAGCAGTCAGCTACAAGAGAAATGGGAACAGTCTTCTGAGACAAAAGGAAGAACAAGGAAGATTTTTGTAGAAAAAAAGGAAGCAAAAAGGCTCCTGGGTGAGCACAGTTTTCCAAGAAGTGTTGCTATTTTAACTGGTTTTTTGGGGTTATGTTCTACTTGATAAATGTGTATTTAAAATCTGATTAACACATATAAAAGTAACAGAGCTTGAAAAACAATTTCAGGGACTTAGTAATACAAATCATGCATACTTGCCTGCCTGCTGGAGAAGCCTTTGCTTGATATGGTGGAGTGGAAGGGGCATTGCTGCTACATGCAGACATTATCAAAATTAGGACTCATTTTCCATCTTTTATATATTCCCTTTAGTTTTGTACTGCCCTGTTGCTGTGCCATATTGCATGTCCTAAAATACATCTGGAACTGTTCTTGTATCCCACAAGATCCTTCTCACCAAATTGAGTAGCGATGGATTTGATGGATAAACTGTTATGTGGATTAGGAAGTGGTTGGATGGTCACATCCAGAGGGTAATGGCCAGTGGCTCAGAACTTCAGTGGACATCAATGACATGATATGTCCATCAGGGAGGGGTCCATAGTGGGTGTGACCAACATCATTATGTTATTTCATATCTTCAATATTAAGTATTGTTATTTAATTTCTTCAATAATGGCACAGAGGCATCAGGTGCATCCCCTGCGAGTTTGCAGATACTGAGTTGTGCTGTTGACACACCTGAAGGATGGGATGCTATCCAGAGGGTCCTGGACAAGCTGGAGAAGTGGCTCATGGGAACCTCCTAAGGTTTAACAAGACCAAGTGCTGGTGCTGTCCCTGGGTCAGAGCAAACCCTGGTATCAATCCAGGCTGGGGATGAACCGATCAAGAGCAGCCTTGAGAGAGACTTGGGGGTGCTGGGGGGAGAGAGGCTGGACATGTCCCAGCCATGGCACTCACAGCCCAGAGAGCCAAACGTGTCCTGGGCTGCACCCAGAGCAGCGTGGGCAGCAGGGCCAGGGAGGGGATTCTGCCCCTCTGCTCTGCTCTGCTCTGCTGAGACCCCACCTGCAGGGCTGTGTCAACTCTGGAGTTGTTACTGAACAGTCCTCTAAGAAGACATCTATGCAGCAGTGGAGGAAATTCTTTTAACTTTAGCACAATAGAGCATGACCCTTACATTCGCTGTTAGTGCTTAATTATGTACATACAGTGCTTAGTACAAATACCAGAGATTAATGTGGCCTTGTGCAAACTCCCTACATCTGTGACTAATAAACTTGTTCCAGTTAATGCTTTCTTGTTTATTTCTATCAGTGATTTAATATGCACTAATATCTCAGTTTTGAGCACAAGGATTGCATGTCAGAGCAAAGAATGATAAGAGAAGTACATTATGACCTGATGACATATTTGAGATACTCCCAAGGAGAAAAGATTTGTCAGAAGATCTGGAACCATATCCAAACAAGTGGAAATAATTCACATATATGCATGTGTTCAGGAAACATGAAAATACAATAGTTTCAGAAATATAACCTGGTCTCAGGTTACTGAGCATGCATGCCTTAAAGAGAATCACCCTTGCATTCAGCTCTGCTAATGAAATGTTTGGCTTCCTAATCTAACAAATTTGATGGAGAGTTTATTTTCCAATTTTCAAAGACAGGGTCCCCAGCACAGGTAGGACATGGACCTGTTGGAATGAATCCAAACGAGGGCCACCAAATAGTTCAGTGAGATGGAGTACCTCTCCTGTGAGGAAAGGCTGAGAGAATTGGGATTGTTCAGTCTGGAAAAGAGAAGGCTTTGGGGAAGCCTTATTGTTGCCTTCCAGTACCTCAAGAGAACTTACAGAAAAAATGAGGCAAGACTATTCACAAGGGCATGTAGTGAAAAGACAAGGGGCAATGGCTGTAAGCTGAAAGAGAGTAGGTTTAGATTAGATATTAGGAAGAAATTCTTCACTGTGAGGGTGGTAAGGCACTGGAACAGGGAAGTTGTGGATGGTCCATCTCTGGAAGCGTTCAAGGCCAGTTTGGATGGGGCATCCTGGTCTACTAGAGTGTGGCCATGCACACGGCCTAGATGATCTTCAGAGTCCTTTCCAACTCAAACCATTTTATGATTCTATGACTGTGTTACAGGGAAATTATTTCTCTTTTCAAATAAGAAAATCTGGAATACTTGCACAAACCAAAAGTGTGTAAAGTATGGATCATTACCTTCAAAACCGAAATAAATTGATCGCTCATCTGTTTGAAAATTTAATGATACCAGCTAAAAACCCAATATTGTAAATCACTCAAAGTATGATTTGGATATGAGTTTACATAGTATTTCTGATATTCTGATATTCTGTAATGTCTCACTACACTGCACTGGTAGGTTAATGAAACAGATAACATGCTATTCTATTTTTCTTTGTTTAAAGTGACTGTTCCTTGTTTCCCAAACATTTAATGATTTGTTAGAACTAAACTAAGGTGCCTTAGAGGGATCTGCCTACAAAGTGACTCCTTGCTGTGCTGCCTTGCCATCCTTGTGCTGCATGTAATATGTGCAGCTGAGCTGATATTGAGGTACCTTATGTTCTCATGAAATTGTCATCTGGAAGTACTTACCAGTGTCCATGGAGCAGATTCTCTGAGTGCCTCTCTGTATCTCAGCTGGTATTGTGTATGAGCTGTGGGCAGGTCCCACTCTATTATCAATTGGTTTGTGATCTGATAAGCTTTTATGTTAGCTGGTGACAAGCACTTTCCTAAAATGGGGGAGATGCAGCTGTTAAAAATGCAAGAGAAGCAGGAAATCTTTGGTAATTATGTCTGTTGAGTGTGGTCTATAAAAATTAAATGACTTGGCACAGAATACTTAACACTGTGAGACTTCAAATGGAAATGACTAATCACTAAATCTTTATGGTATCAACAAAATACTGTTGTTCCTCTTGCCTTTCTTTTGTAAATGTTTTTACTGATTTCAAGAACACTCTTTCTAAGCAGTTAATATTCTGAGTGAGGCTGAAAAGCAAAATCAAAATGTTAAGAGTACCTGTAATTATGAATTGTATAAAAAATAAACAGAACATGTTTAAATTTCAGTAAGTGCAAATACACTTTCATCTTCCTCTCCAATAAACACAACATGGTCAAAAGTCTTCAGTAAAGATTATACTGATAATTTGGGTTGTACTGGTAGTGACCCCCAGCAGTGAGAAACATTGTTTTTTCTTGGACCACAATTAGTCAGAGCAGGTGAAGTTTTGAGAAGCTCTTAACATGGGTTCACTGACCAAATAGGAAGTGAAACTTTAAATAAACATCTAAAGGGCATAATAAATATGGCTTTTTTCATATCTTTCTTGTGGCAGTGTGTAATGGGTAAGTGGCCTTAGAAAAGAGTTGAATTTTGAAAAGGTTTCTCAAAATTCTAGTACCCTATATCAAAGATTCCTTAGGTGCAGAGTGCTGAGTCAATCTGCTCTTTGTAAACCAATATAAAGAAATTCAGAAAACCATCAAAGAGAGCATAGAAAGATGGTTAAGTGCAGTACACAAATATTACTAAATATTTGGATATGAATATAAAATATTCCAGCAAAATATTTAAAGTAAACCCCTCCCTCCATAAAACATGATAGATTTCTGGGTTTAACTTCATTCAAACAAGTAAAATTGCATCTTAGCACTTCGTATCAGTAAAAATAACAAGAGTATTTTGGGAGCTGAAATTTTGGAAATAAGTTTTGCAGACTACAGCTTCAGCTGGGCACTGCAGTAACAAACTTGTTCAGACGCTGTACCTGCTTTGCTTGGTAAAACTGAGATGTTCTTTCCTTTTGCACAGATGCCATGGGTATAATTCACTGCTATCCAAATGGATGCAAATCTCTTAATGTAGAGATTCTTTCGCTCTATTGTGATGGAAGTTGATGATGTGTTTCGTTGAAAAGCTCTTCGTATTTTGTTCCTTCCAAGTAAAAGAAGCAGAATGAAAAGCTTTTTATTGGATTAAAGTTATTCTCTCCTCCCCTACCCAAGAAAACAAAATTATAGTGATTAATAACTGTCCAGATACTTCTACATTAATCCCAATACTGGAAATCTCAAAGGTTCACTTTGAGCAGCTTGAAACAGCAAGATTAATTTCAGCACCCCAGTAACCCTAGAAAATTTAGATATGCAAATCCTTGTGTTGTGTGGTGGAGAACTGTTGAATTCCTTAAACTTTTAAGGAATAGCATGATACAACAAGATCCCTATAACCTTCTTTTATACTTACAGTGGGAGATATAGAGTATTTCAAAGATATAAAATTAGGTTTTAGCCTTGCCTCATATCACAGGGGCACCCAAATTCCTTTTGAACAGCAAAATTTCCCAGATAGGTGAACCTAAATTACCATAAAGTTATGAAAAATCTCTTATGAGTTATATGCCTATCTTCTGTCATCTGTTCCTGCAAATCTCCAGAGTTTGACAGAGGTATTTAAATGTCACCTGAGTAATACACTCAGCACAGAAAGTCCAAGAGTTTTAATGCCTTACATACAACTCTGCTGCCTAATTTTTTTCCTGTCTCTCTCGTTTAGGCTCTGCCACACACAGGACAGGTTTTTCCAAGGCTAAAATTGTGCAAGTTCACTGTTCTTAAAGAGATGGACTAGCATACTAATTGCCTAGCTATGCATTTCAATTATTAAATTACACACATTGTGATTCAATATTTAATACCTGAGAAAAACTACTTGAAGGTTTTCCTGTCTTCTGATTCAGGCTAGTTATGAATCAGCCATTAAAATTTCAAAGCATGATTTTGAATTCTGAGTTGGAACTTTTCTGTGGGAGTATTTATCTTTAATCTTTTTCTTCCTGAGAACTAAATCATAAGGAGCAAGGACAAGGAACTATTACAATGTCAAACTGATGCTACATGCAGGAAGGGCTGATAACCCTCTTCTAGGCAAGTTAAACCCTTTCACATGTGGATTTTTTTCTTTCCTTTTAACCCAATAAAGAAGAAGATAGAAAGTTTGTTTTCAAGAGCTCTGGGTGGAAGCTTAAGAGACTGAGGTTAAAGTCCTGACTCTGACTTGGAAACATCAACACCTCTGCTAGGGAATTGTCTCCCTCTTCCCCCACTGACATCTTTCATTCTTTTTTCTGCCTTATCTGTTCATGACATCAACTCTGCAGCCTGGGAACAGCACAGTCTGGTTTTGGCTTAGGACTTTAAGAGCAAATAGCTTACAAATATTTCAACTGATAACATCTCATCAAAACCAGAACTGTTTCATAGAAGTTTCTGCCCTTCCGAAAAATTTGGATTCCTTGAAGTCCCAAGAGGCAAGACAGCAAATGCAGTGGAATTTGGTACTTATTGCAAATTGGTGCCTGCTGCTACCTCCAGTGAGAAAATATTGAAGGTGATGGGGGGAGTAACCTCTGCCTTGAGGTGATTGTTTTGCTCCTCTGCAATGTGAAGGTTCTCACCTTGGGGAATTTCCCAGTGTGGTGACATTTTCTTAGTTTTAGGAGATGCTACTAACCACAGCTCATTTTTAATGACAAGTGGTGTCTATGTGGCAAAATAATCAGCAGTGAATATCAGAATTTACCAACGACAGACAGTGTTACACTCTATGCACCCCATGATACGGTCTCATGGCAAAGATCATGTCTTCTGATCTCACATCTCTATTTCTGAACATACCCTTAATCTCATGGGAGATTCCAAATATCTAGATATAAAATGAGGAAATTCAATTTTGTAATGCAGCTGCAACTGATGATACTGTACTTGAGGTAATTAGTTCAAAATTAACCCTACAAGTTAATTCCATCTCTTAAACCACTACTTGATAGTTCAGAATTACCAGAAAGTATGTCATATCTGACATCTCCTTGGGTACGTGCTATAGCAAAATACGTAACACATAAAATAAAAGCTTAGTGTCTGTTTATGTTTGCACATTTTGTTTTAATTTTTTTATTCACTTTGAATTAATCTGTGTTGGATAGTCAATAAAAGCCAGTAGTTACAAATAAAGGTAACCGAGTAAGCTGATCTCTGGTAATAATGCTTCGAAGAGTGTGTTGGAGTCATGATAAGATGTGTAATGACTTTGTATTGGGTTTGCACAGCAAGGTTTTGGGAGCAGGGGAGCTGATTGTTACAGAGGTGGCTTCTGTGAGAAGCTGCAGTGAGCTTTCTCGTACCATTGTGATACGTGATACCACGTACAGCAGAGCCAGTTCTAGCTGACTTCAGGACAAACCTGCTGCTGGCAAAGGCTGGGCCCATCAGCCATGGTGGTAGTGCCTCTGGGATAATGTACTTAAAAGAGGGAAAAAACTGCTGCACAACAGCAGCTGGCAGAGAAGAATGAGCACTTGTGGGAGCAGCAGTGAGCAGCCCACACTACAGCAAGTTTGCAGGGCTTCTGAACCCATAAGGTATCATCTGGAGCAGGCTGCTCTTGAAGGGCTGGCACCCCATGGAAGGGGCCTACACTGGAGCAGTTCATGAAGAAATGTAGCCCTATGGGAAAAATTCCTGTTAGAGGAGTTCCTGATGGACTGCCTCCTGTGGGAGGACTCCCATGCTGGACCACAGGAAGAGTCAGAAAAGAAGTGACAGTGCAATGGACTGACCACAATCCCATTTTCAATCCTCCTGTAATGCTGAAGTGGAGGAGATAGAGAATACAGGACAAAAGTTAAGCCCAGTAAGAAGAAAAGCATGGGGGAAGAGGGAAGAAGGGCAGAGAAGGGGAAGGTGTTTCTACTTTTACCTATATTTCTCATTAACTCTACTCTGATTTGAATGTCAATAAATTAAATTCATTTTCCCAGGTCAGGTCTGTTTTGCCCATGACAATAATTGCCCAGAGACCTCTTCCATATCTCGACCCACAACCCTGTCATATTTTCTCTGCCTTGTCAGCCTGAGGAGGGGAGAAATAGAACAGCTTTTTTGTGATCTCTAGCCAAAATAAGCCTACCCCTCTCTTACCAAGCTCTTACAAATCAATCGGTATTGGTGAAAAGTGATGAAAGATATTGGCTAGCATTGATAACCTATTATGTGATGAAATACACTGAACCAAAACTCTGGGAGATGGGAATCACTTCTAACAGCAGTAAGAGCTATTTGGTTTCTGAGATTACTTTTCAGACTTACCATTTCAAGTACACAGTATATACTGTATTCTCAGCACTAGGTAGTGGCAGCCAGGTACAGGTGAGATCCTCACTTAATTCTTTGTAACACACCAATTCATTGTCCCAATCTGGAAGATTAAAACATGCAGTGGAAAAGATCTATCACGGGCAACCATTTACTGACTCAAAAGGACTATGAGTAATGGAAACAAATACAAACCAGGATAGAACTGGTCAACTAGACCCCAAAATTTCTTCAAAATTATCAATCTCTATCTGAAGCTCAGAACTACACACTACTTCTGGGTAAAAACAGTATTACTTTTATACTGACAGCTTCATAAAGAATATATTATAAAACAGGAGGAGCATAAGTTTATGTATTAAATTACTCATTATTAAATTTTTTAAGAGAAATATGGGACATTTTTGCAACTAAACATACCCTTTTTTCAGTTGATGTGAAAGTATACACTGATGACATTATTAAAAGAACATGTTCTTTTGTCTTTAGCAGTTAAGTTTATGTCAGTTTTCAAAAATCTCTTATCAGAAATGCTAATGAGAAAACATGACTGTTCTTCTTTTGCTTTGTGTCTTATTCTCTAAACTATTGGTTCAGAAGAATCAGTCATGGTGTCTCAAAGTACCACCTAAAGGACTTTAAAAAAGGACTCAGATTTTTTTGTTGTTGCTGTTGTTCAGAAAAGTAGACAAGGATCTCAGCAGGTATGAGATGCTTAAGGTGAATTTTTCCTGATGAGTAGAGTCACATGTCCTTCATACCTGGTAGGTTTAACAAGTTGCAACTGGCCTATTAATCTTGAATAAGAAATGTTTTGCTCTGTGATAAGTGAATATGAATATGTCTGGGGCTGCTGTTGTAGTGTAGTTATACTGTCTCATAACCTAGGTTATGAATTAAAGGATCAGTTCTCTTTACCTCATTTCTTCCTACAACCAGAGTTATTAAGTATCCTTGGCATTCTTTTCATCATTGAGACAATAAAGACATATTTAAGTTAAGAGGTCTTTTGGGAAAAAAAAAAGAAGTGTGTCAAATGAGTATAGCACTGACTTTAATACCCTTACCTTATGACACTTATTTCCTCATACTAAATGAATAATGCTTTTCTAATAAAGTTATGGTGCACTACTTCAGGTGTGTACAGGTGGAGATCATGTCTTCCTTATTTCCATAGCAATGTGAAACATTACAGAATTCTTTGCTTTTCTAGTCTGGCCACTAAACCACATCTTGGCCTCCTCACCCATGAACATGGTATCTGTCAACAGCAGGAAGAACAGCAACAGCTTTCACATTCTTTCCTGCTTTATTCTGAATTAAACCTTACATTTACTTAGTGTTTCTTTATTTTGTTTGGAAAGAAACCCCTTTTTGGAACTGCTGTAATACTTCATGTCAATACATTGGTAATATACTGCTCCTGAAACTACTTGAAATAAGAGTTCTTTTAACTTAGATCCACATGGCATCTACCAGGTTGCAGACCCATCTCTGCTTACAGATGAGCAGGAGTTGTATTGTTCCTCATGCTCTAAGTTCTACAAAATCCCCCTGTCTTTCCCTACAATATTATGGTATTAAAGCAGATGAAGAAAACATGGTAGATTTCATGCATGGAAATAGTGTATTAGCTCAACTAACACCCCAATGCATCCTTCCACTCCCAATATACTGAAGTTCTACATTACTTTCTCCAGATGAATATAGTGAATCTTGCACACTTTTATTTTCACTTGTCCTGTTTGTGGATATTAGTGTCATTCATTTTTATTCTAGTGCTTTCTTTGTTTTACTGTATTGCTCCACCTTACTTGTGTATTATTAATTCTTCCCAGACCTAGCACAGTACTAGAGCTGTATCATGGCTGCTCCAAGAGCTATGCAAAGAAAGAAAAAGATTTCTTTGTTCTAAAGAAAACACAGTTCAGCTTCTCCACTTTAAAAAACCCCCAAACCAGCAAACAAACCAAACACCAAACCACCCACCTTTAACTTTTTTCACTCTAGAACTTTCCGTTTTGTTTCCTGAGCATCTGGTTTTCTCACTAATGATTTAGTGGAGCATAGTCTGGTGGGTTAATTGCAGCAACTAGAAAATTATTCATTCCAATTTCAGAAGAACATAGTCCTTCTGCAGATGTCTTGTCCAGTGTCACTGTGTACTCAAGAACCTGTCAACTCTGCTGTGTCTGTTAGCAAGCAGGATGTTCCTGCCTACAATAAATCCTGCACAAAGTACATCAGATGACCACCCACTGCTCTGTAACACTGTCAAAATGTGTCGCATTGTTCCTTCTCGCCATCACCAGTAATTTCCCAGTTAAATAGAAAACAGAGATATCCATCACACATAAGCATCAGAAGATTCCCTGGTCTTTGGAAACGGCGGCTATTTGCCATGCCCTGGATGGGCTTTCACTCACAGCGAGCCCGGGCGCCCTGCCATCACGCAGACTCAGCTTCCCGCCCTGCTCTGGCCGGGTTTTCCCTTTGGGAAAGGCAGGCGAACTTGTAGGGGCGATGGTTCCGAGCGCCGGCGGTCCCCGGGAGCCGTCAGCAGCGCTCAGCGCCCGCGGAACCCGGGCACCCCGCCGGGACCCGAGCGTCCCACCCACCTGGCAGCTGCCGGCAGAACGGAGAGTTCCAGTCTGTGCAGCGGCAGGAGTCTGGGGAGATCAAAACAGAAGGGAAAAAATTAAATAGGAATCCTTGGTCAAAGCAACCGTGCAAGAAATTGGAAAAGCTTTGCTGGTGGTTGCTTCTCCCACTCACAGGATTTAATTCAGTCATGATTTTGTTTGTATGGCCTCACCCTTGAGTAGCATTAAGGATTTTTACTGTTCATAAGAGAAAGGAAGCTGTGCAGTACATGAATACTCACCTCTAACAAGCAAAAAGATAGCTGCCAGCAAGGAGTTCTTCATCTTCTCTGTAAAGATGCATGATGATTACCATCAACATTACGCTACCTTCAGTCTATATTTTACACTTCCTCTTCAAACTTCCTATTCTAACACTTGTGCTGCTACTGGCTGAACACAAACAATAAGTTCATTAATGACAATGGGAAAGACACTTACGTTCTATGTTACTAATAATACTTACAAAATTCTAAAAACCCTTCTGGAAAACAGGAACTCTCCACCCCAGTTTTTGTAAGCACTCACAGTGAGATTCTTGACAGTGTCTGCAGTATCAGCAGTGCAAACTGAATTAACCTTATAGGTATTTCAAACTCCTTTGAAAACCCTAACTGTCACTGGAAATTAGAGATATTCATCAGTAAAAAGGAAGTCAAAGTGTTTGACTGAGTCTAATACAAATTCTTGGGTACTGTAGAAATAGTAGCATCAGAAGACCCTGACTTGTCTGCACTTTCTGACTTCTCTCATCTTTCAGTGCAATTTCCCAACTGCAAAGATGCTGTATCTACATTGTTGGTACCTACATTGGGTAGACAAAAATCACCATAGCTGTAAATTAGAAGTTTGCTCCACACCATTAATTCAGAGAACATTCTCAACACAGAAGCCAGCAGAGATGTAACAGCTGTTACTGTTACAGCAGTAAAGGGAAATTTTCAGAAAATTTTCCTGCTGGGGGAAATTTCCCTTCTGGGCTTAGACACCTCCTATCAGAGATCAAATCCAGACCTACCTGGATATATGCAAATGATTAACTTATCTTGGCAACCATGGTATATTTCAGATTGAGTATTGAATAAAAAAAAATCTGCTTAAAATTAATCACTTTCTTAAAGAGAGAGGCATGCTTCTCAGCATGGTCTGCAGTAGGAGTGGGTAACTGATGTAACAAACATGCCTTATCAGATATTATGATGGGCACAGTCATAAAAGTCAAGTGATCAAGGAATTCCAAGTGCTACAGGGGGTTTCCTAGTTACAAATTCGTTGGCTTTGGGAATAAGCTCCAAAATGCTGAGGGGTAGCAGATGTAATGTATGCATGCATGATCATAACCCTTGGTATCTGAAAGATCCAAAAATTTGCCTTGACAATGCTTACAACAAGGAATAGCCAAGAGGATAGGGTCAATTGATGATCATAAGGAGAAAGTGCTAAAGTAAAAATGCAAGTCATATACGACAGATTTTGACAGTGAGGTTGAAGAGCTAGAGACTCAGAATAGTGTAGAAGTCAAGAGATGGAGAAAACTTTCTGTATGCATTGATTTGATGTGTTTAGCATTTTAGATTCAAAACAACCCATCCTAGATGAAAACTGTATAAGTGACTCAGTGCAAGAGCAGGACTTGCTTTAGTGTGCACAGAATTAGGACAGAGCATACTGGAGAGAAATAAACCCAATGAAGCAAGTCCAGCATTTTTGCTGGAGGTCTAGGTCTCAGTATAAATGCCACTGTCATTTGAAGAAAAAAAGTTGATTCTGACAAGCACAGAAAATACAATGCCAGTCCAAATAGCAGAGGAGATATAATCTTGAGTACTGGAATTTCACATCTGAGTGAGGCCAAATTTTTACTATAGCTTAGCTATCAAGTTACTATAGTAACCTTTTAATGTATGACAAAAGAGAAACTATTATATTTGAGGCATATTTTGCATATAACCACTTCTTCAAATGTTTAATATTTCAGCTTTTTCACCACTATGAACTCCTGTCAGAATTGTAAATGCCTGAAGATTTTCTGTTAATTCTGATGAGAATAAATTATGCCATCTTCTGAAATACATTTTTAAGTGCAGAATGACTGTTGTATAGTTCCAGTTCTACTTCATTTTGACTTAGATGTTTTTTCCAACCTAGGTTCATGGATCATTCTAGTCGAGGTTTTCCATGAGTGCTTTCCCCTGTCATTTCCTTATGTAAGGTCTGCAGTAAAAGACACATTCTGGCTCCCCAGAATGTAGTCTTGAAATCAATGAACCTTTCCATTTAGACTGGATTAAACAATATAAATTAATATAAACCCCATGTCTTTCTCTGTTCCCTTCCCCAAGACTATCTGTTAACTCTTGCTCTTCAAAGGGAAAACAATCTCTGAAGGCAGGTGGGTTCAGCCAGGGGAAATTGCCACTGGCCCCTTCATTCTGCTCTGCTTCTGTGGAGCTACAGCAGTTGTGGCACATCACAGCAGCAGGACTGGTCAAGCCATGAACTTCTGAGTGCATTTCTTGCAGGTCATCCATGTGCCTATGAATGCTAACAAACCAGAAAGGGTCTGAAATCTTGTTTGTTGAGAGTTTGAAACATGTCCCAGGACAGTCAGGGTAATGTGTAACCAGCAGCCTTGTTAAGGTGCACTAAGGTCCTGGTGGGCAGCTGAAGCAGAATGCAGACTGCAGACATACTGCATCAAGAAAGGCATATTGCATTTCTATTTGAAGCCTTGTCTTGTATGAAGTACAAATTAGTGAAGTCTTCATTGTGTCCTGGTTGAATCAGCATGTGTTTTTGCTAGCTTTGTTAAACAGTTGGATAAACAATTCCAATTAACTAGAGGTGATCTCTTTCAGGCATGTTGTAGCAAATTCAATATTGTAGCAAATTCAGTTTTTGCTGCTTAGTAGTACATACTGAAATTGTGTATCTTTCCTTTATGGATCTTGAGTCACACAGTTTTTAGAAGTTATTTCTCATATAACTCTGCTTCCAGCAAGCAGACCTTCAGGTCTGTAAATATCTGACAGAATGTTACAGATCGGCTTTGTTTTCCAGAGAAATGCATGAATATCTGAATTCAATGAGCAAATCTCTTGTGATCTCTGGGGAAAGAAAAATTCCCACTCAGCCATCAGCTATAACCCCTGAGGAAAATCTGTTGTGTTAGGGAGAGTCTCCACCTTTTCATCCTTTCTGAGTTCAAATTGCATTATGGAACAGCTTACCATGCAAACAATTTTATATTCTCTTAATGAAACCCACATTTTTTTACTCTAACACATCAGCAAGGCAGAGACCATCAAAAAGTATCAATGAGAGACCTGCCCATGAGATTTAAAAACTTCCAATTACAGATGAAGCATAAATGTGTCTGAATAGACTAGACACCCAACACAGAATGCAAAAGGATCGCAGAGATTTATATACTGGGGGTGAAGATTTATTTTGAAGAAACAAAAAAATTAAGATAAATGTAGACTAAATTCTGCTTATATTAGACTAGATCTGGGGTCTCACCAGGACTACACAATTGACAGTGATGTGGTGCAGGCTTTTACCCAAGTGCATTGGCTAGAATATTTATGAGAGTCAAGGTGGAATGATCAGATGGGACTGGTAACTTCTCTTTCCTACAGCATCACAGTTAGTACTACAAGCTTATTTGTGGACTGATGAGAGAAAATAATCACTGTGGTAGGTGAGACTAGTGATTTGAAAACAGAGTTAATTTATATGGTGGCTGAGCTGTGTGCGGAACCAGAGTTTAGAACTGTGATTTAGGATCAGAGTCTTAAGTGTTGGGATTTGACTTGCGAAGAAGATCTTTACTTCTGCTAGATCACCTTGGAGCACATCTTATTTATCAGTTTCAGTAGTCTCTGACTGCTCTGAGAATATAGTGTAAGAATCTGCTTCCATTTGTGTTCATTATCTCTTCTTGTGCGATCAAGAGGAGAAACAAGGATTATGCTTAACTTTCTCCATCACATTTCAGACTTCATTAAATGCATCATTAAAGGGGATGACAATATATAAGCCTTCTTCCCTACCATCCTGTTTGGTTTACCTAGTGGGCTTACAATGGCTACAGGGAATTATTTTGAGATATGTGATGTGGAACCAAGGAGAGTTTGATAAAAGCTTGTTTGTGCTTTTCCTATACACAGTTTTGGAAGTAACCTTTATCTTTTTGAAGTCTACAGGAAGGTTGGATGGTTTGTTTATATGTGCTTTTGTTTGATTTTTTTTAAATGCCTCTGTTTTCATCTCTGAGGAAAGAAGATATAAATATCTTAGTTACCTTTCTTTTTCTTTTTCCCCCTGGGATTACTCCTGGACAAAGAAATTAAATGCTTGCCTGTGAAACACAACTGTTGTAGAAAGCATGTTGAAGAAAGTCCAGGAAAGCAGTATGAAGAAGCTCACCTAGCACAAAGCAAAAGGTGAATTTTTCAGGGGAGTATTCTGTGTTCATAGTATTTTATCCTACCATTTCTGCTTTAGTAACAATGAAGTATTTGCACGGCTAGTTTTACATTTTCTTCATGATAATTTTTGTCTCGGAACTATCTGCCAAGTCATTAGCTTTTCTTAATTCAAATGTTGTCAAGCATATTTCCTGGCTTAGAACAAAGTGATTTTAAAATAGTAATTGTGGTTAACTGAGTTCTGAGAGTCTGCATGTATACCCAGTTGTAGCTTTACTACTCTTGGCCATTTTTTTTTCCTTCAGCTATTATTATGCAATAGATAACCTAATAAAAAATAACTTTTTTTTTTGAGGGATCATTCAATTACTTATCAAAAATTATTTCAGTCATCTTAAAATAATTCCCAAATAACTATTTGCTGTTCATGCCTAGAATAGAAAGCCTGGGAGGGGCTAGATTTGCCAAACTGAAATAACAGTGTCATGATTCTCATTAGCCCCTGTATCTTCCAGAATTCAGTGATTCCAACAATCCCCTCAGAAGGGATCCCTTAAACTTAGTTTGACTATAGGAAGTTCTTGCTCATGAGACTAACCACTGTTATTTAGGACATCCTGACATGGCCTGTTTTGAACCCCCCATTAAGATTATTCTTGCTTTATATCAATAACAATTGATGTACAAAAATCTCATGAATGAGGATTCAAGATTCTCTAGGGAGCCACATCTCATTCAAGCTTTTTTATCTATTAACCTGAAGCATCACATTACAGCAAGAGTTTCCAAAGAGTGCTCCTATGCAAAACATGTAACTATCCTAGTAGCTAAGGTATACTTTTGACAGCTGAAAAATCCTGATTTATTGCCTGCGTAAGATCAAAGCTAAACATGTTTGCAGCTTCTAATTTTTATTTGCCTGCCTATGGATTACTTGCACAACTGTGATTTTTGCTTCTTTTAATTATGGCCTGTCTGTCCATAAACTTTGTCAACTTGTAGATTTCCTGGCTTTTTCATAATACAGTATGAATATTCCCATTCACTCTTAGCCTCCAGCTGAGGTTTGCTGCTAGGAACACAGAAATAACAGGAGTGTAATGGCTTCCTGAAGCTTCTTCTCTGCTAGCATTCTTCTTACAATTTCTTTAGTGAGCTAAATTTGTTCCATCTTAAGCATATTTTTTTTTAACCTCATATCTCCTACAAAAGTCTGCTCCTGAATTTAGCAATCCCTTTTGAGCGTTCCTTCTTCACTCCAAAATATTTTCTTTCATCTCCCATAGTGATTATCGGCTGTGTTTTGCTAGATTTAAACAAATTATTCTTTTCCTATCTATTATTACTCAAACAAGGTTCCATTTTCCCTGTTATCTCATTAGTCTTTCTCTGTACAGTTTGATTCTCTGAGATTTGGCTGCTAATTGGAAGAGAAACACCTGCTTAGGCTGTTGTATATGTTGGCACTATTTTATGTCTCTTTGGATGAGGGTGTTGCCAAGGTGAAGCCCTCCCACTGACCACAAATAGTCATGCTTTTATTTCTGAGTTGTTAAAGTGTGTTTCAGTGGTTAACCATGGAGTGTGACAGCCTGGGTCCAAACTGGCAAATGTTTTTAATTTTAACAGTTTTAGGACTTCCTGTCACAGAGGCTGAATCGGATGCTGAGGAGTAGAATGGTGCTGAGAGGTCTGAGTTTGCAAGTGTGCCACAAGGACTCAGAAAGGAAGCAGGGCTGGCAGGGCACATTCTGCAGCATGAGCATCTGCAGGACGACACCATGCAGAAGGATGATGCAGAACCTTAAAAAAAAGGTGCAGAAGCAGAACCCTAAAAAAAAGATGCAGGCATGCACTTTAACATTTAACCAACATGAATAATATTAGTTGTGATTTAAAACATGTGAAACATAAAGATCCTGAGGGATGTCTTTGACAAAAAAGGAAACGAAAGCAAAGCTACTGATAATTCCTTATGATGCAGTTATGCCAAAATTACCTCTACAAATTTACCTCTCCTGTTTTGAAGAATGCAAAACTTTCTTAAGTCTCTCCAGTTAAAAAAGTTTGATTAAAACATTGTCTTCTGTTTTCTGAGGAAAAGAATGAACTTAGGTCTGTCAAATGGTGACAGATTTACTTAATGAGTTCTTAGTATAAGCCTTAAAGCATTGTGATAGCGGACTTGGTGAAAGTGGCTTCATGGAAGGAAAAGTCTGCATAATTACCATGATCTAAGTTCCCTTCTTTCATGAAGACAGGGAAAGGTTCTGTGTGGAGGGAGTATGTCACGAAAATAGGAATCACATTTAGAGTGAAATGACATGCCAAAGAGTACAACTGAACTGATGAGGGTGTAAGCAACCCTGACATTTGAGAAGTTTGTATCTAATCTTTGTGGCCTTTTCCTCCTTTACATAGAATAAAGATTAATGGTTTAGAGCTCAGTTTCCTCCTCAGGCACTGGCCCTTGGCAATGTAACAGTAGCTGATCAATATGTAGACTTCAGCGCTCAGCTGAGAAGGATCTGAGAAATATGTAAAGGACAGGCCTTCCAGGTTACAGAAAGGATTGCTGCAAGATGGTGTGGAACTGCAGTCAAGAGAAAATCATAGTCAAGCTTAATCATAGTATTGAACTCCCAGACCTGGGCTATTGGCAAAGCAAGAACAAGAGTGAGCAGTGAGCTGGACTGCCTGTGGGTGTCTTGCTTGATCTTCCCATTCTTTCTGAATGCTTAGAGATAGATTGATATGAAACATAATGCATAAGCACAGAAAACAGATACCTTTTCCCAGTAAAATAGTGCAAGTACTGAAGGACCCTATTCTCTGTCATGCATGGCTGTATACACAGGCATGTATATATACAGACAAAGCAAATGCTGCTTCTTTACAGGGATTTAGGACAA
This sequence comes from Certhia americana, assembly GCA_018697195.1. Lineage (NCBI taxonomy): Eukaryota > Metazoa > Chordata > Aves > Passeriformes > Certhiidae > Certhia > Certhia americana. The sequence goes on from CM031878.1 coordinate 20,429,201, forward strand.
GGACCATTCATACTTGAGATGTGTTTATTTGAGAATATATATATATATATATATATATATATATC
>CM031878.1:20429478-20496336 GCA_018697195.1 Certhia americana
CAGTAAAATAGTGGCAAGTACTGAAGGACCTATCTCTGTCATGCATGGCTGTTACACAGGCATGGATATATACAGACAAAGCAAATGCTGCTTCTGTACAGGGATTTAGGACACGGACCATTCATACTTGCGAGGGTTTATTTGAGAATATAACATAGATATAGATATATATATATATATATATATTTGCTTTGGCTTTGGGATTATAAACAGAATGTGAATGCAATTTGGTCTCTCTATGTACCACCCTCTCTTTGACCACAGCAGGGCCTTGAGGAACGAGGGAGTGTTCCTGACATCTGGGTAAAGCAGCTGCTGGCAGCCTGTGAGTGTTGTGTCATGTAAACAGCCTTGTGGTGTCATGCCCCACCTACCGCAGGAGCTTGCTCTGCCGTGGGAAGGAGACCCATAGACTCTGAATAGAGGAAAGATACTGATGGCTTGTTTTGACAAGACCTTGTTTTGCAGAAGCTATGCAGAAGAGAAAAGCTGCTTTATTTGACCCAATGTACTGTAAGTGTCACTTTGGTAGTAAAAGAAATAGGAGAACTAATTCCATTCTTAGCTGTAAATTTAGTTATCTAGAAGTGAAACAAAGTAAAAGAACTCTTTCATACAGGAAGAAAGAATATTGCAATAAACAGAGAACAATTTTATTTTATTTATTCCGTCTGCCTCAGGCTCTTAAATGAAGGGAGTTTCTGAGTTGCCAGTTCCAGTGCTGTTGAAGACATTTGCAATCAGCATGTTTGTAAACTGGTCAGGCTCCAACTTAAAGTGTATTGGTTTTGATTGGTACTAATTCTTAGGGAAAACTTTTTTTTCATAGCTGTGTATCTCTGAGAGCTATTTGTGACAAAGTATTTGAGCATCTAGTTTGTTTTATATTTTGGAAAAATTTAGAGGCAGAATTTTAAAGGAATACCTACAAATGACATTTTGTTCTTCCTTTCTAGAAGAAATGGAAGTTCCTTTCAATACAGTGGAATACAATTTTGCAAGAAAACTTTATGTTTAATCTCTTGTCTTTGCAGTCATTGTGGCAGTGACCCTTATTCCTTGTTCAATGATAGTTCAGAGGTCAGCAATATTCTCTTTAAATACAACAGTCTCTCTAGACGATAAAAAGAATTTGAAGCATCCTTTCATGCAATCATTCCACCTTACAGCTCAATAATGATAGTTTGTATTTCCTTAATTTTATTATACTGCATTACAAATGATATCAAAAATGCATAGCACAAGAGGCATTCATAACTCAGTAATTTTTAGTGGCTGTAATGTTCTTTAATGCTACCTCTTAGTAAGCATTGATAGAGAGTGAAATGCAAAATCTAGCATATGTCCAATATTTCATAACAGATATTCACGTCCCTCTGCCACTGTTTTCCTTAGTCCCTTCCATTCTGTGGTTATTGAAGAATCTAGAACTTTTCACTGAGTAGGAAATCATCAGCATTAACAAAAAAAACGACTTAAGCAATGCCTATGGTCAGAGAATCAGAATCATATGGTCATAGAAACATAGAATGGTTTGGGTTGGAACAGACCTTAAAGATCATCTGGATTCCAACCCTTCTACCATGGGCATGGACACCTTCCATTAGTCCAGGCTGCTCAAAGCCCCATCCAAACTGGCCTTGAATGCTTCCAGGGATGGAGCACCCACAACTTCTCTGGGCAACCTATTTAAGTGTCTTACGACCCTCACAGTGAAGAATTTCTTCCTAGTATCCAACGTAAACCTACTCTGTTTCTGTTTAAGGCCCAAGTAAGACCCAGTGAATGGTAGGGAATATTGTCAGCTTGGTCTAAAAAGCCATGGTCCAGGCACTGCATACCAGCTAGCACTGGAGCTAGGGCTGTTGTTGCCAAAGTTCATATAATTGTGCAGTTATAAGCCCTTCTCTAGTGATGCTGCTTTGGTTGGAAAGTAGATTTTGTCCCTCTGTTTTCCCCTTAACTATCTTTTCCATTCAAAACCTGAGTTCTGTGAAGGCTGCTTAAACTTTGCTGTGCCTCATGGTTACACAAATCCAGTAATGCCTTTTTGCTTAACTGAGTTTCTGAATAATGAAGAGTAAAGAAAAAAATAGCACACACATCACAGATCTGAAACTCTGATAAGCTTCTTAGTAGTGTTGAGTAGGCTTTGTACATCTTTGTACATCAAGTTCTTACTTATGGTACTGGATAAGCTTTTCACAAAAAAAAAAAAAAAAAAAAAAAAAGCAGCAGTTAATAGAGGGGAAAATTCCAAGAAAGGTCACATTTCTTTACATTACTTTCTTACAACTTATTTAAAGGAGAGGGTTTTTTCAATTTGAGTAATTTAAAAAGTGAAAATTATACTGCAGACCAGAAGCAATTAATGTGCATCCTATACTAGTTAGTCTGTTCACCTCAAGGAAGTTTATCTTCAGAGATCAAAAGACTCAGAAATATCTCTCTCATCACCTTCAGTGCTTTAAAGAGCAAATCTCAAAGTTGAAGGAGATTCTGAAACTCTATCTGAAATATCTCTTTAGGGGCTCTAGGGAGTTAGACAGAGCCATTGTTTTCTTTGTGGAAGTGGAGGTATAAGGTGGAAGATTTGGTATTTGCTGTAAGTTCAAATGTGCAAGCAATATTTTCCTGATGGTTATTAACCCTTTTCAAAAGGGAAAAATATCATGAGACATTTCTAAGTTACTTAAATGTGTCAGAATTTTTTTGTTTGAGAATGGATTTTCAGAGACTCCTGCACAATGAAGCTGTCTGATTCCAATTGCTGCTGGTAAATAAAGGCACTTGACTATCTTTGCATGTACCAGGCTATAATTCACTGTGACAATTATAGGACACAGCAGTTTTTTGAATAGTCATATTATAGTTTAAACACTTTGTGCTGATCTGAAATTTTTTATTATCTGCAGCAGCCCATTTTACGAAACCCTGTGTCCATGTACTATGGGTTGAAGAACTTCTTGATAGTAGTTCCTTTTTTGATGGAAAAATATTTCGTTTAGCTTTTCCTCCTATAACATCTATTAGAAAATAATTTTTTGAAACAGAAAAAACCTCAAACTTCTACACTTTACTACTACATATTTCCTTAGATAAAACCATATTTATTCTCTAAGTAGACATGAATAGGATATTACTTATACTCACAGAAATGTCCTCTGTGTTTTAATCACCAATAAAAAAAAAAAAAAAAGAAAAAAAAAGTGGTATTTGAAAGTTCTTATGAAAAACTTAAATGAAAGAGCACTCCAATTCAGAGGAGCTTGACAGTCCTGGCACTCTGAAAAGTGACAACCAGGAGTTGTAGAGGGCAGGTCATAGAGAGACAGCAGGGTGCCTTCCCCTTCAGCTTTTGGATACTGTTAGTTTTGTGCTCTTGTCCTCCTTCACTTCTGCTTTAAGGAAGGCCAGGCAAAGCTGGTACACTTCCACAAAATGTTCTTATGTGTTAATATTTTTCAGAGAAAGAGTGCTGTCAAAAATTCCTATATCCAAGCCTATTTGTGGTTTATATTGTATAACATAATGTAATAATTTGCATAATTTAATTGCTCATAAAGGCTATTATGACTTTATTTCTCAGACACATAGATACTGAATTGCTTCAACAATAAAAACATAAAAACACTACAGAGATTAATAAAACTTTCAAAACTGAGCTGGAGTTCTGCAACCAACGGAATTTTTCAATTTGGCTGCAACAAAATATGATACTATGCTGACATTTTCAAATCTGGCTTCCTGACGCCAGACACACAGTTCTTAGACAGACAGCTATATAGTCACAGCCTCGAGTGTCTTATTGCTCTGGAAAATCAGTCACACGGCTGTCAAATTAAGGATTTCATGATACAGCAGAAGACCAAGATTGAAAAAGTAGACTTTGCTACTGAAGCCTGCAAGGATTCATCCAGTGTACAACTCCAGGTATTCCCCAGCCAAAAGCAATGATGTATTTTGAGTAGCACCCTCCACCCATGATGCTCATGGAGCTGCTGGAGGCCAAGAGCAGGGCCCAGATAAGGCAAACCCAACAGCCTCCCCCAACTAGACACTGGAAAAGGCCTATGGCTGCATCTTCAAACACTCTTTTCAAATCAGGCTGTGTAGTGTGTGCCTCTATTCCTTGCTCTGAGGACACTGAGCCATGGATTCATCACCCAAAATGGGTAGGGGTGTCCTGCATCCCATCCAGCTCCCCACATCTCAGTGAGGGGCTTGGATTTCACGTTTATTACCTCACAGTGACACCTGCTGGAAAGGATCTTAATTTAGGCAAGGAGGATTTATCTTTACTACGAATTAAAGTTTCACTGGGTGCCAGGAACAGGACATTATGTGAGGCAAGGACCATAGAAGAGACTAGCACAAGTGAAAAACACCAGCAGAGTATTAAAAAACTTACTGAGAACAGCAGTGCAATTTTGTAAAGAAGACTGTTGCAATTTCCTGTAGACAGGTAGTGACTGACCCCAGTTTTACACCTGAGCACCCTGTGAGTCCCAGTGCATACTTCAGACGAATGTGATGTTTATCTGCACAGTGATTTCCGAGGATGCTGAAGTCCTCTTCCAGACATCTAGTGGGGTTTAATCAATGTATGGAACATGTTTTTCTCCTATTCCCATATTTTAGGAAACTGTTCTTTAGTTTATAAAAGGCATAGTTCTCACCTGGAAGTCCTTGTGTTCTCTTTCAGCTTCCGGAGAGATTCAGAAAGCAAAAGGATGGTACGGAGGAAATCTGACACTGGGCACTCAGACAAGCTGTTCTACTAATAGCTGCGTAACTTTCAACAAGCAAAACCAAACCAAGACTGAATGGGTTTCTCCTACCCAAGAAAATACCACTAGGTGTCACTAAATGACAGGGATTGTCAGTACCGTTCCCAAGACGCACATCAAAGGGAAAACAGCGTATTTCACATCGCTTTACTACTATTTCTTTTTGCAATGAGCAAAGTGCGAGGTCATTTTAGCTTTCAGCAAGACTTGCATTTGTTTTGGAAAATTCCTCTAGCTTCCAAATGGAAGCATAACTTTCAGCTTTCCAATTTTGATTGGATATACTTTATTTTATGTACAGCATGGGTGAAATAATCTTGGTCTGTAAAATTCTACATGTTTAAATTTGAGAGGAGCTACTTTAGTCTCAGGATTAAAATCGTTGGTGTTTTATCTGGTTTTCCTGCCATCTCTGTACTCAGAGAGGGTGTACTCAGTGGAATTCTCATCAACATCCTCTGCAGCCAAAGGAAAAGCTGACCCAACTGTATTTGCTTTTAGAATACTTTTGTATGTGCATGTGCAACACATGCAGAAGTATTAAAACTAAGGCTGCCAATGAAGCTGCAAACACAGCTTTGTCCTACCAGCCTGTGAATTTAAGAGAAAACATGAGGGGGCCAATATTTTTGTAAGTGTGATTTCTTTCTCAGGTTGAGTTGTGATTTCCTTAAGCAGTGTGGGAGGACACTGAGACAAAGCAGATTTTGAGTGCAGTGGCCTAACTGATTTTGAGAGGTGTATCAGAGGTCTTCCAGCAATGTCCTAAAGCCAACTCTGCTCAGTTCCCTACCTCAGTGATTGTCTGGTCTTTCTTCAGAAAGGAAGGATGTGGAGTCAGGACGTAATTGTGAGCAACCAGAAAGAGGATTAATCAGTACACAGAATGTAACTACCTCTGCCTTTAGGATCTGCGAAGTGTCTTAGTAAAAGGAATTTCTGCTGGAGCTGCTGATGCTGGGTTCTGACAGAGGGCCCTGGGCGGAGCTCTGTAAGGCAGAGCTTCCTTAAACTGGCAATGTTGAGGATCTCCTGGGAAAAGCTCTGAAGATATTTGTGTTTCTTCAATCAAATATTTCATGCCAAAGGCAGGATGGAAGTGTGTGCTGGAAAAGGAAATAACAAAGTGAAAAGTGAATAGCCATTCATTCTGCTGAAGGAACAAAAGCTCTGCAGAAGAAAAAGTAACATTTGTGTCTATTGGTACTGACTGCTTCTTAATGCATGCAAGGAAATTGTGTTGAGATTACCTGCTCATCTTTTGTTCTTCATCACATGATAGGAATATTTTCTGAGTTTTTCTTTTGACAAAAGTAATTTTTTAAAAATATATATTCCACAATTCAACCTCTCCTCCTCTTAGGAATAAAATCTCCCTCTAGAATCCCACATCTTAGAATTACAGTTTTCTTTGATAGTAAAAAGCATAAGTTTCTCATTGCTCTGATCATTTAGTTTGGCTATACTTCTTATCCCCACTCAGACGTATTAATTTTGAACTTCAATGTAGTCTTCTCATGTACAGAGCAGTAAAATTCTTTCTGGCACAGTTTTTTCCACATAGAAAATGAAGATGACTTTATCTCATGTACCTCATGTTTTAAGGCTTAATACACACATGGTTGCAGAGTGCATTGAAGATGAAAAGCAGTATAAGAGGTACCTTCTACTTTGATCATAAAAGGTGCATTAGTGCTTTTCCTCATCCCTCAAATAAACAGCAGTGCTATTCCTTCCTAGACATCCATAAAAATATATCTATAAAACAGGAAGAAAAATAATTATAAGATAAAGCTTCATAAATAAACAAATACAGAAGTAAATTATTTTAAGATGGCAATTGAAATCTCTCTCACTGGCTCCTTTTGATCTCCTCGAGGCTCATTAAATCGTGGGTGGCAGACCCTGTTTCCATATTTGAGAAAGAAGCTAAAGTGCTGCTTATGTGCAAGTAGAAGTTTCAAAGGTAATGAGGCTTGGGACCTATAGACCAGAAAGTATAGGTTGATTTGCATGCATTTTCCACCTCTCCTGCTGCTTATTTGCATTGTTCGTCATTTTCCAGCCAGCTCAGAAATCCTCAGCTGATTTGTTAATATTTGCACAGTGCTCATAAACATTACTGATAGTCTTCAGGTAGACTGGGAAAAAAAACACTGGCCCAGTGAACTTCCAATCAAATTACTTGAGTTGTGACACTCTCATTTTCATCTGCTCCTTACCCTGGATGAGCATCAAAGATTTTCCATAGCAACTGCAAATGATAAATTCACAGAAATGTGTTCTAAACTGAAAGTCTATAATAGAAAGGAAGTGTTGAAGTGTTGAAATTCTGCTTCCTTGGGTTCTATATGTAAGGGATATAGACATCCTCTATTTTTCTGTGGATATCCTTGTTTATTTTCTTTCTCTTGTTTCTGCTGACTCTTTCCTTTTTTGTTTTTTTTTGGTTTTTTTGGTTTTTTTTTTTTCTCTTCATATTCCTTTGCTGATTAGTGTTGAGGTATGCTACAAATCAAATATCTGTGTAGGGACTGATGTGGAATTGTCTCAGCAGACACAGTAAAAACAAAATAGCTCTTTGGATGCTGGCTGACTGCCATTGCCTACTTTTGTTACATGCTGTGTCAGTTAGCTTTGTGTGCATGTGCTGCACATAAGCAGTGATAGAAGTGAGATCCCCTGAACTTGGAATGGACTTCTATGCCAAGGAACTCTATCAGATTCAAGCCCTGTATTATGGACTGGAAGCTTCTTAATGCATCTTCAAAAGGGGGGGAGAAAATTATTTTAACTTCTTACATAAACTAAAAGAGACAAGCAAATTCTAACCCCATAAACAGTTCACATTACAACCAAGTACGTTACCAAGTGATACTTAATAGGCTGATGGCTAACAATTCTTCTTTTTCAGGAAGATTGGCTTAAACAAGTATAACCCAAATATGCTGGGGTGTTATAAATCACTGCTACAGACTTGTTGCTGATTGTCCATGATGTCTTCCAGCACAGAATGTGAGGACTTGCTGTTGTGGTGAGCAGCTGTGCCCATGCCAGCCCATCCTGCTGTGTGGCATCACTGCTCACAGGTACATAGCAAGCATCTGTGCATAGTGCAACCTAAAATGAGTTCTCACCATGATACTCCTTTGGCAAAGTAATCAAGAAATGTACAAAGCAGATTAATTTAGTCCTTGTTTTTATTGTGAGTGACTTTTCACATGCTGTCCAAAGTGTGTGAAGGAATTTTGGCAGAGGGAGAAAATAAAAAATGAGACAGGAGAGGGTGAAGAGAGCTGTTCACCCCTGCACAGCAATACTAGTATGGAAGATTTTTGTGTGAAGTGCATCATCTCTTTGTACATAAGCTCCTGCTGAGACTGAATCCTGGCTGGGACAAAAGCACAGTGCAAGGAAGCTGATACTGCTTAAATCTGTTTTAGATTACTTTCTACCTCTTTCCTTTCTATGGTTTAAGGAGTCAACAGTAAGCATATCATTTTCCCAGTACACAGCATTCTTCTATAAAGAGAACAAAATTTCCTTAAAAACTACAAAGGAGCTCCTGAGCATATGCTATTATCAACAAAGTTTTTGACAATAGGCAAGAAGCAAAATAGAAAATACATTTTTGAACAGCATTCTGACAGGTTTATTGAAAATTCATTGTGAAACTACAGTACCTCCTACTAAGCCAAATCACAAAGAATCCATGAAGTCAGACACAGCTAAGAAACATATAATCAGCTGCTAAAATAGAAAAAAATAATCATGCTTGGAGAAGAACATTTTGCATTATAAAGGCACCAACCAGCAGCTACAAATAGGGAAGCAAAAAGGCATTATCTTCTGTTTCCAAACAATATTTGTGCACAGGGGCCTGAATCTGAACAGATTTACTGCTTCCCTTTCTAAAAAACTATGTTTTGACACAAAGTACAGATTAAAATAGTATGCCGATAATGGCTAGAAGATTGTAACCATGAGGTGATATGACCACTTCCTAACCCCCCTCAGTAGTAGCTGCTACTGTTAAAGAGGAACATGTGGTTTGCTGCATGACATTGTAGGAGATCAGCTGCTTTTCTCTTCAGCATTAGTCCCCTCAGTGTTGAGCTGGGGCAATCTAAAGCTCGTTTGAATAGTGGAAAAGAAGAATATCAAAAGGCAGATTGGAATTACTATTCAAATGAATAGCGTGAAATCTGAAAGTGAGATTACTAGGGTAATGATACACAGTCATCTCAAAAAGAAGGCTTTATTTTAAGAAATAAAACTTCACAAAAAAAAGAGAATAAAGAGATCAGCCCCACCAGAACGGTGACTTTCAGATGAAAAGTATATCTTTAATATGAAGCACTTCTTTATGTGCTGTCATGAAGCTGGAAAATATTTTGGAGAAGATTTTTAGCTTTTTCCAGATACATATCCTAATTTTTAACTATATCAAAAAATATCTAAAATAAACAGATAAACAATTTCATGTTTTACCCAGAACCTAAGATAAAAACACCAAAAAGATTTTTTTAATTAATGTTACTTAAAATAGTTTTAGATTTATAGTTGTGAATGAAAAAATACAAGAAACATGCAATGTAAAGCAATATGATTTGTTTATTATCTTTGTTATTTGCTTACAAAAAGATTTGAATATTTGCTTGTATTTATTGTGAGTAAAATGCTATCTGTTTTTCTGTGGTTTGCAACAAAAGCTAAGTGGTCTGGGGAGAGTGAGAGAACAACTGCAAGTGTGATGTAATGTGCTGCAGCTTCTCAGATGCTGTGAAAGTCACTAGAACAGAAGGATATATATGAAAGTAATCTGTAATGTTCCTTTCCTATAATGTTGGTACCAAGCTGTGTTACAGTCAAAAGGCAATAGGATTGTTGTGTTACTGAATAGGTCTCTTGAAATGTCACCTTTCTTTCAGGCAAGGTAAGTGAGCTTTTAGTTGTCTTCAATATTTTTTATTGGTAGATTACTAACTTTGACAATACTTTTGTCCGTAAATGCTAGTTTTTGGTGAAAAATTGGAGACTATTTTTGAATATTTAGTGGTGACTGAACGTCAGTGAATTCCTCAGATTCTGTGAGAGAGATGAACATTGACTATACTTGCATGGGAATATGTGTATGTCATCTCAGTTATTTTGCTTTTCATTTGAAAAAAAAGGAAAATTTTGTGATGCTTTGTGTGCTATGCCAGTCCGTGGATTGCAGCTTGATTAATCCTGTCTTAGAGGTTACTAGGGAGCAGAACAGTGTGATACTGAAAAAAACAATTTTCTGTTTGTTTTACTTCAATGATGAATATATCTGTTGGATGATATTAAAAAATTGTTTTTACACTTTGAAGTAAAGCCTAAAATCAGTCACAGAAAGAGCTTGTGCAGAGTTGCTAGCAGAGGAGTTTATTTTAGAAGGAATAACTCTCCTCTGTCTACCAGTACCTGCCCCACTTAGTTTAAAAAGAGCTGCCTCTGCTCCTGCTTTCAGAGCCACATACAGAGCTGTATTTTGTAAACCCAGAGAAGCACAAGTGTCCAGGTGTTCTTTGTCTTTCTAAGCTTCACTTGACTGTCACTGTTATTTCTCCAGTGGGAAACTCATCTTTTTTTCTGTTTAAACCCATTTCTTTTACTGAAAGAACAAAAAAACACACCAGCATTTTTCCTTTTGAAGTTGCCCTCAGAGCAAAATATGACCCTCTGCTTCACAGTTAGAACATCTGAGAAACTTCTCTCATTGATGTTAGCACATCCCAGTGACCAGACAAGTTGTCTCAGACTGACATGTGTTTTTGCTTCTGTGTGTGATTTATCCCTTCTTTATCCAGAGGAAGAGACCACATCAGCATCGATACCTTTTGGGAGTCTTCCTGCTCTACAAGTAAGATGTCTCTGCTATGGCACTCCATTCCTAACAGGTGACACACCTGCACAAAGAACCTGACCCATCAAACTGCTGTATGCCTGAATTGCACAAATTCCAAGGATAGATAAGATGTGTGTAATATCTTAATTTATTATAAAAAATGCAAATTCTTGTGTTCCTCCTGCTTCAAATCCCTCTACCTCTTTATGCCTCAGATGCTCTTTGTCCTTTTTCTCCTGTGTATGTTCTACCCATATCCTACCTTCCTGAACAACACAACATACTGCAGGACTGACAGGATGATTTCTGTGTACCAGTGAAAGAGTGGAATGTCTGCCCTTGATTTGTTCTGCTCAAATGAAACATTTTCTGTGTAAATCCCCCAGCCCTGACAGAGTATCTTGTGTTGCATTTGGTGGAAGAAAAAGAAGCAAAAGTTATATTATTGCAAAAAAAAAAGGAAAGGGAAGGATGCTATTTGCAAGAACATAATGTTTTTTAATTTTAATTGCAAGTATAATGATTTAATTATTTTAATTGCAAGTATCTTGGTGAGGTACTGACAGAATTTGAGAATCAGTTTTTCAAAATCTTTATCAGCAGATGGTTGAAAACAGCTAACTGTATGGGAATGTGTATATTTTGGTCATTTTTCTAAAAAAATTTGCAGCCATGCATCCTGACCTGCTTCAGGAGGGTAGCAGTTCACAGGCCATTGGCAGAGCAGCACAGAGAACCAGCTCCGAGTGATGTGATTGCGAGAAAGTGCTAAGCCTGTGCACATTTCTGTGCTCAATGACTCCTGCACTCATACAAAATAGATGGAATATTTTACATGTGTAGTCATATTGCTGCCTGTGGATTATTGCTGTGGATGTGACCAGTGCCTCCTGTAATTTTGCATATTTGCATGCCAGCAGGCACCTGAACCTTCACAAATACAGCTGAAAACAAGGCGTTGCAAGCAAGTAAAGGAGTCTTCATAGGGTTACTGCTATTGACAATTTTATTTAATGTAATAAGTTATTGTGCAAAATCCACATTCAGAAACACACTGTCAAGGAAGCACCCTGAAACAATTATTTGGGTGGATTTGCTGGATCTGCTTGTTCCTGCAACCTTATCCAGCTGGCACACACAAATGGAGGGAAAAACCAGCTTTGTTATGCAGCCAGGTTATTGACAATTGCTTGAATAAAACAAATGAGATTCTGCAATCACTAGACTTTCAGAAAGATTCAGCTAATTTACATCACAGTTACTGAATATTAGTCTTGCCTTCTTCATGTAGTATTAAATCAACAGCTTGCTCAGAAATAATAGCTGAGCCAGGGAATGAGTAAGTCCCTTGTGTGCATGCAGTGATGGTTACCTGAGTGATGCTTAGGCGAATGCACATCTCATGGTACAGAACGATTTGACTTCTTTTGTGGAAGACGAACAAGCGTCTTTATCTTAATTCTCTGAGGTCATAGTTTTTTGCCTGACTTTCATCCAGTCAGAGAAGTATGGTTAGTAGTCAGATCTATCAATTTGAATCATATTAATCAGATGAATCAGATTAATAACTTGGTCTACATTCTGTGAAGATCATGATTATTTTTGTAGTGCAAACATCCATGGAGGGTCACTTTTCCCTCTGTAACTTTTGATGTAACTTGGACAAAAACCTGTAGTGCCATCTGAATAGATGAAAAATATTAGGGTATTTGCTTTTAAAAAAACCCCATGTCTACCATGCAATACATTACTCTGTTAAACTCCTATACTTGCTCTGGAAATTTAAAAATATAGTTTTGATCTGCTGTAGCTGATTCATGTACCTTTCATAGGATACTTGGCAACAGAGCAAATCAATTTGTAATAAGAAACCAATGCAATATTAGTTCAGAGACACACACTAAAAAAACATCATAAAGCATGTAACAGGTAGGCTCCAGTCACTAATTCTTAATTGCTACCTAGGGGGAAAAAAAAATCAATTCTCTGTAAAATTTCAGTAAACCTGCAGTCCAGGTAAGAACATGAATTTTAATTAAATATATTGCATGACATGAGTGCCCCAGAAATGCTGATGATTTTAAATCCGTCTTCTATACTGCCTATATTAGAAAGAGGGAAGCATACCACATTCGTCATCTTAGAAAAGGTTTTTCTTTGCTGAGCCACCCCTCCAGGGACCCACAATCTGGTGGTTCAGATCTCATTGCAGTATCTCACAACTGAGACTTTCTCGGACAAACAAGTGACACCAGCTAGACTTGCTATCATTGTTGTGCCTTTGGAGGTTTCACACCACTAACAACCCTGAGCCACTTTCTCTAGACTTCATATGATCAAGCAGGAGGGCTTGACACAGCTCAGGAGCCATAAAAATATGTTCGAGTCCTTCTGAAGTCAGTAGAGTATCAATGTGTGTTGAAGTGCTTTGTAGAGAAGATATGGAATTAGTTCTGAACTTGAAAGTTCATTACTGAGTTACTGAAAGGAGCTTCTTCTGTAAGCAGACTATATAAATAAGCTGAGGTATTGAGTTACCCTTGACAGCATAATTTGGATTGTGATGACCCTGCTAATGTTCCATATGGCACCACAGCTGAGCTCCATGGAACCACAGGTCAGTTGATTTTGGTACTTGAAGCAGCTCAATCTCACCTTTGACTGCAAAATCCTTTGACGGATTCATAATCACAGAATCATAGAATGGGTTGGGTTGGAAGGGTCACAGTGAGCAGGGATATCTCCAACAGGGTCACATTGCTCACAGCCCTGTCCAGCCTGACCTTGAATGTTCCCAGGAATGGGGCATCCACCATCTTGCTGAACAACCTGGACCAGTGTTTCATCACACTCATCATAAAAATGTTTTTTAATACCTAGTCTGAATCTACACTTTTCTAATTTAAAACCATTACCCTTTGCCCTACCACAACAGACCCTACTAAAAAAAACCCTGTCCCAGTCTTTCTTATAAGCACCCTGCTTACAGAAGGCCACAGAAGGTGTTTCCAGAGCCTTCTCTTCTTCAGGCTGAACAAGCCCAGCTCTCTCAGCCTGTCCTCAAAGGAAACGTGCTTCTGTCATCTGATAATTTTGTGGTCCTTCACCAGACCTGCTCCAACAGGTCCACGTGTTTCCTGTTCTGGAGTCCCAGAGAGATTCAGAACTCCAGGAGGGGTATCACCAGAGTAGAGTCAAGAGACAGAATCACTTTCTTTTACCTGCTGGTCATGTTTTTTTAATGCATTATGTCACTGATGAAGGTATTAGACTATATGGGTCCCAAGATGATAGATATAATTGTATTGTATATTTCTTGACTACTTCAACTTAATGAACTGAGAAGGTTCTTTCAGTGGCATTTAACCTAGCTTACATCTAGAAAAAGAAAAAGAAAAAGGAAAAGAAAAAGAAAAAGAAAAAGAAAAAGAAAAAGAAAAAGAAAAAGAAAAAAAAGAAGAAGAAAAAGGTCAGTGGGCTCCATATTCTGTTTAGCAAATTCTCAAGTGTAAGTAGTATTTGTCTTATCTTTAATTTATGTGCACATGGCTTAATCCCTTTTTCTTTCTTTCTTTCCCTTGAATGAATTTCCCTAACTGATCCTGTGGAGCAGAGATTACTTCGTAGTAGAACTTCTCTCCTCCACTATTGTGCTAAATAAATTGAAGGCAATGGCTGTGATACTCTCTGATTGCCAATGAAGGAAAGAAGTTATATAGGCAAATCTAATTTTGTCTAAGAGCAGAATAAATTCTTATGTAAATAATGTGTTGTATTCATTATATATATTCTTTCAGAACACTATGGGGAATTTCCCACTTAAAATCACAATGAAATTTACCAGATGTTGAGAGCTGCACTATGCTAGCATTTCTGGAAGATGCTATTTTCCAGGGCCCTGCAGTATGAACTGGTGCAAATTCTATATGTATTATTTTAAATTTGTCTTCAGCTGCAAAAAAAACCCCTTGTGTTCAAGTACTTATCCTGCAGCGTGTTATGTTAGCTAATTTTAAAAGTAGGTTGAAGTAAGAAATCACATAGCAAGGTGATAAAATATCTTGAATATGACTCACAATGTGGAAAAACCCCAACCCATTGTAACAAGCAGGTGTTCATATATTTTCAATAAAACATTTTTTTTAAAAGGATTGTTTGGATTTGGTTCTTTTTAATAAAGGAATCCACATGCCTCTTTTAGATCTGTTTAAAAAACACACTATCAATGCAAATGTTATTTCTGTGTACAGCCTTCCTTGTTTTCACTGTGATCTTTGCTTTTCACAAGGGTGGAAATAAACTGGTAGTTGCTTCTGTTCACGATTTCTGTGACGCTCCTGATGGTAGGATCTAGTCCTCTTCTTGGGCTGCTCTGTGCTGCTGCCATATTAGCAATTTCCAATGTGACACCAAAGGAGCAGTCGTAGGAATTTTGTAGGTCTATGCTGCTTCTTCAGATCCACTGACTCCAGTTTTATATTTCCTTTCTAAGCAGTGGAGTTTTGTGTTCTTGCCAAGATTTGCTACATCTGCATTTCCATGACTAGGCAAGGATAACAAGACACTCGAAATAGCATTCTCCACATCTGATGTACATGCTTTGAAGGAAATCACTCACCTGGCAGTTAGCTACCTGACAGTCTTCTAAGAAAAGAACAGATCCTGTTTCAGGATATTCCTGTTCAAAATCCTGTTTTCTGTCTGAATCAGTGCACAGTGTAAATAACTGCATAAAGTGCTCATGAACTGGGTGCATCTGTGCATTAGAACTGTGAATAGAGTTTTGTTCAGTGCAGCATTCAATGTCCAAATCTTCATAATCCCAGAAGTATAGAATATAAACTCCACTAAGCAAAGCAAATGCTGGCTAAGTAATGTAAGCTATCTCCGGGGTAGAAGTACAAGAGACATTATCTCCAAGTAAAATAGATCTTTCCTTTATGAACAATGTTGCATTGCATTTTGCTTTAGGCTGTGTACCATAGCATCACAACTACATTTTTTACCCTGGTAGTTTGCCAGCATCCTTTATCCATATACAGTCAGTGGCACAAGGTGTTCAAGTGACCTACAAGGCTTTTGAAGCCTTGCACTTTGCAATAAAAAAAGATGAAAGTATAGTCTTGAGAGCATTAGGGAAACAACATCAAATGGAGAGAGAACTGCTGCACAGAGGCATCAGGCGAACAAAGGAGTTTAAGCATATGCATAACTGGGATGACAAGAACTGCTCTAGCTGAAACAAGTTGTGTGGGGAGAGTTTAGTACATTTTCTACTAAAACTGTCTTCTGCAGTATTAATATCATGGAGTGTCTGCACCAAAAACTGGAGGTGACTAAGAGATTCCAAGACTGGTAAGAGAAGGAACGGTGAATACATTTTATCCTGTTTACTGTATAAAATGCTGAGACAGACTTGAAAATACTGCAATCCCCAGAGAGTCCATGATATCTTGAAATAGAGATTATGGTAATACCACAATCTTAGAAAAAACCTTAGGAAGAATTAAGGACTCTGTTTTTCACAGCTGCATTTTACAACTTGCCCAAAGAGGCATACAGAGAGGAGAAGGTGAATTTCAGGGAGCAAAGGGAGAAAAATGAGTTTTCATAGATACATCTGGCATAGATACCACGGACAGAGGAATGAGTTGCTACATGCTCAATTTAGCATAGAAAATTATGAAGTCTTTGGGATTGCATTTCCCACAGAACTATAAACCTTTTTAGGACTCATATTGTCAAGTGCTAGGACAGTGGGGAAAATTTATTGAATTCGTGCCCTGTTGTCAAGTGCTGAGCAGGGCAGAAGGAGCTCATGAATTTTGGAAGTCTTGTTTTGTCCCAATAAGTTAAAACTAGGAATTTCACAATAGTGTATAGAATTCTGTAGTCTTAAGCAGAGGTATAAGCATGTGTAAAATTGCACAGCTATAGGATTTAACCACTACATATCCACGCAAGATCAGGAAAGTTGCATATGGCAGATGCAAGTTCTGTCATTGCTTCTGTGACTGTATTACAACACAGACATAACCAAGACAGCTTTAAATGAATGGCTTTGAGAAATACTAGCAATATTGCTAATCATACAAGTAGTCTGATTTCATGGGTGGGTTAAATCCTTTGTTGAGCTCTCTGCTATAAGAACCTGAACTACCTGCTATAAAACTGATTCAGATGTAACTAGCAGTGTGGTAGTTACTGTGGAGTTGTTCAAAATTGTGCTGCTTAAAGAAGTTCTTTAAACAGATGCACCTGAGAAATTGTTCCTCCTCTCAGGCTGTTTGTACACTGAGGAGGCATTGATGCGTTTATCTGCTCTAAGAGTCACACTTCATCTGTCTTGAATTGATGTGTAGTTCATATCACTGCTATGCCCGTTTATGGTTAATAATAACATTTGTCTAGCTTTGCCCTTGTTTGCAAGAACTGTTTAGCAGTCTGACCACATATTCCAGCACACAGCCAGCAGGAGCGTGACAACTGGCAATGGCAGCTCAGCTGTGGGAAGACAGAGGAAATTCTTCTAAAAATCTTCACTGAGCTACAGCAGTGGCCACTGATATGAGCGCTTCCCTTCTCTAGCAGCATCTTCTCCCTGGGAACATGTAGTGCCCTGGAGCAGTCATGTGTTCCTCAAGAGTTTTCCACTGTGAGATCAGCTACATGGGTTATTCTGATGTTAAAATTGTGCTGCACCTCCACATGTTCCCTTCCCACCTTTCAAATTTGCTGTTCTCTGTTCCTTTTCAAACGTGCTCCTTCCCTTTAGTTATCCCTAGTTCAGGTATCCTTTAGTATAGGCTGTATTTTGAAACTGCATTTTCTTTTCAATGTTAGTTGGTGGGTGATTTTGGAAGAGTCTAGTGTGCTTGTGTTTTTCGCAACCATCATACAACTCAGTGATGAGATCCAGCCTAGACTAGGGTTAGATATAGCAACGGCTGTCAAGGCAACAGAATTAAGATTATGAAACTAAAGATATATGTGAGTGTGATCAGAGTCTGCTTTAAAACTCAGGATATTAAAAAATGCCATTATAAAATTAATTTCAGGACAGATAAACATGGTCTAGTGGGTGACATTCTTGACTATGGTGGAGGCCCTGGAACTTTAATTTTCCTTCCAACCCAAGTGATTCCATGATTTGACAAAGAATCTGGAGCAAAAGTGAGTGGAGAAATGAACAGCACAGAGCAGCTTATAGTTTCTGTAGGCTACTTCAGATATTCAACAACACTGGCAAGCTCCAGTCAGGTTTACTAGTCAACCGTTGGCATTACCCAGCTTGATCAAATGAGGAACCACTGTTCCCACAGGGTGACTGGATGAAGGAGCCCCTGCTGGCACAGCTGCTCATGCTGGGAAGCCAGCAGAGAGCAGAGGATGTTAGGGTGCTGCCTGTACATCTGGACAGGTGTTAATGGCAACTGAGTTGCAAAAGTGACCTGTTCAAAAAGTCACGGTATGAACCAGGGAAACAGGCAATACTGCTATTCAAGGTTTTCCCAAGAAGAATAGGAATTGAAGGAAATATCAGGCAGTCCTGAGTACGTTGTTTTACTATGTAAGTGGAGGCTAGAATTAAAAGCCTCTTTTGCGCCAATATCTTTCATATAACACTTATAAATCAGTACCAAGATAGCTGCAAAATTAGTCACAATCTGTAGCAATTGTTACAGGGGTGAGTATGCAATCATGCCTTTAAAAGAGCTGTGATTTCCTGACATGTCTCCATAGCCCGATTTGAGTCATTTATTTCTTGAAATCTCAACTTCAGGGAAGGCTGAGTGCACTCTCAAAGCTGTGGGTTCACATATCTTTTCTGTTAGTCCTTCTCATTAATCTTTCTCTACTTGAAGACAAAATGCACAGAACATGTATCTGTGTGGAGTTATAAAAATCTGATTGCATTTTATTTTTTAACCCATCTGGTGCAAGCATTTTGTAGTTGTCTGGAGCCTGAAGGGGGAAAGAACAGGAAGGAGATGGTTTACAAGAACAGGTGACAGGCAATGCCTATGAAATTTTACAGCACACAGAGAAATTCAGTGAAGAAATCCCTTTACCAGCTGTGTTGTATGAAGGGAGGTCAGTTACATACAGGTGAAGAGAAACTCTTAGCTCTGCTGTACTTAGATTAGTCCAACCTAGCCTATGCCTTTCCTTCCTTCCTTCCTTGTTTCATAATGGAATGAGTGACACTGTCCTCCACAGCAGTGCTGGTATGGATGTTTTCATAGGGTTTTAGACCAGGATCCAAATGTCTGCAGTATAAATTTGCTGGTTCTTCCAGTAACTCCCCTTCTGGTGAAATCATATGAAACATCTGAACTGGAAAATGGGATTTGTGGGGGAAAAGGGTTGAGTGTGATTTATTTTTCTATGAGTATGAAGAACAAAATAAAGGCCTGGTCCTCTGTCTGGGAATATGGAGACCCAAAAGGGTCCTTACTGAAAATGGCTCCACGATTAGATGCATGACATCCAGTCAGAACTCCAAAACGTAGCATCAATCCAATTAAAATAACATGAACTTTGTCAAAGGACACTTTCCAAGTAAATTAACAACTACTGTAGCCTGCACCATCCCATGCAAACTGAATTTGGTGGTCCCACTGGCCCTTAAACAGAACTGTTTTCCAATGTATTAAAATTGGAAATGTATTAAAATGTCTTCCTAGAACTTTTGGTCCTAAAGGTTCTGTTACAATACTCCTCTTTTGTTTGAAGAACAGTGATTCTCCAGTCCCACATCCAGTGGGAAATTATTCTGGATGCTTATTTCCGAGTATGGAAGCCATCAAACAAGCTTTCCAAGATATTTCATCAGATTATTCATGACCTCCACATATCCCTCTGGTTAGGATACCAGCATAGTTTTATCCTAGGGCCACAGTTTGCCTCAGGTAATCCTGTTCCATTTAATAGTGTTTTGTTCCAACAGGTCCTGCACTAAAAGGAAGCTTATCTCCATATCTGACATGAGATGGATTTATTTTTGTCTGGGTGAAAATGTACCTGCAAAATGCTAGGTAGAGCAAGGCTCTAACTCATGCAGGTTTCATGAAAAAATAGGTTGCCATGCTGCTGCTTTCCTTCAGTTCATGGGGTCTCTGATCCCATGATTTGAGAAAAATCAAGGAAACTTATGCTGTGTAGAAACACTGATTGGAACATCAGATTTATTTTTTTAAAATATATTTTTATATTATGCATAAGAGCTGCAGACATGTGAAAAAACATTTTCCTCGTTGTGATCAGGAAGTAAATTCTGCCTGCCCTCCAGCATGGTCCAGAAAATTCTTCCAATAGCAAAACTGGTGAGTTAATCACAGTATTTGCTAACTCAATCTCATTGTTCATATGTTGCTTTTCCAGCAGAGTGCTGCCCATTGAAATTGAGAATTTACATGTTGTTCATTTGAGGCAGGTGTTTCTAACTGTCAAGAATACTCTAATTATTATTTTTCTAATTAAATTAGGCTTTTTAAAAAGGTTAACCATGACATTTTAATAGCTTCAGCTCATATTGACATTCTGAGGACACACTTCAGCTCAGCCACTTGTGACTGAAAAGGATGTTTTCCCAATTAAGAAATCTCTTTTTAAGGGCTTCTCCTAAATGACATCTATTTTACAGAAGGATGTGGACTAGAATATAATTTATTTCCCTGACTGCACAATCTCATAGTTCAGCAGGCAGCCCTTTCAAATTGTTTTGTTACAAAATTTTAACCTTCATGATACAAATTGTTTACACTGTCCAAAAAAAAAAAAAAAAAAAAAAAAAAAAAAAAAAAAAGAACATATAGTTGTAGTCAATTCATGCAATTCATGTACATTTCCTCCTAATGCATCAGGGAAAGTCTTAAAGAAATCCAGAGAAAATTTATAGGCATACCAGATCCATTAAGCAGTGTATCTGAGAATTCAAAATACTTCACAAAGTAAGTAAAGGAATACAGTTATAGTCCCTTTTATTTTGCTTTTACAAATTGTCATCCCCTACCAGGATTTACACTATTCTCTTCTGTACTGCCCAAGCAAAGATAAAAAGGCAGGAACTATCCCAGGTGGCCTACAGATAAACACATGTTAAAACTGTATGGATACAGCTAGGTGAGTGGATTAAAATTGGAAGAAGGAATATGTATGGCAGTGACTTGATATTTCTGCAGCTTGTTGAGTGAATTCCTATCAAGTACAGGGAAATAAGAAAGAAGAAATAAAACACTTAAAGACTGGGAAGACAATATGGCCCTTTGGTGACAGAAGTCATCTTCTTAACGCAGAATGGAAACAGGATTGTGATTTTCCAAGAGGATTCTTGAAGATGAAGACAAGTAGTTCATCCTTGCTGAAACACAGAGGATGTATTGGAGAAATGCAGAGCCGAGAATTATGTTCACAAGCATCAGACCAAAGGCAGAAAAGATCTTGTGGCTTTATTAAATTCTTTGCTTGATAATTGGTAGTAATTATCAGGCCAAAATTATACTATTGATTTCTTACAAATTTTGAATGGTCAAAATCAGAAAAAAGCATTTTGTTTGCACTTAATATTTGAAACTATGTTTTGCTATTTTACTTTTGAAGTACACCTTGAAGATAGTTACCATTACTGAGAGTTGGTAGGATGAATCCCATGATTGGATTGTAGCTGTCAATGGTTACAGGCTAGACAGAAGACACAGGCAAGATAGGCGGGGCAGAGGGGTTGCCCTCTATGTCAAGAAATAGTTGCCACCTGTCAGGTGGTAAATGTTCAGGAACACCGTCTTCAGCAGAAAAAAAAATTCCTCAAATTACTTTAAGTACCCTAACTTAACTGTAAACAACAATATAACTTTTAAGACCCATTTGCCTGTTTAACTAAGGTTAAGTATAATGGCTTTTGAATTTACATGAGTTTATCTTACATTTTAAAAGGTTTTAAATAACAAATTTTCCATATTAAAATGTTCAGTGACACTAATATACTAAGGATGAAAATATTTTGAGAGACATTAACTAGGACTGATAATAACAACCCAAAATTTTGTTGCATCTCTGTGTGTACCACTACTCATACTGTGGTTCGGTAGTAAGGAAGGAGAATGGATGAACTTCTTGACAGGACAAAGGAGGAAGAAATGCTGTCCAAAAATCTCCATTAACCTAAAATGCATAAAATATTCAGACTCATGAGTTAGTTGTTAGCTGACTTTGGAACCAGCAGTGCCTGGAACTGATTATTTCTGGCTCTGTAAAAAGGTCTAGCTGCAGTGAACTGAATTACTATAGATGATTTCAAGGGATAAGGAAAGATAAATGAGCCAAGGGAAAAAGCCTCCAGGAAATTAAATGAAAATTCAGACTTTGTGCTCTAACACAATATCACTGCTAAAACTGAGTGCAAAGGAAATAATGAATTCATTAGAACAAGCACATGGGCATTAAATGTTATTGCCTCCAAATAATTTCTGACATAATTTTCCTCTACAGAGTAAGATGAGGTGGTGGCACCATACATACAAACTTCCATCCTGTTTCAACTTTGAAGCATATTTAATGTTTTTTTTGCTAATCAGACAAGATTCAAGCAATTGCACATCAGAATGTAAAGACACTCAAGCAATGATCTCTGAATTATGTTGTTCTTTATTACTTTTTGAAATAAAGTTTGTCCATTTGCTTTTCCTAGCTTGTGCTATGTAGCAGAAAATCTCTGAGTACATATTTCTGTGAAGGATGGAGACAATTTTGCTGAAAATAAAAATACTGGCAATAAATGGCATAAATTGATAATCCAAGACAATACATGCGTAAAAAGAATACTATGAATAAAAGAACCAAAAGCTCATAATAAGCTGCTAAAATGGAGAGGAATACATGAGGCAGTGCCTGTAAAGCATATTATCTAACCATCTGATATAAAATCCTTAGTAAAAGAGTTGGAGGTCAAAGTACCTGATGTAACTAAGCCTTCTGCTAAGTGGCAGTATGACACGAAAGGTGAGAAAAGAGCATGTTGACATCCATGTCTCTTAATCTGAAAAAGGTTTTACTCACTGGTTTTCATAATATGCACATTTAGTACATTATAAACTCCTTTCAGAACTCACGGTTTAGTCTAGTAGGTAGTTAGGCACCCCAAACTTTATAACGTCATCATTAACTTGCTCATTAATGGGGAAGCTTTTATTGGCCATAAAAACATATATAAACATATCTATGAACTTTGCACCCTTCTTACTCATTTTATTGCATTCAGGGTCCCCCTGTGACTGAAGGGATAAGTGAGGATTTAACAGGTTATAGGAATAATCTATGGAGCTGACTCTGTTTCCTTTGCCCAGCTGACTTTTGCACACAGCTGTCTGCACTGTACTGTCTAAGTTTTGGTTTGCCAATTTGAAATTCCCTAATTGAGAGAAAAGCAGGCTTAAACTTAAAACGAAATAAAACTTTATTAACAGAGTTAAAAGGAACATAATAAGGAAGGAAATTTTATATAAAAAACTAACCAACCAACCAAACAAACACCTCCCCAAAAAACCCACAACCCTTTAGAACACAATTTCTCTCTTGCTTTCTTAATAATTTTCTTACTAAACAACATAGAGACAAAAAATTGTAGCTTTTAGTCAGTTTGCTACTTTTAAAATAGTTTCTTTACTTCGCTTAGGGAGAAGAGTTTTTTCTTGCTATACGATTGGCACTTCACTACAAGAAAAAAACAAAGGTTTTCTTGTGGCTTCAATGCTACTGCGAACAGCCGCCCGGAACAGGAAAGTTCTGTTTGCAGTGTGAAAGTCCTTCCTATGTCTTGCACCTATTCTTACAGCTGCTTTTATAGCTTATTTCAATTTATTGGGGTGCTATTATAAGGATGAGCTGTTTTACCACTGAGCAAAGTTTTCTTTGTCTATTTCTGGGACTAGAAGTTTTCTACTACTATCTCCAAGGCAAAGTTTCTTATTCTTTTATGCTCAAGTTTTTCACTAAATTCACAACATGCATCTGCTTCAGCCACTGGTGTCCTAAAACTCACAATCGAGCTAGAATGCTACATCCCCTCAGTGCATCCCCATGTGTTACAAGGAATCAAAAAAAACCCAGTCAGACACATCTTTACCATAGCTTC
The DNA here is from genome assembly GCA_018697195.1 of Certhia americana. Classification (NCBI taxonomy): domain Eukaryota; kingdom Metazoa; phylum Chordata; class Aves; order Passeriformes; family Certhiidae; genus Certhia; species Certhia americana. The sequence continues at coordinate 20,453,276 of CM031878.1, forward strand.
ACAGGATTTTTGTCTAAAATTAACTTTTTCTTTACTGACCTCAAAATCCCATGTTATTACCTCTATGTGTTCGCTTTTTTTCCTTTTCTTAATTTAGGAGGGAAATAGTATTTGTAAAGGCATCTGTTTTTTAAGCTTCACTACTAACCAAAACAGTTTACAAAGTCTTGCAACGCTGAAAGAAAAAAAACCAAAAACCCTCATTTGGTCCAAGCTCTGCCTCAGGAACACGGCATATCCACTGTTTTCATTGGCCTAATCAGGCATCAATATTAAAAAATTGTCCAATTGGAGCCAACCTAGGACATGTACAGAGGATAAAGGATAAAGGAGGTTACATGAGATAGGAGGGATGAATAAATATATCCTCCTTCATAATTTTAAATAACATAAATAATAATAATTTGAATAATAATTTAAAATAATTTTTGTAACAAACAAACCTATCACCCTAATAAGGTGCTTTTTCTTTTTTTTTCCTCTCTCCTTGTTGTTGGATTAAAACATCGAGAAGCTGGGATCCAGTCCAGAACTTTTGACAAGATGACTCCACTTCAACTTCAGGGAGCCTGGCTTTTCTCAACAGTGAGGAATGTCATCTTTGTGTCATAATCTCAGAAAGTGAGATAAAATAAAGAGAAAATGTCATAAATTGTTATCATGTCTGGTGTGCCAACCTTGATTTCCCTCAGGTGATGCTGGTACAAAGGCGTCCCAGGCCTGGGAGCTGTGTAGCCCTCATCTGCACCTCTTCTACATCTCTCACCAGCTGGATATAGCTGAAATAGATTGAAGAGAGAGAAGATAATCTCACATAATAAATACATGATGAGAAATATACCCAGTGTCAGAAAAGATCTTGGAATATGGGAGATGTGGAGGAAGAGAAGGAAAATACAAATAAAGGGAATATATAAGTTAGTTTCCCCCAGAGTTTCTGCACCTTTAATAGTAGCTCTTAAATTTCTTCCGAAAACTATGCCTTTACACTGCTGTGATTGAAAAAGCAAAATAAGCACAATCTTTTTTTTAATTTTAAGTGTACGGAAAAGTAAAATTAATTGTCTAAATATGTCGCAGGTTCTCTATATCTTCTACCAGGCATAAAGTGGTCTCCTGCATTCAACACTATTATGTGCGTCTGTTTTTCTGTGAGTAATTGAGGGGAGGAGTGATTAGGATCTGTTGGTGAAATTCTGATAATGATAAATGATGATCACTAATTATGACGGGTCTTTCCATGAGAAGATATATTAAAGCTAATATGACTTCCTTCTTCTTCCAGCAAAGGAAATCCAGCTCCTTCTATCAAAAAGTCATCTGCTAATTTCCTATATGAGGAGCCAAACAAGAGCTGCCTGTTCCCCCCCTTAGCATATGTATGAGTTTTTTCTGACCCTTGACATTGCTCAGTTGATTAACTGGAAAACAAAAGCAGGGGATGGACAACTAAATGTCTAATTAGCTCAACCTCAGCAATTTAGAGCAAGTCTATTTGCAGCACATTTAGCTTATATCAGATGTTGTTCAAGGATGTTTATTTGACTGTGATGAACAGCTCACTACACCATTGACTTGTTCTGTGAAGTGTTTTTCCTCATATTACCAGTGTATTTCAGCATTTGCATGGTTCCCATTGTGGGTTAAGAAATCTCATAAATAAAGACTGTTTTTTTGTGGGCTGATTTGCCTCCATTATTTTCCTTTTTCTCAGACGTTTTGTTAAACTGAAGTAGATGAAGTAACTGGAAGTGTTGTTAACAGTTTTAAGTTTGCAATATGTAAATAAACTTGTGTGTTCCTTTGCTTCAAATAAACAGCAACTAAAGACACAAAAGCCTAAACACAATAGAAATATTTCAATTAATTAAAGTCCATCTGAGATGATATTTATCTAAATCTAGGATTATAGCAGTTGAAAAAAAATTACTGGGGATTAGTTTTTTGGAAAGGGAAACGTCTGCATGTCCAGAAGTAGAAGGAACAGTATTTTAGCAAAACCTAGGCTGCCTGTAGAACTGAGCAGTTATATTAACCAGCCTTTCACTACCTAAAAAGCTGACATTTCTCTGTAAAGAGACTATTTAAAGACATTTATTTGTTGAAACTCCCTGATTCTCCATTGCTGTTATGAGGAGTGGAGAAGGTGCCACTGGAAGGGCATCTATTTTCAGTAATTTTCTGTCAGAGCTGGTGGCAGATCACACACATAGCTTGCTGCTGGAGTGAGAGTTGGACTAAATCCTAATTGTAGAATCATGGAGTCATTTAGGTTGGAAAAGACCTTGAAGATAATCAAATCCAACCACTGACGCAGTGCTGCCAAGCCCACCACTAGACCATGTCCCCAGGTGCCAAGTCTGTACATCTTTTAAAAGTCTCCAGGAACTGCGACTCAGCAACTTCCCTGGGAAGCCTCTTCCAGTGCTTGACAACCTTTTCTGTGGAGGAATTTTTCCTAACATGTTATCTAATCCTCTCCCCCAAACAACTTGACTCATTTTCTCTTATCTTATTCTTGGGAGAAGAGAACTGATCCCCATCTGGCTACAACCCCCTTTCAGGTAGCTGTGAAAGACCAATAAGGTCCAGCACTGATCTGCCTCCTTTTCTCCAGGCAAAATAGCCCCGCCCTTCCTCAGCTTCTCCCTGTGAGTCACTCTCTAGTCCTTTTACCAACTCCATTGCCCTTCTCTGGACATACTACAGCATCTCCATATCTTTCTTGCAGTGAGGAGTCCAAAATCAAACACAGGATCTGAGGTGCAGCCTCAGCAGTGCTGGAGTCAAGGTAGAACTGCTTCCCTGAATTTCAGGTGCTGTGTTTGCCTGGCAGGTAGACAAGTTCTTTCCCAGCACTAGTGCAAATGGGGGCTCAAGAGTGGGTCATATCTAGCATCTTCAGTCACTTCTACTTCTAGCCAGCACACAATCCTAGCACAGAGCTATCTCCACACCCTTTTTGTGGTGTGGAGCCTGTTAGAGGCTTAGCTCCCTGACACATCTCAATTGATGCACCTTTCCCATTGCTGAGGAAGCCTTTGCAAAGGGCTTCAGAGGTAGCTGATGTGTATTCTGAAGTGGATGAGCCCTGGACATGCCTTTCTGATGGGACGTTGATAGTATGAGGATAGAGTACTGGTGTCTGGGCATGTTTGGGGCTTTGAGGAATGGAGCTGAACAAAATGCTTTGACTTTGGCCTTGGGATTTCCTTCACAGGGAGTGTAGACTTACCCTGTCTTCCTGAAGACCTCTACAGAATTCTTGAGAACAAATATTCTCAAAGTCTATTTGATTGATGGTTGCTGTTTTAAAGTGTTGCAGAAAAGTATGTATCTTATCCCTACAATTTAACAAGGTCATAACTGTGCTGTAATCTCAGGGGATTGCCAAAAATGAAAGGAATGAGAGAATGCTTATTAGATTTGCTAATGACACTAATCTGCAAGGGACTGTGAGCATGTTGGAAGACAGGATTGGAATTTAAAGTGATCTTGACAAATTGAAGGTATGGTCTGAAATAAATAGGATGCTATTCACTGGGGATAGATATAAGGAACTGCATTTAGGCAGGAATAATCAGCTGCACAAATAAGAGTGGAACAACTATTTAAGCAGCAGATCCTTATGTGTAGGTTTTATGGATCACAAACTGAGTACAAGTCAACAACACCACGTCCTACCTTTCCCTGACTGCCAAAGAAACCCACACCCAGATATTCTGTAGTTAATAATGTAAAATCCAGACTGTGGGGACGTGCAAAATCCTTCTTTCCTTGGGACCAGCTATACCACAGCTAACCCTGTCCCACTGGAGTATTGTCTCAGTCCAGTAAAATGTTTCAAGTGAGACTAGAGATGATTCAAAAGGATTCAAATACTGGATGGTTTAGAGTGCAATACTTAAAAATAACTTTATTAAATTAGTTGGCTTAATCTTCTCATATTGCAAAAATTGCTATGTGGATGTCTCAAAATAATTTGTGATGGTTAATTAAGGAAAGTAATGTGTGGCATGTGGTTTCATTTAACTATACCTGCAGCTGCAACTGAAAATATCTAAAGGTGTTTTTGCAATAAAAAAGATTTGAAACCACTAAGTTAGACACTGGAAATGGTTTGCTAAGATCTAAGGCAGGACACTTATGTTCAGTCTCTATTTGGGAACACCATTAAGGACAGGTTAGATAAATATCTGTCAGGAATGACACAGACACAGAAACAGCTGATATTTGTTCAGGTGGAGAGGTGATTTAGATGGTTTCGTGAGGCCTTTTCAAGCTGCATCATGAGATGTGTTTTTGGAGATGAAGGCAGGAAAAGTGCTCTGAGAGAAGGGCGACTAGGCTGCTTGTACTTGACACTGCTGACTATTATATTGCTTTTGGAGGGATTACTTCCCAGCTTTACTTACAGTTGTAGTTTCTTCTGCGTCTTCCCTCTTTCCCTAAGTCTATTTTCCTTGGCATTTTCATCATTTCCACCTATTCTTTTTTCTTCCCTTATTCTCTCCTCCCTCAATATACAAGACCAAATGAGGTTGTCCCTCAGATGAGAATAAATTCAAACTGATGACTTCTCTGCTGCTGTAGTGGGTATTGTATTGACCCTCACCTTGACCCCCCCTCTAACTACTGGTTCTTGAGGGATGCTTCACTGTGCTGTTCAGTGTGTTCTCAACACAGTGTTTGAGGAGATATGCAAATACTTTGTCTGTACAGGCAAATCAATTGGAGATTGATCGCAGATAAACCATTTTGACCTCATGCAGAATTTATCTGAATATTCAATTACAAAATGCTGTCATTGTTAATAAAGCACTACATACACTTTGGGAAGACACAAGCTGAAGAACAACAGTGTACAGCTGCACACATGAAGTCTATTTTGCCCAAGATTGGATTTTGCACAGAAAAAAATCAGGGTTGAGTTGCACACAAAAATTGAGATGAAACCCTTATTAAACAAATTCAGAGGTTAGCACATGATGCAGAATCATGGAATTTCTTCAAAAGAGACACCTTCCCTTCCACTGTCAAACACACAGACAGCACATCATTCATTTGGCCCAGGCATCCTGAATCAATTTTGAGCTTTAACACTTAATTATGTGCAGCCCTGGGCAAATTCCTTCTTCACTCTGACCTTTCTAAACTTCTGTTTCTCTTATTTATGCTCCAAACCTTTTGATTTCAACAAAGCCCTGTATTATATGCTTACACTGCATCCATTTTAATGGAATCTCAACAATGTCAGCCCTATTATGCATAACTGTGCTTGTAATGATGGAAGAGAATTCGACGTTTTACACCTTTTGCCAACTTACTAATTATGAGGAAATATAGTCTCTTTCAAAGGCAATAAATGTTTGCAAAGAACATTTTTCATAGAACATTTCTCTGCAGTTGCTGCTTTGGTCTGATATTTAGGATGCAGGAATTTTGGTGAATTCACTGAAAGAACATTCATTTAGGGATGTAACTGAGATATAGATTAAATATATACTGGTGGCTTTTGCATTTAGTATTATTTATGTATGTATTCTTTTTCAAAGAAAAATCCCATTTGACACAGCCTTAATTATGATGATTCAAATCTCTGGTTTTGCTAGCAATTCTACTTCAAGCTGTATTAGCAGAAAATGCCACCTACAGCACTGGGGATTGTAGCCAGAAACAATATACTCCATCTTCATTTTATCTTTCAGCACTGAGTCCTTTTTAAATTATTCAGCTGTGCAAACTGTAGGCAAGGAAAGCAAAACCAACACCTGCCCTCTTGAGAAATAAACGCCAAACCCTCTAGGTAGGGATACAGCTGACATTTATCCAGATGGTGCATGGTAGCTCAAGATATTTCTTTTATTTATCTGCTTATGAAAAAAATAGAGCAAGGGGATTCCAGTGGGGAAGATTCTATTAATACGCAAAAATAATTTAATAGACATTAATTTATATTAAAGTGTAATGTCAGTATGTATAAACATGTGGGTGCCCTGAATGAATCCTCCCTTGAATAAGAACAATAGATAAGGAATATACCAAGGCAGCAGCGAAAGCAGACAATCAGAAGTGGGATGCATTATTTAAACATACTAGCTGTGAGTATGTGTTGCACAGTGAGCTAATTAGATTTCAGTGTTAAGCAATACTTCTCTTTTTCATAAACTTCCCACTCCACTAACTACAGTAAAGGAAAAAAAAACCCGCAAAAAATTGCAGATTAACCTTAAAATCAATTTTTTTTTTTTGAATCTGAATATTTTAGAATAATTTATTACTGCACAGACAATGAGGTAAGCCTCTGTTTGAAAGGCTGGTGAACTTAGCTGGTCACTCAGTGGATTCTTCCCTCCACCTCTGTGTGCAGGACAAATGTTACATGAGAATTAATAGAAGAGTTTTTTAACTCTGCTAATATGCAGGAATTTCTTTTTAGTACACCTACGTTTGGAGTTCAGTTTTAGGTCTTGTTTCTCAGTGTCCTTCATTGCCGGCATAAACATCAACATGTTTATACTGCTTTAATAGGTAGAGTGAAAATGTGGCTTGGAAACCATCTGAAAAAATCAATGCAAAAATAATCCAAAATTGTTGGAGGATTATACAGATATTCAAAAAGCTATCAAGAGCTTCTTGTATGCATAGGTAGGGCATGAGGATATAAATACATTCATATCTTCTCTGCACTTTGCTTGTGTTTTTGCCGACGTGATTTCTTTTTTCTGGTGAAATGCAATTTGCAGGTGTTTGCTGAAATGAACCCTGGTAGTGACCTACATATTACAGAGCCCTTTTCCCTGATAGCTGACTCAGGCTATCATCAGCACTGTGTCTCAACTGATACATAGCCTTTGATGAAGACAGAGCAGTCTAGTCTGCAGTGTTATTAGTGTTACTGGTAACATAGATGATAACAGTACACTGCTTGACATTTACAAGTGAAACAAAGTCTTATGTCCTTCATTGATGACTATGAGGACAGTGAGACCTATAAAGGAATATGGAATGGACCCAAAAATAGTTTAGATGTCAGTGCAGAGAAATTAGATTTTATCTTGCACAGAAACCTATAAAATGCATAAATGTTCATCTCTTTTGACTTGAAACTTCAATCTTTGCAATTAATAGACCTATTTATCCAGGTGTCTAGAGATTCTTGTTGTGGTTGGTAATCAACACAATTCAATTGGGATTTGGGGAAGGTATATGGACACTTGTCCACTGAACCAAACTTCTGACCTTTAAAATTAGTGACTGTGAGGGAAGTTCCAGCAAAGATCTATAAAACTAATGCATTGCTTGTGCATGTTAAGATTGTAAATATGAGGAAGAGGTGATAAAATGAAATCACATAGCCTGTTTTAATATTGTGAAAGCATAGGGTTTAGAATTTTCTCTCCTCCCTTCGGATATCCAAAATGAAGACACTGACATCTGGTGGGCTGCCCTTTTTTTTTTTTTTTTTAATGGAAAAGGGAAATATGGGTTTAAGACTTGATTCATCAGACCCAGTTTAGATGATTACTTTGGGACTAGATGAATCGTGCTGTACAAATGCCTCTGGGGTGAGATGAATTGCATGCTCAATATTCTTACCCAGTCCTCCAAGGATGCATTTTTGTCAATATGTAGGAAGTTAGATGCTTGTGACATAGGCTTTGAGGGATGAAACAGCTAGTTACAAGAGACATAAAGTATGAATTAAAAAACAAAAGTTAAAAATTGATGGCAAGAAAAGCTATCTGCCACACACTAAATGCACAGAATGTCTCATCTAAGATCTTGGAGTTGAATGCTCAATAGCTGGATTTGAGTTTCTGAGTTGTTCATGTTTAGTTTTGAAAGTAATATGGGTTTATGGCTTTAACTCCTGTTGCCTAGTTCTATTTCCAGCTGAACTCAAAGGTTAGCAAGCTCAGCACCTTAAAACTATCTCTCAAACCTGATTACCTAAGTCTCAGGAATGGTTACATTTGATGTCTCAACTCTTGGTTTGAAACATTTTAATGGTCTTCTTGAGAACAAGGGCCTGGTCCATCAGCTTTTGTAGTACAAAGCCTCATATAATCAGGCCTTTCTGACAATAATAGAGAAATTTTAAATTTGCATATCTCTGTACAGTTAGGAGCACAAAACCTGATGATAGCACTTGCTTATGTGGAGCACATTATCTTGAAGGCAGCTGATGAATGATAATGTTCAAAAATTACAAAAGCATAAACATGAGAATGCAATACATGACCAAATATAGATCAGCAGAAGGATATGCATTTTCTCTAATCTGCTAAAGTATTGTAACTGCTGCCAAATACATACTGACTAATCCTGGTGTACACCTCATGCAACTGATGGAGCTATGACAAGTTGTTTGGTATGAATAATTGTTTACAAGAAAGAATGTCAGACAACTCAATTACTTTTTTGTTTTAACTCATTTTGAACTTCCTTCAAAACTTGAAGCTGGAGTCTGGAAACACTGCAGTGCCTGCCATCTGTTTTAACTGGGCAAAAATTCAGATTCCTCAATATTTTTAAAGTAATTTTGATAAATGGAAATTTTGGAAATGTGTTATACTGCAGAACTTTATCTATTAAAACCATATGTTGCTTCTTTAGTAGATCTTCCTCTCCTGCATTTGTCCTGCCCTCTTGCACTATTGGCAAGACACCGTCATTTTTTCAGTCTTCTGGTATTTCACAGGAAGTCCAGAATTCAATAAATGTTAAGATAAGTGAGCCAGAGAGTTCCTCAAATGTTGCTTTTAGGAATTAAAGGCAAGTTTTCCCAGCCTGATATTTTCAAAATTATTAAATGCAGTAGTTGTTTAATGTTCTTTGTCACAAATAGACTAGAAAGTACTTCATCATACAAGAATCATCCTTTTGTGATCTCTCTTCATTATAAATACAGCATGGAAATATTTCATAAAAACTTCTGCTCTTGAACTATTGAATAAATCTACCATCTCTGTTGAGCAATGAGCCTGTACCATTTTCACAATTTTAATTCTTTCTTTTCTTTCAAAATAGACTTCAGACACTATTTTTTATTGGTCTCATCCCTGCCATCCACAAAGCCTTCTGTCACCTTTAGATTTCCTTACCAGTTTTTTACATGTTAAACCATCTGCTATGTATGTTTTGCTACCTATTTTTCTTTCCCAATTAGTGATATATTTGTTTTCATTTTAGAGAAGTTAAAACCTGTGCAGTACAAAAATCTCTACTATTCATCAAGGCATGTAAAGTGCTTCAGACTCCCAAGACAGTTTGCAGTGCACTACAGAAAATAAAATAAATTTTGTGGAGAGGCCACGCCTCCATGGGAAGAAAAACACAGTATGGGACCACAATCCATTGCAAGGATTTCACTCAGTCAGGCTTTGCATTCTGTTTTGCACCAATTATATGTGATATTTACAATAAACTATATCCTGAATTTCCTTCAGTGGTTGGAAAAGAGTAAGTGGGCCAAGGGAAGACATGCCTTTGATCTTGGTATTCTTTGTGTCAATATGTCCTGTGCTAAGTAAAGAAACATGGTGACTTCTGGGAATCTAGATCTAGAACTAGAAGTTGAAAGGAATACTGAAATAGTGTTTATCCATTGGTCACTGTCAAAATAGAAGGATTCATAGAGTAGTATGTTTTTGGTGTTCAATGGTTTTGTTAATAAATGGGATTATGGAGTGCAGAGTATGATAATCTAACTTGCATATGGAGCCAAGCTGGGGATGAATATACTGAGAATGATGTAATAATTTAAATGGATATTGACAAATTGGAGATGTAATCTGAAAATAATCAGATGCTATTCAATGGGTACACATACCTTAAGCAGTCATTGTCCATTTATAGATGGGATGGATAAAAGCAATTTAAAGAGCAGTTCAACAGGAAAGGACATAGGGGTTAAAACTGGCCATAACTGTAGATACACTCAACACTATTCAACAATGTCATATTGATGAAAAGAAGTCCAGAGCTCTTTGGGATCAAATGGAATTTATTGCCTCAAGTGTCACCTGCAAGACATGAAGAAATTTTTCCTATTGATTCAGCATTTAAAGGCTTCACTCAGAGCAATTTTCCAATTATATGTGGACCAGTTGGAGAGAATTCAGTAGAGACAAATGAGAATGTTCGGTAGTCTAAAAATGTGACCTATGAAAAATGACTGTACAAATTGGGTTATTTAACCTGGGAAGGAAAGGATGGTTGGAACCAAACAACCTTCAAATACATAAAAGGCGTTGGCAAAGAGTGGGAATAACCCATTCTTCCATGCTCTGTGCCTTGAAGTAATGAGTATAAACTACAGCTTAATTGGTAGGAAAGCGAAGCACTGCAATAAATTGCCAAGAGAATTGGTAATCTCCATTGGTGGAATCTCCATCTTTTAAAGTCCTTAAGAACCAACTAGTGTAACACCTGTCAGAAATGACACTGGTATAATTGTTCTTTCTGGAGCAAGGTAATAATAGACTTAATGACATCTCAAGGTTCCCTTCAATCCTGTGTCTCCAGAGAATTACTGAATGTAAAATAAATACATCACAATGGGGGGGATGTGAAAAATGCTGCAGTTCTGATACAGTAATGGAAGTTAGCAAAGACACAAGAACTAGAAAATCAAGCATACTAGCTTTAATTTTGAGAGATAAATTTACACTAAAATTCCTGATCCTCATTCTTAAATGTTCATTAATTCTTAGTGATCCTAGTTGATTCTTTCATAAGATGGAATATGTGGAGGTAGTATTTAATACCATAAAATCCCCCCCAGTAATTAGTTATTATAAAATTACTAGAAATCAAAGTCCTGCCATTTGTTGCAAAGTATTTAAATATGCTGTGTGAATGTAGTATTTTAAGGATTTGTAAACAATCCACAACACATATTGTGAATTTGATTAAATTAAGCAAAACCCAGTAGTACATTTTATGTGATAGAGTGAGACTATTTTCCCCAATAATAATATGAATAAGTGAAAAAATAAGTGAAAAAAACCAAAGTAGAGTTTATCCTCAATATCAACTTAGCTCACAGATCGTCCTGCTTTGCATAAGCAGTTGTATCAGTAAAATGAGAAAGAGAGGTCTTTACTTTGAGGGAATAATAATGGAATTCAGCAGTTTTCCTAAGTAAAATGATAAAGTAAAATGGTAAAATTTGAAGATTTTAGTCTCTTGTGCTTTGGTGTTTACAAGAATAAATGAAAATAAACCAGAAAACAATTTGTAAGTGGTATAGATGGCTGTGAAAGAAGCTTGTTCCATACTTGGGCAGTCATGAGATAAAAAAGTCAATCAATCTGACTGGGTGAAGAATAGCTAATTCAAAGCAAGCAGAAGCACAAGGACAGGTTTCATTAAAATCAAGGTAGTGGAGCAGAGAAATAAAGCCTGATGGAATGGATACAGAGCAGGGCTGTCCGCATGGACTTGTGTTTTCTGATAAGAAGAAATGACAGTTTTCTTAGTGAAGCCTGAGTTACTTTGCAGGAACAGAAACATTTTCACTCAGGAAAAGCAAACAAACAAACAAACAAACAAACTCCTCTGTAAATTCAAAGCATTCAAGGATCAAACTCTTCAACAACTGCCAAGATTCAGCAGCTGAAATATGATCTCTTTTCAGTGATATGTTAAGAAAAGATTTGGAATCTATATTTCCCACACAGAAAAAATATCCTCTTTTTCCTGTTTATTGATAGTTAAAAAAAAAGTGACGATATAGAAGGTTAGTTTTCAAGCTTAGGATGGAACAATCTGTGGGTATGTAGCTTGAGCTCTACAGCATAGGCTGTATTACTAAATAAACAAATTCTTGTTTAACTACAGTGCCTCTCCCACAAAAACACTGAAGTTTTAATTATAAGTTGTTTGTGATAGATCGTATCAAAACCCAATCCTCGCAATCATTCCTAAACTAATAATTTTTCATTTAAAACAAAAATAACATTTTATTATCAATTTGAACTCCCTCCCTTCAGCTTCCAGTTATTTCATCTTGTCATATATTTGTCTGATGGGCTGACATGCTCCCTATGATTCTGTTGCTGTGGTGCGTGTGAGTACTTACACAGTACAAGCAAGTTGCCCGTGAGCCTTCTCTGTGTTAAGTTAAAATGGATTGACACATTGCAGTCTATAAAAATAGGCCAGGTTTTTCAATATTTAATGCTTCTCTTTGGCTTTTGGAAGTGTTGCTCAATTATTGCTACCCAAACTGCTTTTCTCTAGATATTATACACCTACTTTCTTTAAGTTTAGATGTACAACTACAAGTTTCCCAGAAGAATCAGGGGTGTTTTCTACTACTACACTGTTAGTAAAGGCCCAATTAACTGGTGAATGTCACCAGAAGAATTTTATTCTCATTCAGATCCCTTCTAAAATTTGAAAATGCACTTCCTTGCATTGCGAACTATTGCATAATCCCTGATGGAGATGTAGATGTTTTGTGGTGTTAGGTACTGCAAAATGTGTATTGTCTCAGTGCAAAAAACTGCGTGTCTAGGTACTCAGCAAATACCATGGAAATATCCTTAGCTTCAGGCATGTTAAAGTGATAAAAAATTCAAGCATTTATCTGTGAAATCCCTGGTAGATGATTCAATTACAGATATTAGAAACAGAACAGGCATATATCCATGCTTAGTCTAAGGTAAATTTTTTCCCTTCTCCTTTGTTTCTTGCAATCAGTGTGACCTGGCCACATGACAAGGGTCTCTAATTTTGTACACTCCCAACAGTTTAAGGAAACTATTATGGGGTAATTATACATAATCAGCCTTGCTTTGAGTAACTGATCATTTCACATCTTAATTGATCATCCAGTCACTGATGGCTTCAGCATGACCTTAATGACTTGTTAATGACTGGCTCCAAATAAATCTCTCCTTGAACTTTTTCTGGCTGAGTAGCCTTGTATTTCAGCTCTGCATAAAGTGTTTTCACTCGATGAATCTATAGGACTTGGAAAACCTTTCTTTTGCCCATCATACCTTTCATAACTGTGTGAGTGCCTGTGGCTCAATACTGGCTGTTGTTTGCAAGCCAAAAATGACAGCAAGTAATCACATAGGGTGCTAATGGGCACAGAGGAAATCAGTCATCAATCATCACTTGGACACTGCGTGATTTTACATTTAGCTTTATTAAATGTGCTGTCTGTGCCTAGCTTCTGGGCATTAAAATTACATGGGGTTAAGGACTTGTTCTCTTATTTGGCCTTCCATCAGTCTTTGTGACTATTGGAAATGTTATCTGTAATGACTTTGGTTTTTTCCAAGTCATTGATTAAAAAATGTGACCTGTCCTAGGGCCATAGGTTCCTTGGGGAACTGCATTAGTAACTTGTCTATTTGGTGATGGTTCCCTAGCTGCATGCTGAAAGACAGCCATCAATGAATGTGGCCTGGACCTGGACATGGATATGAATAGCCCACTCCAAATGTTAGACCTTTGCTGAAGTTAAACTGTTGTTACACTCTTCTGAGGCCAAAAGGCTTTGAAAGATGTGCCCTAATGGCTCCAGACTTCTGGGGAATTGATGCTCAGTCAACAATCGCCTCTGCTAATAATTTACCAGGCAACAACAATGCTTCAGTTAGAGCTATTGACACACTGCCATGTCAATCCTCCAGTGCCTCACCAGCCATCATGATCTATTTGTGATTGATGAAGCAGTGAAAGAAGATGCTAGAGCACTAGTGTCAAAAGATTGCTGAATTTGATTAATTTCAGCATGGAATGTGTTTGTTTTCCCATGTGATGGCAATGAAAAAAAGGTGAAGAACATGTCAAGCTTACAACAATATTTCTTCTGATTGAAGTCCCTTGAGGTACTTTTGAACCTCAGGATATGGAAATGGGGTAAATTCTTGTGAAAATGGTAGGAAAAAGAGATATGACTCCATGGTTTACAAAGGAGCTATAGTAATTGTGGATGAAATGCAAGATATTGGGGCTGATCCCAAAAAGAGTGCAAATTAAGTAAGATGAATATTGTGATTCACCTGAGGAAGACATCTGATAAAGTGAGGGGACTACTGTTAACCAAATTAAATATTTTTGGGATCAAACTGATGTATGCACAAGCATGAAAGAGATTAATATGTTTGATTTTGTAAGAATTTCTTATTAAATAATCTTGATATGAAAGATTGCATTTTTAGATGGTAGATTTCAGTAGAAAATAGCTAAATATTTCAGCTGTCCTTTGAAGCTAATCATGTTGACATTTTAGGGCTGTCAGACAACTCTTCATGTATTTAGGTATCTTTTCTGGCAGCAGATCTTAAAAAATTCTTTAAACCTCATTTTGGGTGGCCAGATTAAATGATTAATTGCACCAAATGATTTTTTAAATGGAAAGAAGGAAGGACAAAGAAAGGTCTTTTCTGTTTACATAGTTATTTACATTCATGAGAGTACACATAACCTCTGCAATACTGCAGCTGGAATTATTTGACTAAGGACAGTGGTGAGAAGGCATAATCCAGCTTTATAAACCCTTTCAAGCTCCCCACCCATGGTACTTTAAACACAAACAGCCAATCATTGAATTTTTCCAAGTTGTGTAACTTGTTTCTGTGTTTTATATATATACATCATGAACTTATTAATAGGATCTTATTGCTGTTGATAACCCATACTCAAAAGATAAAGAAACCAGAACTAAGATTGCTACTTGAAACATGGTGTGTGATTGGATAATTAAAAAGTACGTATGCCTCAGCACAAAAGTATTTTGAACAAACAGTCAAAATTGATAGAATTTCTTTGGTTTCCTGCTAGATAACTTCTATGTTAAACCATATTTACTTGTTTTCTTGTGGTTTTGTCAGTAATTCCTCAAAATGTACCACCATTTTATCTTGAGGATGATTGACTGGACCTAGAATGCTTATTTTAGTAGTAAATGTGCTGTGCAGAACATGCAATTTAGTTCATACATATGACAGATACATCAAATGCCTTTTGAAATCATGATGAAAAGATCTAATAAAAATATTTTTATCAGTCAGACTGTGCTTTTGAATAAAATTTAATGTCAGATTTGCCTGAAGTCAGTAGTAGAGAATTAAGAAAAGCACATCTTAGTACCTGTTGCAGGGATACTGTCCCCTTTAGTTCATTCAAGCTATGCTCTATGCTTCTGTCTGAACTCAGTTGTTGCCAATCCTGGCTTGATTTTTTTTTTCTGCAGGAGTGGTGGAGTTTTCTGTTACAAAATACTTACTCCACAAAAGTCACATTTCAATCTACAATTCTGGTCTCTTATCACCATATTTCAAATATTAGCTTTGTTTTGCATATTCAGAAACACTGAGCTGAAGTAAATACTCAGTTCTCATCACTAGATACTAGTTATATACTTTGAGTTTATGGTATTGCTGTGCTTAAAGTAAAACTGTATTACCTAGAAATAACCCCTCCCTGCTCCATAGTAACATTAGCTTGGGTAGAGGAACAAAGAAAACTTTTTCAAAGAATAAGGTCTTAAAAGTATGCTTCCAAACAGTCTAAAATTTGATTTCTATACATAAATATATATCTTACAAAAATAATGGAAAGAGTACTAGAGTCCTTTTATCTGTCACATCAGATATGGCACTTTTGATTTATGGTACTTAGGAATTTATTTGATTTTTAACGTTGCATTTATTCAAACCAGTGAACAGTGTACTCCAGATGGGTTTTTGTACACTCGATTTACATCTGCACACTTTAAATCTCATCCTGGTAATTAGGCATGGATAGTCAGGTTTGAGGTACTTAAATTGCTCTTAGTGCTACTCTACTCTAAATGATTTCTGCATGTTTAACTATTTTACTAGTCAAGATCTGAGGGAGACAACTTTGATCTTAGTGCCAGCAAAAACATATTGTTGCCTGTGGCATTTATAGTAGCAAATGATAAAATGATGGTTTCTGTAAAAATACAACCAGTGTCCCTCTGAGTCTGCAGTCCAAAATGAGAGAATAAGGAGAGCTATAAGAATACAGAAGGGTAGGATTATCAGAGTGTTCTTAAGTGGCAGAATTAATTAAATGATCAGAGAAGAGTACAAACAACAAGAGCAAGGCATGACTTTGGACAAATAAGAATGAAGGGAATTACTTTTTTGGCAAATAGTAGGAAGGTGAGATGGAGAGAGTGTTTGGCACCACTACTTTATGCAACCTGCCAATAAGAGTGAATCTGGTGAAATTTATCACCACTGAGAGTTTTAACTAAGTTTTTGCAAGAGCCTTGTAAGTGTGAATCAGAAATCTAAGTTTCTGATTTCTGAGTTGCTAAGTAAAAAAAAGGGGTGTACAAACCAAGTAAACACATTTTTTAGCCTATTTTTTCTTTGAAAGGGAATCTCTGAATACCCCAGAACTTGGTCTACAATGAGGTTTTATAAATTTATGTATTGGGGCATAAGCAGAAATACTTTAGTACCTGAAGTTGCATATGTGCACACATCACTTTAATTTTAAAAAGCAGTTTGTATCAGACTGATAGACTGAAAGTTTTCTGCTTGCATATTCATTCTCAGTTCAATTAAACTAAAATGGTGTTTTAGACAGGTGATAGGTGACTTTTAGTATAATTTTTTTGTAGTACAGCCTGCAGTCCTATCTTTTGCAAGAATCTCAGCAAATGGACAGGTTCAACAAGAGGTTGTTTTACAATTTTGTTACTTCCAAAATGACATCACAGGAATTTGGATAATTTGTTCCCAAATTTTTATCAGTAATGAAATTAACTCAGTTGAAAGAATAAATTAAACTTATAAGCAGAGCTCTCCTATAGCCTCCTGAAAGTGAAAATCATAGGATCACAGAGTCACAGAATCATAGAATCATAGAGTGGATTGGGTTGGAAGGGAGCTTAAAGATCCTCTAGCTCCATGACTCCTGTGTGACAGGGATGCCACACATTAGATCAGGTTGCTAAGAGCTCAAAAATTCTTATTGCTCTTAAAAAAAATGCTAAAATGGTCTTATAATAGGTATTATGCAGAGGAAGAACCATTTGGCCTCTAATGAAATAACAAAAAACTTACTAACATACAGTACATGCATGTTCATGCCTCTGTAATATCAGCTGATTAGAAATACTGAGAACTGTATTAATCAACATGTCCTTTCTGCAATTAATTACAGCTAGGTGAAGGTGTATGTAAAATGCTATTCAGATTTTATAATGTTTTACCCCCATATTTTCTACTGTTTAGAAGCATACAAAAAGTATAGGACCATGTTTGGTCCCTGAACATTTAGAAGAGGTCTCAGAGGGTCATAGTCTAACCAACTAAGAGGGTCTTAGTGTAGCCAACACTGCAAGGAAAAGAAAGATTTTGTGCTTTCTCTAGTCTCTCCAAGGAAGAATTCATGACAATTTATTTTTTGAGAAATAGCAGATGTACACCCCTTTTTTATCTTCATCCACTACAAAACAATAACTATATAATCAGGGGAAGGATGTACCTTCAGCATGGTTTTTATTGAAAATTTAAAGCTGGCACTGAAGGAGTTTCTGGGTGAAAGCACAGTATGTGTCTCCTATGTAAGCTGTGTATATATTGTATACAAATACTGCACCCTGTGCTATTCAGCCAGCTCTTTCAGGTTCTTAGGAAATGGAAGGCCTTAGTGGAGAAGGCCATCCAGTTTCTGTGAAGCGAGATGCTTGATTTAGATACATCCTTAGCACAATCCCTTAAGTTCCTTGTCACAATTTGTGGAGTTGGGCAGCACTGGCAGCGCGCCACAGCCTGCTGGGCTATGCCATATTTGCCAAACAAGTCTCACAAGCTTTCATTAATGTTACATAGAGCAGTGCATATAAAGCTGGTGTGGAGGGTCTGTTAGCGACACCTTGTACTCACCTTGGGAAAAGTGGTGTGCAAAACACTCTCTGTAAAAGAGCCAGGTTCATTTTGGAGTACTGTTCCAAACTCTCCAAATGCACCATGAAAAGTGTGTGTGCTTACAGCAATAGCTACCTCAGTGCTAGAGCCTTCCTGTATCAGAGGGCGGCAACTGCAAAGTCATGGTTGGCCTGTATGGGTGATTTTTTGTTTAAGCTCTTGTGTCTGTACAGGATTTTTAACGTAGAGTACTGCAGGCACGGCTTTATAAAAATGCTTGACAGCAGGGGAAATGAAAATTGTCCAAATTGTTTCTTCAACAGCAACAAAAATCTCTTTCCTAATAGTACAAATGTTCTATTAAGAAGTACAAATTTGAAAATACTGAGCAAACATCACAAAATGGAGGAACTCTAATACATTAATCTAATACATGGCTAGGGATATATTTTGCTTTTGGTCCAGCAGAAACAAGTACACAGTTGCTGCTTGCATCAGTCCTGCTTTGGTGGCTACATAGAAGGGTTTGGCTTTTTAATGACACCAGCCCATTTTTGCACATGAAACATCAAAAGCCTCCACAACCCACCGGATCTATTGCTGTGCAGGAAGGACATTCTTGCATGTGTCTTATAACTCTCAACACAGGGAGTCTCTCTAGATTCATTTGAGGCAGATGAGACCTCAGAGGAAAGTGGCAGTGATGAAAATGAGTCTTAGTTTAAAAGAATATCTGTTCTCATAACAACATCTGTCTGTTCTCCATTTTCTAATCCTGAGTATTCCTGACCACAGCAAGGCTGAACTCTGCTATAGCCTTCTCTTAAGTCAGGCCTCTGACTTAATCTCCATACGGTCCACTTTCAGTCTTATGACAGTCATGTTTATACTGTATTTTGGCAGGAGCACAGCAGTTGCTCATTTACCTCATCCACCTCTGTGCCCCTCTGTATCAAGCACTTCTTGCAGATATGTCTGCTTCAAGTCATTATGCATCACACACAACCTTTGACCTGAGTGACCTATTAATAGAAAAGGCCTGCTTTCTCAGATCAATTGGCATCCAGCACACTGAACTTGCTGGATGGCTGTTTTCTTTCCTTCTTGCTGCTTGTAAGATGCGCAGACTGTGAACAGGACTGAGAAAACAGATTTAGACCTTCCTGTGCTGCCTGTACCAGGCTGGGTACCGTGGAGCATGGAGAGTCAAGTGTCTCCTTCTTCTCCCCATGTGATCCTTGAACCAGAAACACTAATGAGAGAAGTGACACCAAAACCACAATATATTACATTATACCACAGTGGTTACACCCAGCTGGGGTGATGGCTGTGTTCCTTCTTTTTTCCAAGGACTTCAGGATTGCAGAACAGAGATCTGACCTTGTCATATGACTTCACTATCCTGAGTATGTGAGAAACCAACAGTGACTTCCTCTGGGAAGCTGGGTTTTGCTGTTTTGGAAGGTCAGGAGAAATCTCAGGTCTCAGGATTTTCAGTATCTTTGTCCCACAGCAGGGACTGGGTATCTCAGAGGGATGAATCTTGGGACTCTTAGGTCAGGAATAAGATATCATTATTCTAGGTATGAGCACACTTGTGGTCATGTGTAGTGACTCTAAGGGACACTGACAATGTGACTTAACTAATACTGTCCATCACAGTGCCAGACAGCCTTTAATCTTGCTTGAGATTACAGTCCGGTGCACTGACATCTGCATGATATTGTCTCTTGTCTGGATTTGCAAACACAAACAGGTGCAAAAGAAAAATATTTAAGGGTAGGTATAGATAACAAAATCTTTCTAGATGCACAAGTGACTTAGTTTAGGAAATTGTCAGCTTAGTCCCCAGCTTTTAGGGCTGACCTCAAGTAAATCAGCTTCAGAATATTAGGGCTGACCTCTAGTAAATTAGCCTCAGAATACCTCCCCTCTGTCCCTTTTTGTTGGCCATGTTCCCTTTAGAGCTGATGAGGTTTACCTGCTCGTTCTTATCTTTCCTCATTAAACCTTCCTTCCTCTTCTCACTTGGATTGATATCTCTCTAGCCTATCTCTCCTTTCCCTTCCCACTTTCTAGAACTGGATTTAGTAAGCAGCTCAAATTTCTCTTCCCTTTCCTGTTATCTTCTTTTGTGTCTCCTCACACTGCATTTTTCAGTTAATTTTTCTCTTTTACTTTGCATGTTTTGTAACAGTGAAATATGATGAAACACTGAACTACATAAAAGTAATTGGCCTGAGCGACCCCAAAATGTCATTTCGTGTATAGATTAATGAATCTGTATTCCAAGAATATGTGAACTAGGGCTCTGATGTGGTTTCACCCTGGCCAGCAACTAAGTCCTGAACAGCTGCTCACTCATTCCCCCTGGGCAGGACGAGGGGGAGAATTGGGAGGGTAAAAGGAAGAAGCCTTGTGGGTTGAGATAAAAGCAGTTTAATCAGGATAAAGCAAAAGCTGCTCACACAAGTAAAGCACAATAGAGAATACATTCACCATTTCCCATGGGAAGGCAAATGTTTGACCATCTCCAGGAAAGCAGGGCCCCATCACATATAATAGTGACTTGTGAAGACAAATGCCATCACTCTAAATGTCCCCTCTTTTCCTTCTTCTCACACACCTTTATATGATAAGCACAATGCCGTATAGTCTGTGATATCTCCAAGGTCAGTTGAGCTCCCAACTGTGCCCTGTTCCAACTTCTTGTGCATCCCCAGCCTCTTTCCTGGAGGAGCTGGGTAGGAGCTGAAAAGGCGTTGACACAGCTCAGCAATAGCTAAAACATCCCTGTATTATTATCCCAGCTTCCAGTAAAAATCCAAAACACAGCTCATGCTAGCTACTATGAAGAAAATCAACTCTACCCCAGTGAAAACAAGCACAGGATGCAAAGTGATTTGTCCAGGTCATTGGCCCCTCTATTACATTCTTCAAATACGAGGGAGCAGGATGGCACAAGGGCTTCCCAACACTCTTTGAAGGACAGAGCTTTTCTGCCTTGTTGCTGGTCATGGACCTTGCACTAAGAGAGTGAGAAGCAGGGGGCATTGCACTGTGAATGTGTGAAATGTAGGGCTACCTGGGTGAAAAAAATGCTTTAAAATCCCGTTGTGTATCTCCTTCTCAAATTGCAGGAATTTGACAAGTTTATTCCATTAATGAGTAGAAAGAGTAGATTTCTAATAGAGGATAAAGGCAGTGTATTCCCATGCTGAGAGAACCCTGCATGCTCAGTAAGGTAGTTGGAGCTGACTGCTCCATGTATTCCACTCCTGCTGTGCCCTAAGGGCATCCTCAGTCATCTGCAGAACACAGAAGTTATGACACTTTTCACAAGGACTATTATTATTTAAAACCAAGTGTGCAACAGTGCTTAGAAAATTCTGACTTCATCTAAAAAGCCTCTTGCTATGGGAATTGATCAGTATCTTGAGCAGTGATGAGTTTACAACTACTGTCAAAGCTAGCAGGGTCCTGCAGGGCTGGTAAGGTTTTCTGAGTACTGAGTGCTTTTGCTTGGAATAGCTGGTCTCCTAGAATATACATTCAAACTTCCCTCTGGCTATATAAGGAGAAGATCAATAGTTCTTACAAAAGCTTCATCCTTTTTTTCTTCAAAATAAGCTACGCTTTCAAAAAAGCTATGCTTACCTGGACTGTATCTCCTTGCACCTGGGTAATGGCATTTCAATATTTATATAATTCCTGCTTTGGAGTACTACCAAATACTTTGTTGACAGAAAATCAGAACACAAAAAATGCAAACAAAAGGAACCTAATGTATTCTGTTTCAATCTAAATTGATGGTCAAATTCTTAACTGACCATTTAATATTATTGTGAAGACTGAAATGAATACCCGTCATTTCATCACAGAGTTAATGTGTTCTTCCTAGTAACATCTAGTTACTGGAATCTTGCAATATTGCCTGTAAAAGCTTTCATGATGCAAAAAGAAAAGCAGAATATTCTTAGTGATGACTTGGGTTAATTAAAATAAAATCAATTTCAGTGCATCAATGTATGTAATCAATTTCCTTCTAAAGGCTTATCCAAAGACTTTTAGCCTGAATAAGCTTTGGAAGGCCAGGTGCTTGGCTGTGACCTACTCTAGTTACTGAATTGCAGGTGCTCGAGATCTTATTTTCAGGAGAGAAATGGCCTGGCTAGAAGGAAAATTACTATGCTAAATATTACTATTCTTACTGCTCTCTGCAAACAGAGCTTGGTTCAAAATGATTGGTGTGTAAAAGGTGTCTGCATATGAAAAGACAGAGCTGAAAAATTGGTGATAGGTAGGCTTCGTGTTCACTATGTAGTGTGAAAAGACATTAAAATACTGCAAATTGAAATGCTTACCCAACACCCTGTCTTTTACATTATAAAGAGCCATAGCACATTAGTCAGCTTTGCAGGGAATTACAAACGTGAATTAAAATTTACACAATTCATCAGTATATAACAAGTTTTAAAAGTCAAAATATAAATTCTTTTTTTCCTTCCCATTCTACTCTGAACTCCCCCCACATAGACAGTTTTCCTTCCCAAAATTTTCAGTTGAATTTCTTAAAGGTTAAATACTTCCCCTACATTTATATATGTGCTAGAAGGAACCTTCTCTGGTAGTTTAAAGAACACTTAACCTTGCCATTGCTTCACTATGACTCAGCTGAGATGGATGAAAATTATATCGAATTACTTCTGATGACAGCTAAAGCTTGGCCTGAGGAGAAGTGATCACTGATAAGTTAGGCATACACAGCTATAGATGGTTAGCTCATTTGCCCAAGATCATTAAGTCTCACAATGTTTGTGGTCAGGTAACAGGTTGTAGTGTGATACATGGAGAACCTATTCAGCTAAACTACCTGGCTCTGACATACAGCTGAAGTGGGCATCTCTGCAGGGCCAACAGAACCTATACCCTTGGGAAAGAGAACAAGTCTGATCCTTATAAATGCCTTTAAATTCCAGATTGTCTGGAGCCACACAGACGTTTAGTAACCAAGCCCCATATGACACATATTTTATTTATTGTAGCAATCTGTTAACCTTTCTATTATTTACTGAAGCTCATCTGTAACTAGGCATGTCTCCATAATAAAAACCCTCCCGCAATATGTTGTT
The DNA here is from genome assembly GCA_018697195.1 of Certhia americana. Classification (NCBI taxonomy): domain Eukaryota; kingdom Metazoa; phylum Chordata; class Aves; order Passeriformes; family Certhiidae; genus Certhia; species Certhia americana. The sequence goes on from CM031878.1 coordinate 20,476,284, forward strand.
AACAATTAAAAACAAGCCTTCCAATATGTTATAGGCAATCTTTACCTATGGTGCTTCATGCTGTTGAAAATAACAGCTGGAATGTGGATTAAATCATGCCAAAAATGATCCATGCAATTATTTGTGAACCATTTATAATAATGGTGAGAAAATGGTGACTGAATATTTGAGGTCCAGTTTTGGGTAAGTTTGTTCAAGCAGAAGAAAGAGCCTGTATGCCTGCCCAGTCTTTCTGTGCCTTTCTCTCTGCTACACTGCCAGAAATATTACTGACCAGATTCTGGCTGCTTGGGCCCTATAATGAGGCAAGAGTATAAGGCAGAGTTGGATTCCTGATGTTTGGACTGTGCCAAAACAGTTCCAAGAAACAAACATTTGGTTAAGTAGAGGAGCCATATTTTGGCCTGTTGATTCCAGGGCCAAAAGAGCCTTTTGCTGCTCTTGGTTTAATTTTCAGTATTTTCTCCAAAGAGATATTGTCTAAGAACTACCTCTTCCTGCAGCTGACCAGTAACCTGATTTCCATAGTTTTGTTTGGGTTGATGACTACTGATCTGTGGATTTGGTAAATAAGAAAGCCAGGTTACAGTAGCTTTAAAAGAAGAAAAATCTACAAAACTTCCAACACAGTTGAGTCTGATAAGCAGCAATGACTCTGCCTTAAACTGGTGTGGGATGAATAATTTGACTTTGATAATTTAGAGTTTCTGTGACACTTTCCTTCCTTCTTTGCCTAATGTTTCATTTGGGCAACATGGTTAATCAATGTTTGCTGATGTTTATGGTCTAATGCATACTGACAGCAGGTGCAGAAAAAGTAAATCCCCATCTGCATAAAAATCTTGCTGACATTCGGAAGCATGCTGTTTCACTGTAATTTTCATAGACAGGTGATTTTTCATGGTACCTCCAGAAGGTTCCTCCCACCTCCCTGCTGTTACCTCTATTTTCCTACCTGCTGCTGTCACAAGTTATGGCTTTGTTTGTAGCACAGCACGAGGTACCATGTTTAAGTATATCTATGTGCATATTTTGTTTGATAGACTCTCCTTCAGATTCAGTCACTACGTTTCATGGCTTGCCTCATGACTTTGAATGTTCTGGCCGACAAGAGGCTCCTTTGAAATACTATTGCTCTTCACTCGGACAAGGGGATGTCGTAACAAAGGTGTTAAAGCGGGTATGGAGATCCTGCATCTTGGGGATGAGACACTGTGACTGGTTCATCTTGTTTCTGCCATGATATGGTGATGGGTGTTAGATTTTGAGGAGGTTTTTTATTTTTATTTTTTCAGCTCGTTGTATAGCAATATATTAATGTGATATGTTTAGAAAACTTCTCTATGCTAAAATCAAAACAACTTTTTTCTAAAAATGGGGACGTTTTTGTGGTTGATTATTTTACTGGGTTTTTATGATCAACATTAGTCTCCTGCCCTTTTTGATATACCTTGAGGAGGCAAGATGGCTTCCTTTCTTTGCTTTTCCCTCCTTATTCTCTGAGGAAACAGAAAATTAAATGGTTTGTATGTGAAAATTTATGATCAGGAACTGGAATGTGTCTTCCTCCTGCTAAATTATTTTGAATAGTATGTGTAAGTGTTCTTAGATGTTACCTGGGATCTAAGTCACATAATACAAGTAAACAATTTTCCCTTAAAAATTTTAACTTAAAGGGTATAGAAAAAAGAAAAAGACACAGTCTTATTGACTGTGATAAAATATATTGGACCATGTTATCACTTAGTAGACTGTGCTTAAAATGAAATAATCTGATATCCTTCATGAAGTACCAGAGATGAAACAGAAAAAAATGGCCTAACAGGAAAGTTAAACAGGGTCATACTTACAGATTTAGTAAACAAAGTAAAGTGATACTGAACCAGATGACATACAAAGGAGGATTTCCATAGAGATCAGGAAAGCTTCAAAATCCATTTAAAAAAAAAAGAAATTAAGAAACTCCCCCACCAGAATACAAAAAAAAAAAAAAATCCAACAATAAAACACTAAATTTCAAACACTAAAAAGAATATGAGAAAGAACTATTCTGTTTAAGGTACTTTTTTTTTTTTTTTGTGCTGGTTTGTCTGTTTTTGTTTAGTTATCTGGAGGGCTAGGGGATTTTTTATTATATAAATGCATATTTCTATATACAGTCTTTTAAACTTTGAGCTATTTTATCTGATTTTCAGGTAAAAAAAACCCCATGAAAAATTAGATAAGTTCAGCTTCTGGTTCAATACAAAAAATGAAAATCAGAAATAATTAAACCAAACCTCGTGAGAATAATCTCAAAGCAAGCTGAAGCTAAACCAATAGTAACTCAGGCTCCACCGTGCCCATACAACAAAGGCAAAATACAATACAGCAGGGAAAAGCTGTGGGAAGAAATGCATTAGAACATTATCCATTATAGTATGCTAGAAAAAAATGAGACCCTGTGCTACTAGGTTTTTCAGAAAGGCTTTTGGGTAGAAATCAGCAACTAGCAAAAGCAAATGCTTTGCTGTCATCATTCTGTAACTATTTTTAACTCATTGGTAACTAGAAGGTGTCCCTGAAAAATGTGGGATTGAATGGCAGCTGTAGCTGAGGCTTCCCTTGTAAATTAGGTCTTTGTCAGGACTCCAGGTAAAGGAAAGGGAAAGGTTATATTCCTAAGCAAGCTGGAAAGAAGATATTGAGTAGCTGGGGTTCTTCAAATGTTAAAGAGACATGTCTCAGAGCACTTCTAAAATATGAGATGGTGATACACAGAAATTAAATGTGAATATTAAGTATTTTCAATGCTTTTTCATTAGTAGCCAGAAAAACATCCCACTTAGCAAGAAGACAAGAGCCTAGAGAGGCTGAAGACAATCACTGAGTCAAAATTAAATATAGATGTATAGCTAAAAAATAAATATTATGTAAGATAAAAGGCAAAGGAGATTGACAAGACAAAACTACAGTTAATAATTGATCAGTCTGCTGATTATACCTCAAAATGTGGAGGACCTTCTGACAGCAAAATAAACAAGATTCTTTGTTTCACTGCAGACTTTGTAGTTTTAGCCAAGGAGTTGAAATCCAGAATTTTTCTCAAAGAATCTTAATCCAAGAGTTTTACACAGAACAAAAGCTTTTAGCATAAAGAAGTTTTCTAAACACATCACATTAATATATTGCTATACAACGAGCTGAAAAAATAAAAATAAAAAACCTCCTCAAAATCTAACACCAATCACCATATCATGGCAGAAACAAGATGAACCAGTCACAGTGTCTCATCCCCAAGATGCAGGATCTCCATACCCGCTTTAACACCTTTGTTACGACATCCCCTTGTCCGAGTGAAGAGCAATAGTATTTCAAAGGAGCCTCTTGTCGGCCAGAACATTCAAAGTCATGAGGCAAGCCATGAAACGTAGTGACTGAATCTGAAGGAGAGTCCGTCAAACAAAATAACATCATTTTTCTCATTTAAATTGCATGGGTGTGAAGTAATATTTTTGTGATGAAAGCTTATTCTATTCTAAACATCAGGCTTATAAAATCTCACTAATTATATGACACAGATTAGAACTTCCCGACTTCAGTTGCCACTATTAAGTTAATCGTATGCATAAAAATATGAAAAGAAAATAGAAAATTGAGTCATTTAGTATAGTTCCCCCCTTAAGTTGTTTTTAATTCAAGTAGATGTTAAGGTAGACAGTCTTGCACAACTGAAGACATTACCTACAACTGATATATCTAAATATCTAGCCTAAATATTTAATAAGTGGAATTTCTTTCAACGTTTATTATTACCTGTAATAGTTTTTGCTTTTATCTTTACTATCAATATTGTTATGTTAAACTTCCTTTGGTCCCATTCTCATTACTCTGGAATAAAAAAATATTATGCTTGTGACATAATGGACTTCAGCAATCAACTGTGGTGTCATATGGTAAAGATATAATTTGGAAGAAAGAGATTATTACTGAAAAATGAAAATTCAGGTACCCTAAATAATGTAAGCTCAGAATACTATTGAAAACATTAATATTTTAAACTGTGATATTTTTGTTTTTCCACATAATTTCCATTAAATTAAATGTCAATACTGGTGGCATATTATTTACAAAGTCATTTGAGGAAAAATGTGGCACAGCAGTGGGGGAGCAAGTATTTCTGTTTAGCTGTTTGTAACTAAAAGCACAAACACATTAGTACAGATGAAGAGCTGTTACTTTGTTGTTTGATTCTTATTAAGCAAAAAGTCTGATGGAGTCAATGCGTTTCCAGAAGACACCCACTAAAATTCTTGAAAGACCAGGCTGTAATACAGTGGCATGTAAGAAACTCTATCTGGCGTAGCTCTTGTTGAAATTTCATGCTGACAAGAGCATAGCCCTGAATCTGAACTGAAAGTAGGTGCCCTCTGTTGTAGTATAAGGCAGCCTGCACCTTCACCTTCTTTTGCAACCTCTTCTAACCTTCTGGATTGCTCCAGGTTTCTGAGCACTGGGGATCAACCACACAGGCTCCAGCAGATCTAGCTGGATCTCTAGATCCTAGTACCTCTAGATCCAGGTACTTGTCTTTCTTTTAGAGTCTTACACTCACAACTTTCTATGTTCAAAATATGCCTTAAAAAGAAAAGACGCTAACAGAAAATGGGTTTGATGAATATGCTGATTTTAGCTGGGGTAGGGTTAACTTTGTTTACTGTGCCTGGTGAGGGGCTGTGTTTTAGATTTGTGTTCACAAAACACAGGGCTGATAATACATAGATGCTTTTTTTACTGCTGTGCACACAGAGCCCAAGGCCTTTTCCACTTCTACTGCCAGACTGGTGAGGGGACTGGGGGTGCTTGGGAGGCTGGGAGCAGACACAGCTAGGACAGGTGACCCCAGCTGACCAAAGGGATATTCTAGAACATGTGACATCATGCTCAGTATACAAAGAGGGGGGGAAGGAAGTGGAGATATTCAGAGTGATGACATTCATCTTCCCCATGTCCCTCTGAGGGATGAGGCCCCACTTTCCTGGAAATGCCGAACACCTGCCTGTGCATGGGAAGCAGTGAATACATTCCTTGTTTTGCTTTGCTTGCTTGTGCAGCTTTTGCTTTCCTATCCTTCCAGTTTTCTCCCCAGTCCTACTGATGGGGGAAGTGGTTGGGGTTTAATGATTACATTAAGTTAATTTAATAATTTTTCATCTTATTTTCAATCAGTATTGACTTTTAACTCAAACTATAAACTCTGCAGGTTTTGCATTTTATTTGTTTTACCTGTCTGCTCAGTTGAACTTTTGGTGCCATCTATTAAAGGTGCTGAAATCTTGCTCTGTTGTGGTTTCTGAATCTGGGTTAAACCAGTTTGGGTAGTTAAGCAGAATCAACATATAGTAGACCAAAGTCAGTGGTCCTGAATGTTTGCTGATAGTCTGACACTTCTGGAATTGTTCCTTTCTGTCTTCATTTCTTGTTGAATAAACAGCTGGATTAATTTGAATATCACAGTAAACAGTTTAGTAAAAAAACCCCAAAAACCAAAAAACCAAACCTCTATTATATAATTGTTATAAATTATTAAAAATCAGGTAACTCTTTCTGTCCTATGGAGACATGTAGTCACCTCCCAAGACACACTGTCAGAGTGAATGCACAGGATATAGTTAATTTTGCTGCATGCTTTTAAATGCTTCCCACAGAAAAAGTAATCACAATGAGGGAATAAATTTTACAAAGCTGTTGTGTCATTAGTGGATATCACTGGTTTGTTAGTGTACATTGAGCAGTGAGGGGGGATGAGGGAAAGTCAGCTGGACTGAGTTTAGGAATTCATCCTTTTTATAATTCCAGCCTGATACTGAAGAACACAGAAGCTGCAAAGTTAGAGGAAGTACAACTTTTTGGAAGCATTGCCTTTTACTTTGGCCATTCCTTTTTGACCCCCAGATATGTTCAACATTTATCTGTAGTAACCCTGCTCTCTAACTGGTAGCTTTGGCAAAGCTTGTTTAGGGGTTTCCCCCTACCTCGTGTAGAGATAATGACTGCAGTCAGACCAGCCTGTTTGAGTTGTATGGATTACATTTATATACAAAAGATGTATATTAGTGTTATTATGGTTGTGGCTGTTTATGTGGCTAAATTCAGTTTGTCTCTTATCTGAGAAACAAGTGTAACTTATCTTTTCTACAGAATTCAAGATCCTGGCATCAATATTTTCCTAAACCATTACTTACCCATTACCAGAATAGAACTGATATCAGGTAACAGTGATCTATTACTAATTACACATTAGGTTCAAGTATCAACAAAAGCAAGTACCCCTTTTGTGTTAAACATGCTATACAATGTTAGAATATCAACTGCTTTTTAAGTTCAAGGCTGATACCTTACATGAATCCCATTCTGCTTCCAAAGGACTGTAAATCCTCTTGAGGGGACTTTCAGAGAAGGTGATGGGGAAAATTTAGACCCCACCTACACCTTAGCATGTACCAAAGTAGTAATATACATCCAAGTGCCATCAGAGATTTCTACCAGGTTTTGCCACACGGCTTGTGAGCTTTCTTGCCACAAGGGTAGACTGCATTTGCTGGTGATCTCAAGGTGCCTTTAGAGTAGATCGAAACTGGTAGTTAAGCTAGAGGCACCTTGCAGCAACAAGTGTGTGTATGTGTGCATGCATATACATGTATAGAACCAATCTGCTGATTTCAGCCTGCTTTGTCAAAGTACTGTGGAAATGTAACATGATCTAGGAAGCTTTCAGTCCAGCTTTTTGGTGAAAGATGACAAAGTCTGTCGTCATAGGGTACTGCAATCTCAGATCCTATCTGGCTGGGCTGAGAGTGGCTAAATAAATTGGGACAGGAATGATGGAGTAGACAAGAACAAGGACCACGTGGTCTGAGGGGCTCCTTCCAAAGACCCAGGGGCATGTCTCAGCTAACAATATGTAGGGTTGCCTAAGGGCAGGTATCCAATCCTGAAAGCAGGGCAGGAACTTAACCATATATGTCAAAGGTCCTGAACCAATGGAGAGGCAGAACCAGAAACACAACTTACTTTGGGGTGACTCCACTAGCATTCTCCCAGCATCCTGCTTCTCACGGCCTCAGGTTTATGCTATCTGTGTAGGGAGCCTGGGCCAAGTTACAATCTATCCCAGCTAATTTGATTCTCACAAAAGACCAGGCAGGAGTGCTGAGATAACTTCTGAGTATAAGAGGGGGCCATGTGTTCTTTATTTCAGCATATTGAAATCATAACAGAGACAGACTGTAATGCCTATGTTTAACAAAATCGGGATCTCAGTTTAGTTCGTTGTGGCCAAAGCTATCAATCAGAACCAGCACTTCTGTTTGTTATTCCAAAAATGAAATGGAGACCCAAAAGGAAATGACACTTTGGGAGATCAGAATTAACATTTCTTCATCAGCTTGCACTTATGCTATCTGGATAATGCCCATGTACTTTTTCAGATAGAATCAATCTAATGCAGTTAGAAATAACATTAAATCAATATTTTAAAATGTTGTCAAAGAATAAGAATCACATATTTGCCCTGGGTTAGCACCAAAGATAACAACATTTGAGAGTTAGGTGTTACAGTGCCCTGAATCTTTGTCTTACTAAACTCTCCACTGCACCACAGTAGTTTGAAAATGAGAGGATGAAAATCCACTGGCCAGTCTTGGGGTGAAAGGCAAATACACATTGAAATACAGTGCTCTGAAGTGCAATCTTGCCCCAATTGCACTAACCTGTGCTCTGCTAATTCAGATGTGTGGCTTTCCCATAGGATGCATAGTAAAGTATAGCACGTCCCATAAACACCTCTAGGTGCAAAGAAAACTCAGTAAAAGTAGCCAGTAGCTGCCAGAAAATCAGTCATATTTTCAGCCTATCTCTTTTCCAGCTGTTGAGGTAATACACAGGAAACTATTGCCATTTGAGACCTAAAGTCCAAAGCTGTCCCTAAGAATGTAAGGCTGACTTTCCTCTTTCTTATGTGTTTTTCCTGAAGCATATCTGCTCCATCATTCTGAAGAAGCTTCTTGAAAGTCTGTCTTTATAAAATAAAGCTAATGCGTAGGTCATACCTCATGGAAGATGAAAATATAGTACACTAACTCTTGATTTGTGCCTGAAGAATGCTTAAAGCAAAATGGCCACTAGAGCATCTGAACATTGTGCTTTCTTCATGTTGGTAGGGTACTCTAAATACCTGCTTCCACCTGGCTGTGGAAGTAGGCTCTTTATTACTCTTCCTCACTGTACTCCTTATTCTTGGCTGGTTTAACAGAACAGCTTCAGCCATAGAGGGGAAGAGTGCCCTACTCACAGCAGGCAGGGGGATACATTGGCATTTTTCTCCCATTTGATTGAGGTGGTAATCTTCCTTTTTTGATTCCTGAATGAATGTTTTAGCCTTCCAGCAGTTTTATCAAAGAATCAGGGGAGAGGAGAGATACTGGTGCTGCATTTGGAAAGTAATCCAAAATAACTATATTCAATGGCAGCCTGAGGCTACTTACACATTATATATAAACTGAGAAAACATATATGAAATTCAGCTTTACAGGACATAAGCTAAGTTGTAAATTCCAGTAGGTTTCATTTGAAGGAACCAACCTGGGTAGAAAGAGTACATCCAAAAAGCAAGATGCTTTGTTAACCTAAGTTCTTTATCTACTACCCTACACACCTTGGTGTCAAGTCCCTCCCTCCCCACCCCACTCTACTGCCCCATCCAGTAATATATACTTAAAAGTTGTTATTCGAAAGCTACCTGCAACTCACTCAAGCAGCAAATTCTAAAAAACTAATTCATTGTCAATAGTTGCTGTGTGCTATTTTGTCTTGCCAAAACCCAAGATTGTTCTTGCATGCTATGGAATATGGGTAATTTGTAAGTTTGAACATTAGGTACTACCCACTGGAGGTATAATTCACCCTGCCATGCAAAAAGCAAGCAAGTTGAGTAATTAATGACCACAATTTAAGAATTCAAGTAGACAGTGTAACAACTATACATCAATGTTTTATTTCTACTAAAAGCTGTATACCAGCATTTCCAGTGCTCTGTGATTCAACAAGAAAACATTAAGTGTGTATTTCAAGATAAACACCATGTATCAATGCTTCTGGCCCAAATTCTGATTACAGAAGTATGCATGTATTATAGATGTGCATCTGGTGGGTAATACTTCATTTTCCATTGTGAATATATTATTTTGTCTAGCAGGGCTTTGACTTCAGAAGAAATGAAGCACTGTGTGAAGAGGTAATACCTGGAAAAGACAGGGCCACATACATCTCTCCAGCTACAGTAAGAAAATGCTTACCCACCTCTGCAGCTCTGCAGTCTCAAATGGAGTAAAATTCAGCACCTTTTATTGATAGCATTGAACCAGCTTGCTCTGGTTATGGTTTGGCATAAGTGTCAAATCATGACAGAAGCCAAAAAAAATCTGTATTTATTATTTATTTATATATGTATTTATTCTTCAGAGTTAACAAAAGAACAATTAGATATGTCCCAAAAGTCAGTAGGTACTCCAGTGACTGTGGTTTCTCTAAATATTTTTGGGCTTATCTTTTTAAAGAGACTTATTAACACAGGATTTTGACTGTTATTTCACATTTTTTACAGCTTAAATCATCCTTATAGGAGAAAAGTTTTCTTTCCTGTGGTATCACAGACTCACAGAATTACCTAGGCTGGAGAAAAGTTACAAAATCACAGAGTTCAATCTATGACCTAACACCACTTCGTCAACTCCTCCATGGCACTAAATTTTCATATCCAGTCTTTCCTTAAACACCTCCAGGGATGGTGACACCACCACCTCCCTGGGCAGCCCATTCCAATGTCCAATCTCTCTTTCTGGGAAGAACTACTCCCCGATGTCCAACCTATACCTCCCCTGGCACAGCTTAAGACTGGGTCCTCTTGGCCTGTGCTGGTGGCCTGGGAGAAGAGAACAACCCCTACCTGGCTACAGCCTCCTTTCAGGCAGGTATAGGGAGTGATCAGGTCACTGATCACTGATCCTCAGCCTCCTTTTCTCCAGGATAAACAATCCCACCTCCCTCAGCTGCTCCTCACAGCACTTGTGCTCCAGACCCTTCAGCACTCTTGCTGCCCTCCTCTGGATGCATTTGAGCATCCAGCAACATTGTCTCTAAACTGAGGGGCCCAGAACTGAACACAGGATTTGGAGGGGTAGCCCCACCAGTGCCCAGCACAGGGGGACAATCCCTGCCCTGGCCCTGCTGCCCACACCAGTGCTGAGCCAGCCCAGGATGCCATTGGCCTTCTTGGCCACCTGGGCACAGCCTGGCTCCTGTTCAGCTGCTCTCTCCAGCACCCACAGGTCCCTTTCTGCCTGGCTGCTCTTCAGCCACTCTGTCCCCAGCCTGTAGCACTGCAGGGGAAAGCTGTGGCCAAAGGGCAGGACCTGGTACTTGACCTTATTAAACCTCATATTGCAGGACTCAGCCCATGATCCAGCCTGTCCAGGTCCCTCTGCAGAGCCCTCCTACCCTCCTGCAGATCAACACTCCCACCCACACCCTCATAATTCGGTGTCATCTGCTAATTTGCTGTGGTAGACTCAATCCCCTCATTCAGATCATCAGAAAAGATACTAAACAGGACTGGCCCCAACACAGATCCCTTGTGACTGATCCCCAGCTGGATGAAGCACCATTCACCACCATTCCCCAGGCCCAGCCTACCAGCCCAGTCTTAACCCAGTGAAAAATATGTACACCAAATACCATGTTTCTGCTGAGCCTGCTGTGAATCAAATTAAACTGTGTGCATTGCATGGTCTGAACTAGTAACCTTCCCTGCTTACTTTTGATGTGGGCCTTCAATTTCTTTCAGGACTGAAATGCAGGACCACAAATATTTTGACCCCGGTAATGACAAGTGTAAACACCTAGTCAGTCTTAAAATAGATGGATATTCATCATGTGTCCAGAGAAACATGTGGTCTTATTGTAAGAAATTTTGAAATACATGGCAAAGCGAGACGCTCTGTACCCTCCCAGTTACTGTGACTTCTCACTAGAACTGTCAAAAATACAAATGACTTATTAGAGATAAAAATTATTTTCATAAATATGAAATGGGTTAAAAAGACATGGGTACTGCAGTGACCTTATTGATTAGCTCAAAATATTTCAGCATTTCACTTGCTCTACCACCCTTGTGTGTCTCTTAAACTTCTGGTGGAAGCATTGCATTGTACAGGATGCCATGTAACAGCACAATAAAAGCCTCATTTATGCCAATAAAACTGATGAAGTGTAATAGAAATGAAATAATCTTCCAAGCACAGTGGTGAGGCTGGCAGGACATTAGTTTCCAGGGTCCTCATTTCTTGTCTTTTTAAAGATGGGTATTATGTTTCCCCATTTCCAGCCACCCAGGATTTGCCCATGACTTTTCAAATATCATGGAGAGTGGCTTGGGAACTACATCAGCCAGTTCCCTCAAGACTCTGGGACGCATCTTGTCAGGTCCCATAAGCTTATGTATGTTCACATTCCTCAGGTTGTCACACAGCAGATCTTCTCCTACAGTGGGTGGAACTTTACTCTCCCCATCCGCATCCTGCTGTCTGCCCACTTGAAGGTGTGAGAAGAGAGTTTACCATTCAATACTGAGGCAAAAATATTAATAAGTATCTCAGCCCTCTCCTTCATTGTTACCAATTTAACAGTTTTGTTTATCAGAGGCCTTCTTTGGCCTTCCTATTCTGCTTCCTGTACCTGTAGAAGCCCTTCCATCCTTTGTGCCCCTTGCCAAGTTCAGTTCCAGCCTTGCCATGGCCTTCCTTACCCTAACCCCACACAACCGTACTTCTCTATACCCTTGCCAAGTTATCTGTCCTAGTTTCCATAGTGCATTTGCTTCTTTTCACCTAGTTTGACCAGCAATTTCCTACTCAGCCATGGCAGCCTCTTGACTTCCTTGCCCAATTTCTTGCTCTGGTAACTGCTAGCTCTTGCACTCTGTGGAAGACTTCCTTAAAGATCTGCCAGATGTGTCCTGCTCCCTTGCCCCTGAAATCTCACAGGGATCCTGTTAACTGTCTCCTTAAGTATCACATCCTAAAGCTCAGGGACATTTTAACTTTTCATTTTAAATCAGTTTCTTTTTAAAAAAGTCCTTAATCAACTTGGGGTTTGCCTCAGGTGACCCCAAAACTGTGTAATTTGTATTTGTGGAAATTTTTTATTGGTGACACTAAGACTAGGACAACGGAAGGTACTTGGGGACGTCTCAGTGCTGGGGACCCTGCTGAAGTCGACCAGGAGTGCTCATCACTGAGGGGGTGAGGTGCGGGGGTATGTGGGGGGTCCAGGGAGGGACTCCTGAAGGACTGACAGGGAGGTCAGATCCAAAAAGCCTTGCGTGAAGGCTAGGCTAAAGAGGATTCCAATTGGAAAGAGTGTGTGTCTTTTCAGTTCTCCTTGTAAAGAGTGAAGTGAAGAAAGAATGTGTCGTAGTTTCGTCCTGATTGGACAATTTTGTAATATTGACACCTGATCAAACCAATGAAAAGGATGATAGGCCTCTAGTGAACACACATTTTGAGGTGAGAGTCCGGACATAGGTCCCTTCTGGTTTCTGGTGGGGGGAGTCGAAGAGCCAGCCTGGCTGTTTCCCATGGCCGGATCAGGCTGAGGTTCCCCCTTCCTTCCCCTGGCACCCCTAGCAGACAAAGGGGAAGGAGAGGTAGTGGGGATGGGGGGGAAGGCTCGGTCCAGTCCTGGCTGCTGAGATTTGTTAATCCAGGACAGCCCATGCAGCAAACCAGGGGCTGAGCCAGGCCCAGCGTCTGCCAGGCAGGGAAAAGACAGGTGATCAGCCCTGGTGTGAGACATCTGAAGCCTGACTGGGCTGAAAAAAAGATCCTAGCCTCCCTCTCTCAGCACAGCTGGGTTTGAAGGCAGCAGCCAGACCTTGAGACCAGGCTTTGCTGGCCCAGCCTCAGCACCACTGCAATGCATCACCTGACTGCCCTGTCCCAGCTGTGGCCTGTGTTAAATTTTTTCCTAACCAGATGAAACTTCAACAGCATGAATCTTACCCAGAGGAAAAAAAAGGAGACGGATGAAATGTAGAAAGACACAGCATGAGACTTAATGTCAGAGGAAGTAAGAAAAGAATCTTAAACCGCAAGGAAATTTAAGGAGTAGCCTGGTTAGGTTGGACTTCTCTTGTGAGGCCATAGAGAATGGACTTAAGTACCCTGTAACCTATGTATTTTAGGGGGATGCAAAGTTCTAGTCATAGCTGTGAGTTGATGTATTTGTGAGCTGCTGGAGGAATTGAACAGAGGAAGACCGAGAAAGTGAGAGATGATGCTCTCTGCCCACTGAGAGAAGATGACCTCTGTTTCTTGAGATGAAGAGAACTCTTGTTTTATACTAGAAGAGGCATCCTTAAACTGTACCCTAATAAATACGATACAGTCCATGAGCGGCTGTGGAAGGCTGTCTCATGGAAGGGACTTCACAATGGCAACATTTCTTCCCTGGGGCGGGCAATTTGTGAAGTGTGAAAGCAAGAGAACTGGTATCTTGTGGAAAATCTCTATGGTATTCAAGAGAGACTCCTTTCTCCTTGATGACTTGAGAAATGATTATTTTAAGGGTGATAACTGACTGAGAATCCCAAGTTTTGTCTTTTTATATTGCAATAAGAAAGTGAATAGTTGGGGGGAGGGGAAGAGAAGTGTTTTGAATGTTTCATTCTGATTCTTTTTTTTTTTCCCTTTTAGTGTTAGTTAATAAAGTTTTTTTCCTTTCAAGCCTGCTTTGCTCTTGATTGGGAAATATCAAATTGGTAAACCAAAACTAAGACATAAAATTGGTGCTTCTGCTTGGTTTCAAGTCAAAACCACAACAGAGTGTAGACCCCATCTTCCTGTGTGAGAGTGTTAAAGATAAGTTTAAGTTACTTAAGGAGTTGGGTTGCGTCTCTTTAACTTTGTTTGGGTAGGGGCGCCTTAAAATTTTAGTTAAGGACTGATTAAAAAGAAGTTAAAAAATGGGAAAGTGCGTGAGTAAAAAAACAGGCTCCAAAGGAAAGAGTAGGAGGAAATTAAAAAATATTCCTCCTAGTAGCCCCCTGGGGCAAATGTTAGACTGATGGGATTCACAGGAGACCACGAAGGGCTTAGACGAAGTCAGAATGATTGCATGGAAGTCTGGCCCAAATTAAAACTACAGGGAGAGTAACCATGGTATGAAACCAGGGACTCATGGACATGCTCTCAACTAAATCAGTATCTGAAGGCTTGAGAAGACTTTGATTTGGATCAATTATCTTATGCAGCCTGCTGGGGAAGGGATGTCATAGGCAAGGGAGACAGTAAAAGTATGTAAGTTGCAAAAACAAAGGGAAAGACATAAAAAGGATGGAGAAACTAATAGTAGATGGGACCCCCTCGATTACCTACCTCCTCCTCCTCCAGTTTACCCAGCGGTGCCCCAAATCCCTCTCCCCAATCCCCTGACTCTGCCTTTTGTAACTTCAGTTCCTTCCTCAATTTCTTCTGTTGAGGCCTCGGTTTCTTTCCTTTCAAAACCCTCAACCACTCCGGTGCTCTCCCCGGTCCCAATCTCAGATCCTTTACCCACTCCAGCTATTTCCCTCCCATCGTCCCCTGACCCAGCTATACCCTCAGTTTCTCCTTCAGCCCTTCCAATTCACTCTGCTTTGTCCCTGATACCCCCTATTGCAACTTTGGCCCCTTCTCCCTCACCCACTATCATCCCCTTACCACTTCCATCCAGTACCCCTCTCTCAAATTGAACTATTTTTCACCAAAATCCCTCACCTTCTACACCTCCAATCATCTCAGTCCCATCCTCTGTAGCCCCTATGACTAACTTCGTCCCTTCCCCTTCACCCATTACTGTCCCTGCACCTCCTCCCAAATGGGAGTTGAGTCTGTCCATGTTAATACTAGCCCTTCCTCAAACGACCATCAATATATCTCTATATCCCCCACTCTCAATCGAAATATAAACTTCTCAGAGGGCCCTTTTTTTAACACTCGATCCAAAGCACATAAGGGTAGAAAGACTTTTTCCCTTAAGGGAGGTCCCTGTGGGTGGCGTGGCTGGAGGCATTGGTTTTGTAAATGCCCCATTGACAGCCTTGAAGGTCCGGGAATTTAAGAAAGAGCTAGGAAATCTTGTGGAAGACCCCGTGAGTATATCTGACCAGGTGGATCAACTCCTAGGCCCCAACATTCACACCTGTGGAAATATCTTAAATATCTTATTTATCTTATTTATCTTAAATATCTTATTTAATCCAGAAGAGGTCAGGATTACTCCAACTGCAGGAATTAGTATATGGGAAAGGGAGAATAGATTGAGGCCCCCAGGCAATCATAAAATGCCACTAGTTGACCCTGGGTGGAATCCAAATTAAGTGGAGGGAAGGAGAAATTCAGGGTATACTGTAATTGCAAGAACAGAAAAAGAAAACATGGAAATTATAGGAAAAGGGAAATAACCTCCCAATTGGTCAGCCCAGTGCTGCAAAGTATATACCTTAAAAAGAGATTTGCTAGAAGGGGATAGAAGAACTATTTACACTGTCTCATGATATGGGTTTGGAATAGCCCACACCTTCGGAAAAATCTGGGGAGTGGGGATATTTGAATTCAAAAGGGAAAAAATTCAGTACATAAAGAATTAATAAAATCCATATTAGAATCTCTGCCTAAACCAAAAAAAATAGTGGTGGTACATATTAGAGGACATCAAAAAGGGGATACCTTGGAAGGAAGGGGAAATCAACTGGCTGATAAGATAGCCAAGGAAGTGGCTTTAGATATGAGAGAAGTAGTAAAAATTTTCAAATTAGACAATATACCATCGAAAAAAGAGAGAAGAGAGGAAGTAATATTCAGTGAAAAAGAACTAAAAGCAATAAAAGAACTGGGGCTATGTCAAGGGGAACAAGAGGAGTGGCTTACATCTGATGGACACAGTTTCTAAACAAAGCCCTAGCCCAAAAGATACTAACTGAGATACATAGATTGACTCATCGGGGGACCCAACGTTTATGCGACCACTTCTTGAGGGAGAACCTGTGCATTGGGATAAATTATTTAGCAAAGGCTATAAAAAAGGGGTGTATAATCGATCAAAAGGTAAACCAGAAAGTAATGAGGAATACTGAGCCTAGAGGAAGAGAACTAACACTGAGACCCTTCCAAAATGTACAAATAGACTTTATAGAGATGCCTCCTGTGCAAGGTTATAAACACCTACTAGTAACAGTAGATCATCTCACTCACTGGGTAGATGCTTTCCCAATCAAGAAAGAAATAGCAGAAGCACTTGCCAAAATAACGCTAGAACACATAATTCCCAGGTATGGGCTGGTCAATAACATTGATTCAGACTAAGGACCACATTTTATTGCCCAAATGCTAAAAGCAATGATCAGAGCTGTGGAAATAAAGTGGAGATTGCACACTCCATGGCACCCCCAAAGCTCAGGAAGGGTGGAGAGAATGAATAAGATCTTAAAGAGTGTATTGACCAAATTAATGGCTGAGATCCAGATGAATTGGCTCAGGTGTCTACCCACTTGCCCTCTTACGAATCAGGATGAGACCACAATCAGATCTTAGAGTCTCCCTATATGAAATGATGTTCAGGCTTCCTTTCCTCAAACCACCCTATAGTGTAGGAGACTATTTAGAAGGAGAGGCAATAGCTCGTAAATATTTAGAAACTATTGGGAGGACATTAGACCATCTCATAAAAAAAGGATACCTTCCCCAGACCTCACCCCTTGATACCAATGCACATCAGATTAACCCTGGGGATTGGGTGCTGTGGCATGGTACCCCACTAACTTCCAAATTTGAAGATCCCTTCCAGGTACTGCTTACCACCCACACCACAGTATGGACCTAGGAAAAGGGCTGGACCCATATCACTAGAATTAAAGGACTAGTACCACCTCCTCATGATTAACTGGACCCAGTAACAACACTTGCTAACTCTTCTGAGTGACTTGTAATCAAGAGTCCTACTCAAAGTGATTTTTTAAGAAAAAGCCAAAAATCAGTTGAAGAATATGATAGACTGAAGCTGCTATATTAATGGTTGTTGTTAATTACTATTATTACCACAAACCAGTTGTTGTTGTAACAAACTATAAGAGTTAATATCCTAACTGTTACAATAAGTGGAAAATGTAAAGATATCCAGAGCCATCATCTCCTGCAGAGCATTCCCTAAAGGGCCACAAAATTAATAAAAAGTGGAGACCAAGAAAGGGCTCTAACATCTTTCCCAAGGAATCTCCAGACCCAAGAGGCCAGATTGGGTGAGGCCAAAAGACAGGAGAGCCATGAAGCCCGCCACATCAGGAGTGGCTCATACCGCACTATTGGGAGGACTAATGTTAGTCCTATTTATGAATAACAACATAGAGGGTACAGGAACCAAATGCACAAAGTGCTATCACCCTCTTTATGATGGGGAAGATCTTGGTTCTCTGATCAGAGTCCATATGAACATAAATCCCACTTTTTGATCATTCCCAAATAGACACCTGCCAAGAGGATGAGAAAACATATTGGATTGCAAAAAATACAGCCTCATTTAGGCAATGCCTGCTGGGAGAGTGCCCTGAGAAGAAATCTGGTTCTGCTTTGAATATGAGGGATTGGATAACATAATCAAAGAAAAATCACTAAGAGTGAAAAAGGGAGACTTAGAGGAACCTCTAGGAAAGAATCTATTTATAGATTCAATAGAAAAGATCAGTAGAGAACTAAACCCTATGAACTGTTGGGTTTACAGTAACACCCAGATGTCAGAAATCTGGCCGTGGGAAGGAATCAGTTTAGGGCCATTAGAAATTTTAAGATGGAAACTAATAGAGCAAAACTCCCAAATTATAGGGCAAAGAATAGATGGGTGGGATCTTAAATCGAAAGCGATTGGAGAATAATGCATCAAGACAGCAGGGAATAGATATAAAACCCAAGTGGAAAGAATGACTGCGAGAGGTATCTGATAATAAAAGATATGGATAGTAGGTGGATTCTGATCTTGGGGATACTGTACTGCAATTTATATGTTAAACAGAATCATTCAACTCCAAGCAGTACTTGAAGTTGTGTCCAACAAAGCAGCCCTTGCTCTAGATCATATCAGCAATCAGTTAGCCCAGACTAGAGTCATGGTCTACCAAATCCAACTTGTGGTAGATTATTTATTAGCTGACAAAGGGGGAATTTGTGGCAAGTTTAATTCTTCAGAGTGCTGCTTCGAGATCAACGACAAGAGTGAAGTAATCAAAAATATCTCTAAAAAAATATTTAAAATTGCATACCCAAGAATGGACTCCCCCAGTAAATTCTAATTGGTGGAATGATTTTTGGTCATTTAAAGTATGGTGGGGGAAGAAAGCGGTGTTCTTCATAGCCAGTGCATTGCTAAGTTTTCTGTTCTTACCATGTCTCCTTCTATGCCTAAAGCAAACAGTAACATCCACAGTCCAAGCAAGTCTCCAAATCCCAGGGAGATATTGTGACCAATAGAAGGCAAGCCAAAATAATGACAGCGGAAACTCAAAATCAAGAACACAAAGTGGCCCAAAAGGTATATAATTTTAAAAAAATTATTAAAAATTAAGAAAACTATATTCCCAAGAGCCAGAAACTGCAAACTGATGCCAGTCCAAGGCCCAATCAAAAAGATAGAGGGGGGATTTTGTAATGAATAAGAAAAAATTTTCTTGTACAAGAGTGTAAATGTTGCAACTGTAAATACCTTCTTTGTACCCAAATTTATTGTAACTTATCTTGTACCCAGTGTTGTTATGACTGTAAGTGCCTTCCTTATACCCTATACTGTTATAACTGTAAATGTTTCCCTTGTTAAATACCACTTACCTCATACCTGTACCCCTTTTAGACTCTATGCCCTCCTGCCCCCCAAGTACTGCCTCTGCTGCTCCCTGCTCATCTTTAAAATAGTGGCCGATGACATCACATGGTATGCAAATAAGAGAATTCCCATGGACTTTAGCACCCAGCAGAATTGGAATTAAGACCTAAAACCCTTAGAGCTGGCAAGTCATTACTGAAACAGGGCTCCAAACTACGTCAATGAGCAGAGAAAAACATCAGACTGCTTACTGGGGATCCGTGACTCAGAGTGTGTGGTTGAGTAACACTCATTACTGTTGAGTAACACTCGTTACTGTTGAGTAACGCTTGTTTTGCTTGACAGCCCCAGACCACAAGACAGGAAGCGTTTTCTTAGGGGCTCTTGTGAGAACAGAAGCCCCGGCTGAGCCAAGAGACAAAGCTGTGCACGTCCTCCTCCTCATCATCCAGCAGGAGCAGCAGCGGCGGTGTGCATGACCCGTCGGGCCCCACACCCAGAGCTGACCTCAATAAAGGCCTTTAAAGAGGAGTTTTTCTCCTGACCCATTTCTTTCAAATATGATATGACATTGCATATTTTAAAATCTCTGGTCTAATATATAAATTTTACAGTATTCACACCTGTATATTATCCCAAAATGCATGTTACTATTTAAACATACATATTCTCCATAGAATAGAAAGAAAGGACAAACTATAAGCTTATTGATTCTTGATCTTGATTCTATTTACTTGTTTTAAATAACACACTGGCTTATTCACATAGCCAATACAGTTTGGCAAATCAAAATGACACAATTATTGCAAGTTAGACAAGTAGTGATTGTGCATATTTTAGTATATCTATCCAGCTACAGAGTCAGATAAATACTATGACTGTAAAAAAGAACATTTGCAAACTAAAAAAGTTTTGTTCAACAGAACGGTTGTGATAAGGAAATTCATTCATTTGTGAGACACTCTCAGCATTATTTAACATGTAACATCTTAACATCTTAGAAATTAATTAACACTCAAAGTAATTATTTTATATGTAAAAAGATTGATTATGCACCAAGTTGCATCAAGTGGTTTTTTCCTTTTTTTTTTTTTTTTTTTTTAATAGACAA
>CM031878.1:20496436-20508571 GCA_018697195.1 Certhia americana
TATGAACCTTTAGCAGCTGATGTTACATGAATGACAAAGTCTGTTGCAGCAGGCACACCTACATATGTAGCTCACTTCCTTATGCTTGCATGGTGACTTCTCAGAGGGACAGAAGTTCACTATCATAGCTGCATAGCTGGCCAGCCTGAGATCCTCATGAAACCAAAGGGCAAAAGCACTCCACTTCTGCCGGCCCTCTGGCTCCAATAAACTTTCTGACCTCCATTTTCTACAGTGGTACAAAAGTTCAAGGATTATTTTACACTGCCTGTCTTCCATAAAATTTGTACTCATTTAATGAATTATGCTTTAGTTATACACAACTATAGTGTGTTTGCATTAACCCTGCTATGTAAAATATAATGGTGGGTTAATAGTAGGATAATTTCCCCATGGAAAAGAATTATGACTTTGACCCTCCTGGAGTCAGAATAAAATGCTGCAGGGGTAAGGGACCTTATTATCGTTACCTCCCTAAATCCTACCGTAACAGATGAACTGAAAAATAGCTTATGTGCTTTGGATAAATTTTTCATTCAACAAATTAACATGATTTAGGGTGGAAAGATATGTACATATTATCCTTTCTAAGGCTTCTTTAGCTTTTATGTCTCTGACAATTTTTTTTTTTTTTTTAACTGGATGAAGTATTTAATCATTTCATTTGTCTGGAATTTCATTACTAAATCCATCAAGACCTAGAGCTGTGTTAGAGTGATTGAATATCCTTATAAAATGCCCCTATATTTGCCATCAGTTCTAATTATCACAGTAAATGCATTTCAATGACACTAAAAAATGCTAATTTTTTACACTAAATCACATTTTTTAACACTAATATCAAAATGGCTATAAATGGTTTTGAAAACTTGAAAACATTCTTTTTGAGTAAACAAAGCATGGCTGTTGAAAGAGCCTTTAGAACTGTTATTTAAGGAGTCACTGAATCTCTTTTTGCTCAATTGCTGCTTGCTTTATTGGAAATAATTGTTTTTTTCTTTTTATTTTAAGCGATGGCTAAGACAGTTTACTCACCTTAGCATCTCATGAGTTTACTTCAGACTTTTATGTGTTGTATACCTGCAATATTGAAACAACTTCAAAATCATTTAATAAGCTAATTAGTTTTGAATGGGCCAGAATCAAGGCTTCCTGGGTAATTGTACAAAATCAGATGCCTTACTGTGCTAAAAACCAGTCTTGTGTTATAAGTTGCATGTCCAGTGCTCCTTGAGGTAATATTTCTTGAATTCACTTGCTTCATGGGTGACTTCACGGCTGACATAACTCATAACCTTAGTCCTTATGATGAACATAAGATTATTAATTTTTACCTCCTCATTTCTGTGACTTTTTTTCTGTAATACAAGAGTCTTTTGTATATGATTAATTTCTTATGGCAACAGTTCTGTGACTGCAGTAGATTTTATCTTTATTTAGGGTAAAGAGAGGTTTCAACTGCTAGAGACACACTGAGTGGTTGAGCTTGGCAGAAGATGCAACAGGAAAATTTGCCAAAGGGTGAAGGGCTATTTAAAAGTTTCCAGTGTATTTTTATGATTGAATTTATTTTTAAAAGTTTTGATTGAAATTTAATTTGGTTTCTGAGAAAGAAATACAAAGGAAAAGAAAGCATGTATTTACATTTCTCCAGGCCTTTGATTTAGAAATTATTTTGTTTCCAAACATCTTTATAAAGTTGTATTTGAATGGTTTTGAAATACCTGAATACAAACTGAAAGAGGGGAAATTTAGGCTAGATATTATGAAAAAATCTTTTACTGTGAGGACAGTAACATACTGGAACAGGTTGCCCACTGACCTTGTGAAAATCCTATCACTGGCAGTACTCAAGGCCAGGTTGGATGGAACTTTGAGCAACCTGGTCTCACAGGAGGTGAGACCCTATGACAGGGGTGGTTGGGACTAGATAATAGTTTTAAGTTCTTTCCGATCCACACATTCTATGATTCAATGATTCTATGATACCTTTGTGTAGTACAGGAGAGTGATAAAGCAAAAGAAAGGTTTTTATTAAGCAACACAAAGCAGTATAGGAACACAAAGCAGAATGTGTTTGTATTCTGGCTGCTGCAGGAGGATGCTGTCCTGTTCCCCCCGTACCACCTCAGCTGCAGCCTGGCTCAGCAACCACTGTTTCCTGCCCTCCAACCCAGCACCTCTTCCTGTTTCTTCCATAATTTGAAGAGGCACCTGCACCATCCCCCCCTTTCCTTCTCAGGCCAGTCAGGGCAGGATATTCACTGCATCCTTGAGCATTACCTCAAACCAGGGGCACACTGAGGCTGCCAGGGAGACCTCAGCCTGGGTATTGCTGAAGTTTGGGGGTTTTTCCTGTGCAGCTGCATTGGTCTACCCTGCTGGGTCCAGCCTACCATCTCTCCCTTCTCAATGGCCTTCACCAAACTCTGTAGGCCCCAGCCTGCCCTGTCTTGGATTCATGTAGTTGGTGGGTGTGGGCTGCTACACTCATTGCCCCATGTGGCAGTTCCAGCTGTTGACAGCCCAATGTGCATACTCCAGACAGTTCACACTGATGCTGGCTTCTCAACGGATGGATGCCAAGATGCTGCCATCCAAGTCAGCCACACCGCAGCACCTCAAGGAGCAGGTATGGCCAAAAGGAAAGAGAACACCATCTGGGCAGGAGTGCAGGGGGAGAAAAAGAGTGAGAAAAGGAATATGGATGCCAAGACCAGCAGAGGGGGAAAGTTGTTCTAGCCCTTTCTTCTTCCCTCTCTGCTTCCCTGTTCCCAAATCCGGAATTTAAAACATTAATTGGCAATATATTGTTAAATTACTCAAAGCTGGGTCTATTTAGCCCGTGACAGCAATTGGTAAATCATATCCCTGTCTGTATCTACACCCTTGAGCTTCCTCACTCATGTTCTTGTAATTTTCGCCCATGTCCTGCTGTAGGGAGGGATTGGCCAGGGGCTGGAGGTGAGGCTGGAAGCTGGATGGGGCCAACATACCATGAACAAGAACTTCCTAATGTGAGTGACCCAACACCAGGAAAGAGATGCACTACTTCTTTACATAAAAGATTTGATCCCCACATCTGTTGGGTCTCAACCCAGTTGGAAGGTTTCATTCCAGTTTTTTGATAGAAGTGTGAACAGACACTTCAGATTTTGCAGTCATCTGCAGGTTTCTGGGCAGTTTATGGCCAAGGGGTCACAACATCCCTATTTCCTATGGCCTGTAGCATTTTTGGCTCTCTCCCCACTGAGATCCTACTCTTCTCTGTCCAACACTTTCTGCACATACTCATTGCACTTGTTATATTTCCACATTCTTGATCCAAACCATCCTCAGCTCTTCTTCCAGTCTCTGGTGTTTATAGTTTCCATTCTTCCTGTAATCCTGCTTCTTTGACTTCTCTCCTGTTTGAATCTTCACACCCTATGCTACATGTTTTCAGTAGCAAAGGCAATAAAACCACAGGAAAAACAACACACAAAAATTTTCAGCATTTAAAAATTTTCACCAGTGTCTTTAAAAGCCTCTCCCAGGATTTGTGATTCTTTTATACATGGTTGAATATCAGGGGTTGAATATCAGGCTCATTTCAGACAAACTGTAAATTATTTTTTTTGTTATATACAAAAATGTTTTTACTCTATGAACTAAGGTAGATCAGTGATGAAATTAGGCTGCATTCTCATACGGATGGTAAAGTCACATTCCTAACAGGAAGGTGTTCCTCCCACCAAATGTTGTCACTTATTCTGAAGCATAAAAGCACAGGAGCTTTGTATTGAGTTGCTGTGAGAATTTTAAGTGTGATTAGACAGTACATTTCCTTTGATGTGTTTTTTGAAATGGCCAAATTATTTTGGTTGAAAATTCAATAAATGCAAATCCACACCCTGCCCTCCCAAAATAAAATAGCCTAACAATGACAACAAAACCCCCCCACACAATTGATCACAACCTCAGCTATATTCTCATTATAGAAAACTTCAGTCTGACTGAGTGCAATTTTGCACAGTTATAAGCAGCTCAGGCAGACTCTTATGATAATGAAAGTAAAGGGCAACACCAGTACTAAAAGTGGATCACAATACATGTCCCTAATTTTGATACATTTCTTAAATGTTTGTGTTGACAAAGCTTAGGCCAGGACAGTGATTTGGAGAGGAAGATTTTCTGCTAGTTTATATGACTGGATTTTTTTGTCTGAATATTTTTGTCATGTTTCTGAGGTCTGTGAATCAGTCTTTCTGCTATTACATTTACTAGTCACAAAGGAGAAAAATGTCACGGGAGAAGCATAATCTTTCTATACTTAGTAAATGAAGACTAGTTCGCTTAAGCACTTCATGTTTATTACATGAAGTGTAATAAACTTCATGCAATAAGCTACATACAGGTTAGAAAGATGAAATGTCACATATGCAAAGATTATTTTAAGTGCAAACACAAATATTCAGAGAGAGTTGCTTTGAACACAGAGAATAACGTTGAGAAGGTGCAAATTTGATCTGTGTTGTTGACACCAAAACTACTGAATTATTAAATCAACTGTGGAAATTGCATAGTACATAAAAATCTTGGTTTGCTTTAGCAGACCTTATAATTTTCAAAATATATTTATTATTATTATTATTATTATTATTATTATTATCATCATCATCATCATCATCATCATCATCATCATCATTTTTTTCCAGATTTTGAGGGACTTACCCATTTTTGCCTGAGAGAAAACTTTCCTTAATACATATGGCAGTCTGTGTGGGTTTGAAGAATCCCTCTGGAGAGGAAGCCAAGGCCAGCTGAGCAACAATGTCTATTATTTTCACAGCTAGCTCCTTCAAATTAGCTTCCTACATAAAATTAACCTCGTTTCAGATTTTTAAGGATCCTTTGTACATATTTAGGAATCTGACTTCAGTCATTTACTTTTTTAAGTGTTGATCACTACATTTAATCTGGAACATAAGAAATGTTTGAATTTTAAACATGTAAGCTTTGGATAAATTGAGAGTTTCCTACATCCCTGTCAGTGGAATTTTTATTTTAAACTGGCAGTTACTGGCATAAACAGCATTTAAATTTTGGCAGTAAATGAATCTAAGAATATGGATTTGTCAACTTCAGCTCCCAAAACACTATTGAAAAATACTTATTCTCAGATCTAGCTGTCCTAGGATGAAATTGCTAATTAAAAAAATACAACATAGAAAAAAACCTGAAAAGCCTGTGGTTGAGGTAAAATTTTAGCAATGTATTCCAATGGACATAGAATGATATTGTTGATATTAGTCTACCAAGTTACAGATTAAATAAAGGCCAAATTTTGATGTAGAATCTACTGAGTTTGTACCACACCTTATGGCATACATAACACCTAGGCAAAAGTATGCAAGATCTGAAGTCTATGCATCTCCTTGACAGGAATGAGCTTCTAGTAGAGACAAAGTAAACAGAAAATTCAGTCACCTTACAGCAGGCATGTAAATCTTACATCACAGCAAGGGTGATTGTTAAAACGGCGAACTTCCTCCCTCTTCAGACTCCACATAGAAACACAGAACTTAATTTTGGTACATGGTGGAACACAAATACAGTGAATGAAAAAGTATGAATAAGAGATTAAAGGATAAATCCCTGTGTCATAATATTACTTGAAAAATGGGAGGTACGCTACAATAGAGGTCATTTTTGCTATTAAAATCTTGCAAATTGAAAAAAGAAGTACAGCAATACTTTGAAAAGAAACTCCACAGCCCTTTTTTTCCTAATTCTGGTAGACAGAGCAAGTAAAAATTGGCTTTTGAACATTTTATTTTGCACAAGTTATTTATGCTAAAATTTGTATCCATCTCACTAAGCATGCAATGTCTATGTAGCTTAAAAGTCATGACATTCTGAGTTTGGGAGACGATTCTAGTTCAATGGCAGAGAGATCAGAAGAGTACAACTCTGAACATTAATCCTGTTTACATATACAATGAGCACTTAGTTTTTGCTCATTCTGTGAATAAGAATGTCTACACAAATAATACCATTTAAGTGCTGTGGCACCATTTTCAGTGTTCCCACACAATAGCTGATTTCTCAGAGAAAATCACAGCGTCTCCTCAAACACTGTGCCTGCTCTATTTAGGAACTGTAAGGCCTGGGATGAGGGCAGGCAGAGCTTACAGAAACCTCATGGGCTGCTTCAAACATGCTTTTACCTCAGCTGTTGCCATGGAGCTTTGGAGAGTTTGACAATTCAGGACAATCACTGGATCTCATATCCACTTTCCATTTTCATATTTTTCAAAGAGGTTCTTGATAACACTTGCTGGGAAGGACTTCTTTCCACAAACTTTGCAGCCATAATATCACCATCAACCACAGCCTGAACATTTATAGAAGGGATGCTTATGTAGATTTGAGGGCATCAAAACTTATCCAGGGAAGTCCAATACCCCGTGAAATCTGGAAAATGCATAATTTCTGAAGATGCAGCTGTGAATTAGGTTTATTTATATTGAGCTAAAGATTAAACCATTGTTTGTGAGTTAAATATTATCATCATTAAAAATATTGATCAGAATATACCACAAGATGCAGCAATGGTATAGATTATATTTAGCAGTCCACACCTCTCTGTGCCTCTCAGACCATGAGGCTGGCAACATAACCAGTGCAAGTCTCAGAGCTTCTCCCTTCTCCATACTGTATCTACATCTGGAGTTTTGGTTATCTCTAATTCCCATTCTGAATCTAGACCAGCTCTTCCTGCCCATCTGATCTTTGTAAGCCTTCATAACACTCATGACTGGGCATTAGTACTATGCTGCCATGATAAAGTGGGAAATTAGCATCTTTCTACTTCTCTAGTTACAGCACTCTGAAGCAAGAGTGATAATCTTTGTTAAAATATGAGAAGCTACAGTTTTTCCATAATTTTATGAGAGTCACAGCATTGACCTTGAATAAAGGAGCATTTAGGGAAGGAAGTCTTAGAGAAAGTAACCTTCCTGTTGTATGCCAGCTGGTAACAGGGTTGTGCCGTGTTCTTCCCTGCTGCTGGAATGTCACTATATATGCCTGATAAACAGATGTTGTGAAGGTGAGGGAGAAATTATGGAAGACTTAAGGGTTATCTGCCAAAAACTTGAGCACCTCTGCCAGCAGACTGGCGCAGGAACTCCACACAAGATGCTGGCAGTACACTTTTGTATCTGAAATCAGACTAAAACAGTTTAACTTCTCTTTATTATCCCTACCACCACAAAGACTCACAGCGTCCCTGAATCTATCTGAAACTGAGGGCAGGCTTCTGTTGTTTAGTCATAGTGGTGTAAGCTCAAAGCAATGCCTTGAGGGAGATCTGACAATGGGATCACTGCTTTGTGTTCCCCTGGATTCCTGTACAGCCTCCCAATGCTCTGTGATATGTACTGTGTTGAGCGGTGTTTCCTTTTTTTTTGAAACTATTCTGAAGGTATCAGGAATGTGAACGTCAAAGAGTAAACATTCACCAGTAGATTAATCTAAGCGTGATTTTTTGCAGGTCTTGTGACAGTGATTCATGGAGTGCTCCTGCAGGTCCTCAAGTGCCAGTAATCTGGGAAAAGTGTCTTTAGCAATTACACTGTTTAGTCCAGATCACATCATCTCTAGCTGTCAAGATGTGGAACTACTTGGTCTTGATAAAGGCACCTGCAGCAGGTGGAGGCCTACACTAGTTGAGTTTACTTCCCTGGCAAAGACATCTTACATCTAGTAACATATTCAATTAAAAGGCAAAATGTTTTATTTTTTCTTGGTTTTATTACATGTTCTGCAGATTTGAATACAGTATTTCTGTTCACGCATATGCCTATTGTTGCTAGGATTTACAATGTAACATGCCTAGCTTATTAATGCCTTTTGAGATCATCTGAAACTAATCAGCATGTTCAAATGCCCTTGTTTCATACTCTGCAAATGCTAGGGAAAGTAAATCATGCCTCACATTCATTGTTAAAAAGACTTTTAATGGTAAGAGAGAGATTCTCAGAACTGATTTTCTTAGGGAGGTACCAAGTGGATTCCGTTTACCCTAGAGTACCCTAAGCTCTAAGGAGATTTTCAGATTTAAAAAAACAAGGAATCTCCAAAGTATGCTGTATGTTTCGTGGTACCTGCCCCAGTCCAGAGATGAGAGCTGTCCTTATGAATGTTTGTATTGTCTTCCAGCCTATCACTGCTGTTTGCGTTGGTGAGTATTCCTGCCACTAAATACTAGTGAGCTGAACCCCACCAAATGAAAGCTTTTGAATTCCTGATCATGGATATTGCTTGAGAGTGAATATGCCGCAATAAAACATATCACATAAAAACTGAGGGTCATCTTTATGACCCTGTAACATGCATTCTCAATAAATCAGGATTCCCAAGAAAAAGAACTCTGATTCCAGATTTTACTGCTAGAGCTGGGAGGAGCACTTAAAGGAGTGCAGGAGAGCACTTAAAGCACAAACAGGAGCACTGTTTGCTTATTTTCTGCTAGTACTTCAGGTAGACAGCTTTGCTTCTTTTTCAAAGAAAAAATGGCAGAAAGTAAGGAAGGCGCTAATGAAACATTTATATACCACCAGTGCAGAAGTCCAGAATTAAATATTGAAAGGCCTATTCGTATTACAATCTGCATTCAGGATTGGCACTAATTGGCAATGCTGTTGGCAGTCTCAACAGGGAGGGCAAGAACTGAGTAAGCATGAAGACTTATTCATCCAAAGAAGTGGTTCTTCCAGGTCAGGTTTAATGCACATTTACTATGCAGAAAAGGAAGCACAGTGCTGTTGTTGCTGTAGTGTAACTGTCTTATTTGGAGAGCCTTGCATTTGCCAGATCAATCAGTTTTGCCTAGGGATTTTCTCAGGTGCTAACACTATTGTCAATGTATTTTGAAAAGTGTTTCTTACCAGAGGTAGACTTTTGCCTAAATATTCAGAATCAAAGAGGAGAAAGAATATTCTAAGCAGTATAAAAAAGAATTTGATGGAACATTGCCTAGTTCATAAAGTCAATGTTTGAAGACAACTGATGTCATAGAACTGATGCAGTAGCTACTATAAAGCTCTATTTTTTGTATTTGACTCATTAAAGCTGTAATATGAGACAGATGTTTGCCCTGCTGAAACCATTGTCCCACCTTTTAAAATTTTTGCATAGCTTCACAGTCTTTCTGTCTGATGTCTCTGGTTCATTCAATACACTGCTGCAATGTTTACTTTTTTTGCCTGTCATTTTTACAACGTAAAAATACTGCTCCTTTGATTCCCCACTATCATTTCTTGGTAAAGATCCTGATCTTTAGCTTGAAGGGCCAATTACAAAGTCAATCATTATCTTTTTATTTGTCTTCTCATGCTGTCTCATGTACTGCTATTATTTGCCAACAATTTTTTTTCTATACCTCTTCATGCCTTTTTCCCTTATACCTTGATATCTTGTGCCAAACTTGTCAATAAATCTGTTAGCCTGTCATTCTTTCAGTCCTTCAAGACCACACTGAGTGTAGGAATGTCCCCAAGCTATTACAAATGGCTATATAATCAGGGAGTTTTGAGATACATTTTATTTCTTTTCCTATATTTTGTTTTCTGTTAACTAACATGAGAGCAGCGAATAGTGCACATCTTGAACAGCTGTAACTGTACAGAGCAGGCAACTGCTGTGTGTACTGGGAGAGGACAGAAAGGGAATATTGAGGCGATCAGGGAATGGCTGCATGAAAATGTACAGGCAGAAAAAAGTGTGTAAATGGGTGAATGTATCCAAAACTGATCCAGACACCTGTAATAGCTGACATCAGACCACTCTACACCCTTCTCTCCATATTCTGCACCAAATGAGTCCAATGCATGACAGGAGGTATTCAAAGCTTATTAAATAATGGACTTCTTCTCAACAAATGTTTTCAAAATGAGCTTCTCAAGTCACGCCAGATATTCAGTGTTTTGCTACAAAGTACTTCACTGATTTGTGATGGGGAAGTGCAAGCAACAGTGCTTTTCCCAGGATGGAAAATGATGTAAGCTTCTATCTTTGCTGATTTTAGCTTTAGCTCCCTTTTAGATACTATAGGCAACATAACATCCTTCTTCTGTTCGTGTAAGATAATGTTAGCAGAGCACGTGATCTGACATAGTCTAGAGGCCAGAGTAGAACAATACTGTCACTTGTCTCTGTAACTCCAGGGTGATATAATAAATTTTGAGTGCCTTCTTAGATTTCAATTTATGGCATAAATTAGAGCAGTTCAGTGACTATTCTAATGTATTCCTTGCTGCCCCCAGATTACATGGGCTGTTCTGGCAGCAGATAATAAGTGAAGTGTAGAAGTGCTTTGGCTAAGCTCTGTTTTTTCCAGTCTCATCTCTGGCAGCAAGAGAAAGAAATGACAGGACCTGCAGCGTTGCTTTTCACCACCTGGCAATTTTCTTATACATTGTGAAGAATAGGTAGGAAATTAAGGAAGTTGTTCTGCTATGAGTATGACATGAAACCAGAAGCAGATTCTGACGGAAAAAGATTTAGCTTTAAAACCAAAGACTCAAGAATTACGAATAAGTCCAGGTTTTGGAGATATAAAAACTTATGTGCAGAATGTGGAGTATGAAGGAGGAATCTTTTCACTGGTTAGTTAAAATCATTAGACTTAGGTTTGGAGTAGTATATGTATGTAATTCATTTAGCCAAAATGAGATTTTGCCTCTGTGTGTGTATTGCATATTACCTTATCATTAAACATAGGCAAATTTCTGGGTCAAATTCTGTCCCCAGTGACTCTTACAATCCTCTTCCACAATAAATTAACTTTTAAAGGTCTGATCTAAATACTGGTAAGAAGTCACAAATAGCTAGCAGCATTGTTACAACCTAATATCCAGCATCAAAAGCTTGCTTTAAACAGAGAAGGACTGAGATTTGGGGAATTTTGTATCACTGTTTTTCCTTTCACTAGTAATCTGATGACCCATATAGTAATAATAACAATAATAATGTCTTATTTTTCATTTACCATCTGAGCATTCTGGATAAACGGATCAAATTAGAAATCTGAAAAAGGGAAGACTTGCATTCTGGTTCCTATTTTCATCAACTATGTACTGTGTTAATTAGAGCACATCAATAACTGGTCTGTGCTCACATTTCTCTTTCTGTGAAATGGAGAAGATAGCTATTCTGTAGCGATGCTCTGGGACTTTCTTCATTACAAAAGCTCTTAGTCTGTCTTGATTTCACAATTGGATTAATCTGGGGTCCAGGAATAAGCAAGTAAGGCCCTCGTATATAGTATTAAATATTGATATATTTAATTATGTTATATACTTAATGTGCATTAGCACATTAGATGAGGACCTATGTTCTCAGGAAAGAAAAAAAAGGAGGAATTTTCCAAAATAATATCTAAACAATATTTTAAAAACTGACAGGATAACTGGGCTTAAAAGACATTTAGGTCCTAAAAGATGAAGGAGTTGTCCAGAAAGATTTACAAAAGCTTTCAGACACCTAACTTTTTTCATCTGCTTTGGTTTCAATGACTGAAAGCTTGGTCACATCCCAGTGTCGATGCCCGTTTCAAAGTCAAACGCTCCAAGGGGACTTTTGTTTGTGGCAAGATCACAACCAGACGTCCGTAGCCTTCTGCAAAATAGTACGAAGACGGCAAAATTGCTGCCATAAACTGCTGGCAGCTCCGTTTTAGAGGAAGTGAGGGGCGCAGAAAACCCTTACATAATGTAAAATACCTGCTCTCACTTAAACCCGTGACACCGCCCGGGAGGGGAGCGGCCGGAGCGCGGCTCGCTGTGCCCACGCCGAGTCGATCCCTTCCGATCTCGGGCACTGGCAGACCCCTCTCCACACCAGGCTGCGGCCGGCGGGACCGGGCTGTCAGTGTGCCGCCACCCGCGGGACGCCGCGCTTTTCCCTGCCTCCTTCCGCAACAGGGAGCGCTGCTTCCCTCTCCCAGCCGACTCGACCCCGCTACCTGCCGCCCTCCCGCCGCGCTCCGCCGCTCCGGGCCCGCCCCCCCCGCCAACTGGCTCCGCCTGGCCCGGCCCGTCCCGCCCGCCCGCAGGCACCGCCCCGCCCGCCCGGAGCGCGGTGCCTGGC
>CM031878.1:20508929-20680702 GCA_018697195.1 Certhia americana
CTCCCGCGCTGCGCTCTGCGGGGCGGGGGTGCGTGGCTGCCGGCGGCGGGGAATGCGGGCTGAGCGGCTCTGAGCCCCCGGCCATGGCGGAGAAAGTTTCGGCGGCTTCGGAGCGGGCGCGGGGCGCCGGCCACGTCGGCTCCTCTTGCTCCGGCTCCTCCTCCGGCTCGGAAACTCTCTCCGAGGAGGGAGAGCCCGGCGGCGGCGGGGCGGCGACGGCTCCCGGCGGGGAGACGGCTTCGGCGGAGCGGGCGATCCCCGGCGGGCGGGCAGAGGACGACGCCTCGCTGGAGGAGCGGGATGAGGAGGTGCGCGGGGCCGGGGCGGCGGCGGCTGCTCCTCCGCCCCTGTGCTCCGGGGCTGTCCCGGGGTGCGAGGCGGAGTGACCCCGCGGCGGGCAGCGGCTTCGTGCCCACCTGGGACCAGCCCCTTCGCGTCAGTCTCCCTGGCTGAACCCGAGACATTCTTGTTTCTGCTCTGCCGGCTTTAGCCCTCTGCCTGCCGGTAGTTGGGGGGGGTTGTATTTTTCTTCTTTTGAGAAAGCTTGTTTGTGTGGTTTTTGGGGTGTTTTGTTTTTTTTTTTGTTTGTTGTTTTTTTTTTTTTTTTTTTTTTTTTTGTTTGGGGTTTTTTTTTTGGTTTTTTTTTTGTTGTTGGTTTTTTTTTTTTGTTTTTTTTCTTCCTTTTCCCGAGCGTGTCACCTTTGGAAAGCGTTGCTCCAGGGCAAACTCTTTAATGTCAGAAGGAAGTGATGGGCAAGCCCCCACACTGTAGAGTAATCCTCTGGTGAGAGCTTATGACAGGCTGTGGATCATGGAGGAGCACAGTGGGTGACAGATCCACAGTGTGATACGCGGGTACGCGTGTTCCCTTTCCTCTCCTGACCTAGCTACAATACCTTCTACGGCACTCCTAAGGCAAAACAGCCATCCCACAGTGTTACAGTAAAACGACCTTTTTGGGTCTTGAGATGGATTTTTAAAAATTATTTTGTTTCTTTGGGCATGATTCACGCTCCTTAAATCTATTTGAAGCCATGACCCCAACCAAATGCATTGTTCTGTCTGACTGCTGCTTTACTTTGCTTCGGTTCATCATCTCCTGTGTGCCTTACTTACGGTCTTTCCTTGTGGTCAACTTTTTAATTCGCTCCTAGGGGGTGTTTCTTTATTCTGTGCCTTTATGCGGCGGGATGTGCAAATGTTTTTTTTTGAGAAACCTTGCATTTCTAGAGGAATATCTGTTAAGCTGGTTGAAGCTATTTTCAACTAGTTGAGCTGTGGTAGTCAGGAATGTTTCCCTCTGCAGTAATGGCTGTTTATGTCGGTCGTGTTTTTCCTCTTTTACCGATGCATCCTATTAAATTTGTACAACTGTAGAACAGCATGATGAATTGGAACTAAATATACCTTTCTGTATCCCTCTGTTTTTTTGTTAAATGCTCAAACTCAGACCAGGTTTCTTGCTTCTTTCAGCTGCATGAGCCCCCAAAGAGTGAAATGTATTTCCAGCATTTATGGTAGGAGTCAAATGAATATGTTGTTTTGATTTTTAAAAAAATATATATAGATGTGAACTTGCTTTTTTTCACTGAACTGAGTAGGAGCTCCATAGCTGCTGTTAACATGGAGCACACTGCTAGGTGATTAAGATATCCTGCTTCTCGGCAGGAATGGTGTGTGTGTGGGCTTGGGGCTATGCTTACCACAATTATCTGGTGTCTAGATGGTTTAGTGCTCAGTTGGTAAGACTGCGTTATACCTTGTGGAAATATACAAAGTCTGTCTGTTCAGTTAGCTGAACTCGGAGCTGCTGGCAGACCAGTGAATTTCTGGTTAAGGTTAAGACTTGCTATTTCTGTTTGTGCTTTGGAGATAAATTATAGGCATCTTTTGAGTTGACAGTATAGAGAAGGTAAGCCCAAAAAAACTCAACGTTGCAATCATGGAATTTTGAAATTCTATAAGGGCAGTCTGATACCTTCAGTTTGTAGTGCTAGAAGATAGCAGCATAAACTCAAGTTAGTGTTGTGGAAGAGTTTGCTTAGAATATGCAGCCTTACTCTGTCCCCTTTATTTCCCTCTTCTAGATTCCTTTATTACCTGAAACCAGTTTTTTCTTTTTTTTGCTGTTTTTTTGCTTTGAGTCTGACCATCCTTCCGTTTTGGTGTAGTCAGAAATTAAATAATTAAATTTGCAGCTGAATTTCTGCCAACCTGCAGAACCACCTGGCAAATCTACCTGTATAATAACTTTTTTTTTTTTTCAGTGCAAGGACACCACAGTGCATTAGAGTGCAGAGGTTAATTTGGAACTGAGAGAGCATCTATTCACATGGAAATCCTTAAGGACAGTGGAAAAAAGCAAGGCTGAGGTCCAAGATGTACATACACATGATTTCAGGCTTTCTTTATGTGCTTCCTGCTGAAAGTATCCCATTGAGAGACGTGCTTGAAGATACTGTTTTCACATTGATATCCTACTTAATTACTGTTAGATAATGACAATGTTGATGGTCTCTGTGATTTTCTGTTACTGAGTTCTTTTAGTTATATGGATCCCCAGTGTTTGGTCCTGTGCTTGCAGGTTTCATTTCTCCTCTTGTCCTGTCCTTGTTCCTGTTGCCAGCATAGCAGAATTGAATCTGTTGTCACAGCTGTTCAGTATCCTTCAGGCAGCAGTGGAACAGATTGTCCTGCTACCTTCATTTTAGCTGGCAGTAAATTCTTCTAAGTCATGACATACAAAATGTTTCCAAACTAAATAAGTGGATAGTTAGAAAACGTGTATGTTTTCCCATACACATTACCATTTCAGGTGGTAAAAAAAGTAGAACTTTTTCTTCTTCTGTGATGTTGTATAAGACATCCTTGACAACTTGAACCTTGTCTCCTGGATTTCTTTAGCCTAAACAGCCCCAGTGTCTTTCATCTTCCCCTGTAGAATGTGTTTCCAAACATCTGATCATTCTCATTGCTGTCCTGTGTACTCATGCCAGCTGTTCACATCTGTCTTGAAGCATGATGTCTAAAACCAGGACGTCATACTCAGATTTACACCTTGCCATATCTGCTGGAACAGAGAGATTATTTCAGGGTTTCTCAACATGTGTTTTGCGTAGCCCAGACAGCTGATTTGCAGTTTGTAGTCTACTGAGTTTCGCATCTTTTCCTGAAAAATGATATGAACATTTCTACTCTACCAAAAAGTGGTTCATTGCCCCACCTCAGTGAACAAAGCTAATGCTGCTATCTAGAGTAGGTCAGCTGCTTTTATGCTCAGAAATTAGACTGTAGAATTGAAAGCATGATAACTCCTCTTCTGACTATCATGTCTGAAAGAGTTAAGTTCTGGAGGAAAACAGGAAAGGAAGGGGGTGGGAAGAGATGGTACATCAGTATTTTTTTTTTCCCTTCCCTGTTGTCATTGCTTCATCCTACAGTTGCATAAACTTCACCTTAAAAAAACCCCAAACAAACCACAAAATACCTGAAGAAAAGCAATCTATCATTTCATGTAAGGAAGAACAAATAATAGTTTACAGGATTACAGTCATCAGTTTCTGAAGTGGTTTTGATGTCTTACTTTGAGATCTTAGACATATCAGAATTAAATAAGGGTTTAACACCAACATCTGAGAAGAGCTTTGCTTTTGGAACATATGCGCATTGAAGGGCGGTGGATAGCAAGCCTGTAAACACAAATGAATTCAAGCAGATTATTTGCTTATGCTCTTCTGAGGTGAGTGGCTAACTGCTGACTGCAGGCAGGATGGGATTGCATGGTGAAGGGCACTCAAGGAGAATACTGCACAGATGATAGGTCATTTCTAATGCTGTATGGTTGTTTAGGGTTCCCCCCCCACCCCACAAATTCTCTCCAGAAATCTCTTTGCGGGAAGGAGTATTTTTGGTACTATCAGGAGAGGAGCTGGGGCGGGGCAACACTATGTTTATGTTGCTGTATTCTGTCTGCTTCTGCTCTTTGTGAGTAGTCAATATTGGACTGGCATTATGGGAACAGGAATAAATGCAAAAACCCCCACTATTTCCCCCATTTTCCTTTCTGCTGTGTTTTTGTCTTCTCTACACTGGTTTTCCTTTTGGCAAAAATGTGACTGTCAACAGGAAACATGGTTTATGAAATTTATTGAGCCAAATGGTGCCAAGTGTCATTGGCTGCAGTAGTTTTCTATCATTCAGAGTGTTTTACAGTCTTTCAGTTCAGCATAAGATATCCTTTTTTTTATGGTGGCTTTCAAATCTTAGTGTTTTATAGGGGAGGTGAAAGCTCACTTGTTTCAATCCTGTTTCTTAAGAGGAGAATGAAGGCAAGCTATGGATTCCTTGCTTACACCAGTATTCTCAAGGATCTGAAGGTTAAAGGTTAAATTGTGTGTCTTGGAGTTGTCTGTCTTTTCCATCACCTTTCTATAAACCTTGTCACTGTGACTACATATTGCTTATCAAAGCAGAGTAACGAAGGATGAGAATTCTTTTGGAATCATATTTTGCCATATAACACAGCTGTTCAAAATGGATTCAGAAACTTCTGGATCTGCCAGTGTCTTCTGAATTACCATAGTGAGTTCTCTTCATTATTCTAGATGCTTTAAAAAACTCCCTAAAACCACCCACCAAAAATGGGGGGTGGGTGGGGTGATGGCTGGAGGAAAGTATAGTATTTTGTTCTCAGATAATTCCAATTCTTGTTCTGTAAATTCAATGTTTGGCACTGAAGTGACTATTGGAGTTTATAAGAATCAAGATGATGAGTAACATGACAAGGTAAGATTTTTCATGAAAAGTACCCACTTTGAAGTTGATTGTTGTGCATTTTCTCCTACTATCTAGTTAGTGTGTATTGTGTATTAAAAAAGATACCTCACTGCACAGAGTGAGTACAAAATCTTTTTCTGTTGTGGCTTGCTCTTCTGGTGAACACATTCTAGGTGTTCACGTTGCAATCTGTTGCAACTTCATGAAGGCTCTATGGTGAGAATTAATTACTAGGAAGCTAAGGTTTTGTCATTAGAGTATTCATAGAAAGGTGTGGAGTAAGGTAATTAATGTATTGCTCTAGAAACTGCTGTTTCACACTTTCATCCTTTAACATATGCCCACTGGGAAGGTACAGTGTCTTCAGCATTATGAATTGTGTGCCAGATCCCCAACAAAACTCTGGTGCAGTTTGGGAGAGGGGTAGAAATCAAAATACTCTGGGCTAAAATAAACAGTGTATGAAGTGATGGTGATGTTTACATGTGCATCTATGTGTAGTGGAGGTGGTGGTAGTAGTTCTGGCAAAATGTCACTGTGACCTAGCTAGAAGTAGTATTTTTGTTACCTTTTCCCCTTCCTGCTTATCGTACCACAGAAATAATCATGGGACATTCACAGACTGTGTGGGACATGCTATAGATTTTTCCTCTAACTGTTTCAGGCCTTTTTGTGACTAACAGTGATAGATTCTTCCTGTTGTAGCACACCTGAATGATAAAGCTAGCTAAAGATGAATAGCCTAATTGCCAGAGTGTGATCTTTTGTTCATACTAAAGAATAGTAATGCCATCAAAAATTGTATTCTTCTCAGGGTTAAAATGATGGTGGTGGAATTAAACAAAACACTCATTTAGTCTACAGCAGCTGCAAAACTGTTACTGTCAGCCAGGCTATCAGCATTGCTTTTGGTTTTTTAGATGTGTTTGTGCTAAGTTACCTATAAAGTGAAATATTTGACAATTTAAGTGAATAGGGCTGTCTCAAGAGTCATGTAAAAGACTCCACTGATTTGCCTTTGGTATGAAAAATGTGTGTTTGTTACTACTTTAAACCTTTCCTGTGCTTGATAGGCCTTTAAAGATGTGTGCTGCTACGTATCCTTATTGTCTCAGAAATCCTCTGGGACATGGAGAGACGTTGAGGGCTTTATCTGAAACAGCCATGTGCTGCTGCTTGATGTTTGAGAATATCCGTACAGTACAGTAAACACTACAGTAGTAGTGTTTGCAGCTCTCTGAAACTTCTTTTCAAGAACTTTGCGGGTATAAATAAGCCTATAACCAGAACTTCTATCTTTCTTCTCACTTGGAGTAAGTGAGAAGTAAAGAAGCAGAATCATATGTTGAGTTGAATATCAGATTTTTTGCACCTGAACTATTTAGATACTTAAAATTCTTCTGGAAAGAGGTGGGTGAGGAACTGATAATTACAGTCTTCAAAATCTGAATGGTTTGCAGAAATGGCTTGCAGAGAGGCCCTTTTGCACCCTTTAGATTTTTCAGACTTGTGGACATCATCCTGAGGCTTATCTTCAGTGTCCCTTAGTGTCTGTATGTCCAACTATGAGACCAAATGTAAAGAAACGTCTTTTTTGAAAAGCTGCAGCTCTGTAGAAGGAGTACAGCCTGAGTACAGTGTAGTCTATTGTCTTTGACAGTGTGTTGGCTAGATGTAAGCGGCTTTGAACTGAAGGTTGGTAAACGTAACAAGGTGCATTACTCTTGTAGTATGAGGAAACTCTGTATGGTGGGGCTGCTTTGCTTTTAGTAACAGCTTGTGTGCATTTGAGCTTGTAGAAGGGAATAAGAGAGTCCAAAGTCTTGAGGCATAAAATAAAAGCATGGCCAAGCACAGTGTAAATGAGGGGATCATTGGGCTAGGAAGCTGAGCAGCTAGGTCCATCAATCAGTGCAGTGGGGTAGCTTTCCTCTTGGTTTTGTCACGAATTATGCACTCTTTCTCCCACTACCAGAGCACAACTGGGCTCAAAGATTGTAGTACTGAAGCATTAATACATATTGAATACTTGGTTTCTGAACCTACTGTTTTTGTTACTACCTAGAACTGGCAAACATAACAAGCAATGCTTTTCTGTAACAAGGCATAATAAAAAGAGCCCTTCCTTTAGAGCAAAAATCTGAAAGAATTGCAGAATAGGGAGACTTAGGAATAAGGAGCACAAAGACTCTGAAGAGATTAGTAATGAGAACTGAGTCCCCAAAGTTTTCTATTGAATGTTCCTTCAGTAAAATTGCTCTGACACCAGGCTGGAGGTTTTTTCTTACATCCATTATGACTAAGCAGATGCCTGTTACTAAGAACTTCAGTAACACAGGGTCTGCCTGTTCTCCTGCTGGGTTGGGAGCTGACCTGCTCAGACTTTGTCAGAAAAGAAATACCAGTCTTAACAGCTTCTTTAACAGGGAAAGAAGAAGGGAGGAAGAAAAATTTTGTTTTGTTTCTAGTTTGGTTTTTTGATTTTTTTTTTTTTTTTGTTTTTTTTTTTTTTTTTTTTTGTTTTTTTTGGTTGTTGTCTTTGGTGTGCACAGCAGTGTTCTAGCTTGTGTTGTGAGTTTCTCAATGTTACTGTATCAGTGGTACTGTGCCATTTCTAAGCCCCTTTAAAAACAGTTTTGTGTGCTTGAAATACTCTGCAGTCTAAAACACACAAGGTCCTACTGCCAAATTTTATGATTTGTTGCTTCAGCCTTCAATTTTGTCAGGTTTCTTTCAGTTTTTCTCTTGTAGCTGTGGAGTTTAAAATTCTTTCTGACACTTTATAATAGTTAGATGTGATTGGGTTTTAAGCTATGTGACTTGCGGGAGACTGGTGCTTAAAGTCATAAAATGCTGGGAGCTCTTTTTTGTGATAGAGTGGAAGCAAAGAATTGAGGACAAGGTAGCTGAAAAGGTGAGAAACATGGAGGTGTGATGGCAAATGAGCTGTGCTTTGAAATCCATCCAGGAACCCATCTTAGCTTTTGTTTTACTGAGCTGAGTAAGGTTTTACTTACACTTTTGTACCGGAAAGGGATGCCCTCATCCAACTTTCTGTCTGAAAGACTGTCTGGCTCCAGCCAAGGAGCAGTGGGATGAATACTTTGCCTTCCTGTACAAATGCAACTAAGGTGATGAACTTGCACTGTTCAGAAGTGAGCTACAGGTGCCTCGAGGGTTAAAGCTTATGTGCTCATCAGTATATACAGCCTGGCTGCCCTTGCCACAGGTTTCTTTATGGAGTAGATTAAATTTGAAGTGGGAAGCAGGGGATGAATGCAAGAATTGTTTCTTAACGGATAACTTGTACAGTCTTGAACTAGAGAAAAAGAAATGTTTTGGTTTTTTTTTTTTTTTTTCTTTCTGATCAAACTGCTCTGAATGTGACCTTTAGGAGAAGCAGAAAACCCAGCCACAAAAGAAGCTACAAAAAACCTGTTCCAAAATTACTAAGTGTGTGTAAAAATAATTGATTATAGGATTGGAACTTCTATATCCAAGAGAGGTTCACTGTGGCCTGACAGAGAACCTTCTGTATTTGATATATTTTGCAGTTTTATTTACACAACTGTGTATATATATCAATACATAATTTTAATAATAATATATTAATGTATTTTTAGGGGGTGGTGCTTCTATACCAAGTAACAAACTTCCATTGTGAGGCCATGCTGCCATGCTAGTGGGACTGTGTAATTAATTGCGCTTGGACTATTAATGATTCTATTGTTTTTAATAGCCTTGCAATCCTGAGGAATAGAGCTGAGGGTGAATGAAGCAGATGAACTACTGCACTAAACCGCTGATTTGATTTTCATTGTTACCTCAGGAAACTTTTACTAGAATGTAATAATGCTGTAGCTATGGCTCAGTGGGTGCTTTCATTTGTAAAGCTGTTATTTGGGCCATATAACAAAAATGCCTCAGATGACTTTCATACTGTGTTTCTGGTTTTGTGCCTAGTACATGGCAGGGAAGGGTAGGGTGAATTGTACCTAATGTATTTTATTCTGGGCTAGCTAGCAGAATAGATCGTTTACAAAAGGGTCACAGGGAAATCCTTAAGCTCAATTTGATCTTCATAGCTTTGATGAGTAGCTGGGCTAGTGTAAAGCTTCTGGGTGAGGTTTAACTTGCTATCAGTGTTTTCTTTCCCGTTCTATTTGTTCAGATACTGCTGGTGTTAACACATTACCCCACTGCAGGACACACTCCAAAGTTAAAAATGTCATTGATTTCCTTGGAACAGCTCTGCAACAAGCAGAGTACTGCATATTGAATTGGCTGTACATACATTTAGAAAATGTGGTTCTCAGTTACAGCTGAAGCAGCAAGGAGATGACCTTGGGCATACCACTTATTTGCCATTGCAGAGAAGTGACTGTCATTGACTTGCTTGAGTTTCCTAGAGTTCCAGAGTTTACTGAACCACAAGCCATGTACTGGAATTATGGTGTGGGTTCAGGGTTGTTGAGTTCTGCTGAGAGGAGGTAAATATAATCATAGTGAGTATGTGTTGATGTAGTTGTGTGGAGCAACAAAAGATGTGTTTATGTAGTACTTAGGGCCATGGTTTAGTAGTGCACTTGACAGGCTGGATTCCATGATCTTTTCCAACTTCAATGATTCTAAGGTTCTAGGAAAGAAAACGTGAATTAAAGAATATTCCTATTGGCTTACAATAGTAGTGCTGTGCTGAGTATTACCTTCCCTCCTGGCAGCTGTTTTTGTGGTCTCCCCTGATTTGCTTCCACCCAAATTCAGCATGCGTATTTTTAACCTCTTGTCAGAGGTAATAACTAGTGACTGAAAACTGAGGCAAACTGAAACTTCGAGGGTTACATTCAGACAGCAGCGGCCCTACAGTTACAGTAGGGTAGAGATTTTAGAGGAGGAGGAGGAGATTCAGTTAAGCTATAATGAGGTACACAAGAGGAAAGCATTCTCCATGGTGTTCAACAATTTTTATGCTTCTGATAGTATTAGATTGTGTTAAAAGGGCCATTGTACACAAATTGAAGGAAAAAATATATTAAAAATATGCAAAAACCTAAAGCCATACTATCAGGCTTTTTAGCTGTAAGCTTATTTGAGGGTGAAGAAAAGCACATCTGAACTTTTGTTGGTAGCCACTGAAATAGGAGGGAGCTGTAAGCCCTGCTGTTTCTGTCTGCATTACCTCACCTGCACACTGCCCAAGAGAGCAGCTGTGCCAGAAACTGTCATTATACCTTGTGCACAACAGAGGAATAGCTTCTCACTTACACATGCCCTGGTAACTTACAAGCAGGTAGAGACAGGTTTTATAGCAGTGGGAGCTAAAGCACTTTCATTCCAGGTGTACTTTCCCAGTAAGACCCTAATAAGTAGGATGTAATTTTGACATCAAATTAGGAAAAAGTAAATTGCGGGAACTGCAGATGACAAATGTAAACATACTAAGTCATAGATCTTCTAGCGAAAACCAAAACCAGAATTGGAATTAGCAAACTAAACATCTCTGAGAACCTGCGCTTTGCTCCAGGACAAGTTTGGAATGTTTTTGGAAGTATAGCTGAGCTAGTATCTTACCTATATCTAGTTGCAGTTATGGATACATTCCTGCTGCAATTATCAAAAAAACCCTACTATGATACTAGTAATCGTCTAATTAAATTAATGCCTTTCCTTTTGTTCTGTTTTTTTTTTTTTTATTATTTTAATAGGTTGTGTTGCAGAAAAGTTATTTTGACATTAAAACTTCATGTGTACATCTTCTGGAAAAAGGTTCCTACAGGTGTCTGATATGAAGATAGACTTACTGCAGAAATCTTGTGCCTATGAAACAAATGAGGAAACAGAACCGTACCTACATAAGCAAGTACCACAAAGCAAGGATGATGGACTTGTGCTGTGTTGTTGAGACGGCAGTACACATTGTATTTTGAGGGTAATTACTTAAGATCAGTACTGGTCTGATCCCAAGATTTGATGCCCTCGTACACTACCAGTTCTACAGGAGCCTAGGTATGCTTCAGGGTTTGTTGAAGGGCAGTGGGATCCTTGCTGACTTGGGTATTGACGGTGCTGCCCCCAGATCAGCTACCTAAAGTTCATGGTTGGTGCCTGGCCAAGTTTTTCTAGTAAGTGTTGAGCTGTAGGCAGCAGCTGATGCAAGATCTGTTTTTACTGCAGAAGTTTATGCTGAGTGTGTCTGCAAGAGCTGCAATTGCAGCTTCAGTGATACTGTAAACACAATCATTTCAGTTGAAATTCTGACTGGGTGTGGTATTTTTCAATAGTCATGAATCCCTCTGTCTTCATTGGCTAATTCTTTCAGGAGAGAATTAACAGGTTGTTAGTGTTAATCCTCACTGTTTAGATTTGGATTTGGTAATTTACCTCCAAGACGTCTTGTCTGTCTGAGGCGGTGTTTTCTATCTGCCTTAATTTTTTTGAATAGGAACTTTCTTCTATGTGTGGTTAGTCTTCGGCAGTGTCTTCCCTGTGTTTAGGTATAATTGCTTTTAAATAGATTTGCCTGTTTCCTAGGAGACAAAGCAATACCACTCTGCATGATTTTAATCCTTAAAGAGGTTATACATACATAAACAAACACAGAAAAATACATAGCCTTCCCTATACTTTACTGGGTGTGGACAAGTAGAATGGCCTGATCTGTTTTCATTTCTGATGGTACTGCAAACAGATTCCTCCTGCAGTTTGGTTTTGGTAACTCTGTAATGTCTCCATTCGTTTGGAAAGCTGAATAAAGCCAGTTAAGTTGCTTCAGTAAACCTGTGGGCAAAAGACATTTTCATAATGAAAGAGCGATGTTTACTCTAGGTACAAAACTAGGTTCTAAGATTTAAGGACTCTCCTAAAACCACACGGTTTTAATACATGTGTTTAGGAGACGGTTGGTCTTCAGTGGATTAATGACACTTATGTACTTGATGTAGAAATCTTTATAATAAGATTTTTTTTTTTAAGTGAGTGTATATTGACAAACATATATAAAAATGCGTTGATTTCCTTTAGCGTTTGGACAATTATGACTGTTTTCTTGCTGCAAAATTTCTATAAGCATAAGCATATACTTTAAAGATCCAAATAATATGAGTAAAAATGTGTGTGGAAATTGACTTTGAAGAGTTTTTTTCCTACAGACATAGCAGTTAAAATAATTCTGGTGTCTGCATTTGCAGGAGATATAGAAGGCA
Source organism: Certhia americana (assembly GCA_018697195.1). Lineage (NCBI taxonomy): Eukaryota > Metazoa > Chordata > Aves > Passeriformes > Certhiidae > Certhia > Certhia americana. Next base: position 20,520,908 of record CM031878.1, read on the forward strand.
GCCTTCTGAAGTGCTTTGAATGGTGTCATATGCATTGGTGATCGCTTCAGCACACTCCTAGGTGCTTGGAGTTGCAGCACATGACTATATGTGACTAACCACTGCAGCACTTGGAGAGCTTTTATAATAAGAAAAAAGACAGTTTTTCATCAAAACTGTCATTGTCTTGTTTACTTTATTGTAACTCATCATGCATGCTCAAGTGTTGTTCCATGTTGGCTCTTAAGTCAAGCGTTCTTTTGTGGTTGTGTGAGCACAAAATAAAAGGTCATGTAAAATATGAGGCGAACTCAGTGCTGGATGGAGGTTACACAGGTGAGTTGAGCCTTCATTGCTTGGCTCTCATTTACACATAGATGTAATGGTGATAGTTTTGAGGCTTTTTAGTATCTGGCTGAAATCTTCAAAAGGAATCAAGGACTGTTTTTTTCTCGCCTTTCCTGTCCTGTGCTGTTAGTGACTGAAGGGTGGTTTTGCAGGATTTGGTCTTGGTGGCTGCAGACCTAGTTTGCTGGGAGTTTCTATGAAGAGAAATAAAAATCTCTTTTGCCTGGCAAAATGGTGAGCTGTCTTGAATTGTTAAAACTAAAGGTCAGGGACAAAACCCCTCTAACAACTTAAAGTTAGAAAGTGGTATATTTAATTACACTGGCGGGCAGCATGGGAGTTGTCTCTGAAAGGCATGACTGCACCATACAGTTTTCTGCCCTCTATTTATTTCCCAAAATCTTACATACAATACATATGCATAACCCTAGCTTCCATCCCTTTATTGTATTAAAGTAAGATCCATGCATGCGCAATCCTTCCCTCGATTTGGGTCAGTGGTCTTGAATTGGGTTGCTGTTCTTGGAAAAATCTTCACCAGGGCTCTGTGACCTTCTGGCGTGCTCTGAGGTCCCCTGCTTCTCGACTGACTGCCAAAAAATCCAGGTGTTGGGCATTGTTCTACTGTTTTCAATATGTTCTTATAATGGTTCACTTGCTCCACTTTGGTTTGCAAATAAGCTCATAATAGCAAATAATATAACAATTAACTCTAGCTGAAGCATCTAATAATCATTAACTATTGCCTATGTATCTAACTTCAACAGAATTTACTCCTAACTCTCAGCTAAAGATTTTAACTTTTAAAATCATGATTCAGTCTGCCTTTCTTTGCTCTCTAAATCTGGAATACAGGGTTGGTTCTCAGGTTACAGCCCCTGTGTAAATCCATTGCATTTGGTGAGTTTCAGTTCTTTTCTGATGATGTTCTCTTCAGGTGTTTTCCAAAAGTGCAGTTCTACTGGACACAAGTGGCCAGGTGCTGGCCTTGGAAGACTGCAGGGTGTCCTCTGTGAGGAGCAGGATGAAAGTGTGAGGAGAGAGTGGTGGAGAAGAGATGTTGTGGAGTGACTCCAGCACCTATTAAAAATCCCCTTCCCTGCTTGTGAGAAAGGAGGTAGAGGAGTTGGAAATGAAGAAGTGAAGTTGAACTTTGAAAAAGCTTTTAAGTAATATCTTCTAGACTGAACTTGTATCAGCCTGTCATGGTAATTGCTAAGATCTCTGTTTGTCTTGAGTTATGAGCTTCTCCATCTTATTTTTTCCTGTGTGTTGTTCGGCCGGGGTCAGTTGGCTATCAGCTGGCCAAGGCCTCCACAGTCCATAGCTTATGTTGCATTTTAAAAACTATCTAAAAAGGAAATTGTTTGAGAAGTGTTGTTAGATACATTTAGGTAGGTGGAGCTCCACATAATTGCAGCTGATGCAGGTTCTCGGCTGAAATCTGCTCAGTTTACAAAAACATTTTTTTTTTCCTTTCCTGAATGCAGCTCTATAAACTCATGCTGGCTTTACAGTTAGATGCATTTAATAGTTCAGGCATCTTTGGAAACTTCCAATATTTTGGAAACTGATGCTGGGCTCTTGGTTTCTCAGCTGGAAATTAATTTTTTCTCTAAATGTACCCAGTGGTCTGGCCATGAAATGATGCCAAGAAATTAATTCAAACTTGTAGTGATATCTGCATATCTTTTGAATAGTAAAGTTGAAACAAGGTGATGTCTGAAGAACTGTTGGAAGTTGCCATTGATGTTAGTTTCCAAGTCAGTCCGGTGCTGCCATTAAAATAAGGTGTGGGTCCATAAATGTTTTATTTGCAATAGATATGCAGTCATGTCACTGCTTCTTTAAGAAAGAGTTGTGCCTTATTTCTTTCTTCAACAGTATTTTTGGAGTGTCACTTAGGTTATGTGTAAAATCTTTTTTTTTACCTTCTCTCCTCCACCCCCAAAGTCCCTGAATGTGTATAGGGAAGTGGATACTGCTGGTGGTTCAGTTCTGTAGAGCTGAACATAGGTGTGGAACTTGAACAGCTATCCCTGTAGTGCTACAAGGTATGTCATCATGTCAGTTGTCATCATGTAAGAAGAAAAATCTGTCATCTGAAAACTGCTAAGTGTAAACATTAATAGTGATATTGATTTCATAATACAGTGTTATATTTGTAACATCTCCAAAGTGGGTTTACTGTGTGAAAAGGTAGGACTGATTTTTTTTTTAAGGAAGAAGATAAAACAGTACTATTGATAAAGGAGAATACTTGCATGAAATCTTGAAAAAATGTGGTTATCCTTTACAATCCTAGAGTTATTACTGCAACTTCACTACTGCCTGTTGGTTCACTAGGTAGAAGTGTAACTTCCTTTTATTCTACAAAGGGACAAGATTACACAGTAGATGAGGTCAGTTGAGAGGTCTTTAAAAATCAAACCACTATTTGTAGTGTACCTCTTTATTTCAATAAATCTTTGTAAAACACGTTGAATTTATCAGAGGTGGATATTCTAAGTATCTTAAGAGTAGGAGTATATGGCAGGGGAACATAGTATTAAAACTTTTTTTAACAGTAATTTTAGCTTTATGAAGAAGGATTGCCAAGAAAAAGCCTTTAATGTTGCAAAAGCTGAAGGTTTACCTGTTCCGAAGCTGAACTCATTGGTTGTCATATTGTCAAGGGTTAAAAACCTTTTTTGTCATCTTAAATCAATCAGCCTCTTTAATAAATATTTGTTTATGAGTTTAAGATTTGAGTTGGATGGAGGCCAGAATTGTGCTGCAATTTTATCCAGAAGATTAAGAATACTGTAACTAATTGGGTTAAGGTGTTCTGTTCTTTCAACAGGTGTACTCCTAAGAAAGGTACAAGAAATCCATCTCCTTTTCCATTGTTCTCTTGATTATAAATTGCCTTTCCGCAGGAGAGCAAGGACAGATTTGAAAGAATGTTGCAGTGGTAAGTTAAAGAACCTGCAGTGCAGACTGGTGTTGAGGTTACTTGTGGTGGTGTGCAGCACACTGGCCTGAGGTTGTCCAGTTTGATGGCTTGATTCCACGTTTATGTGGCATGATGAATATACGTTGCTGTGTACCTAGAGTTGTGATTTGCTGCCTTCATTTTGTTACTCTGTGCCTGGCTTCAGCCTTGAGCATTTGCTAGCATGGCTGATTTATCAGCTGTATTATAGCCCTAGTATAGGTTTAAAAGTGTACAGAATTGGTTTTGCAGACATGGCTTTTTTTCTTCCCTTTATTTTTAGTTTGTTTTCTCCACACTAGTTGCTGCTACTTTTATTCTCATTGGGCCACCAAAGCTTGTTTCTTTAGAGGAATTATGCAAGCTGTTTTCTAAGCAGTAAAATTATTTTAATGGGGCTTCAGTTGCAGAGATGTGTGTTGTTGGTTGCTTTTCTTCCAAAGATAATTGTACAGGTGAACAGTTTTCAGAAATGAAGTAAGGTGTAGGTTGGCTACTTAAAAGCGAAGAGGAAAAAGCATAGCTGGCTTATTTGCACTGACCTAATTTAATGATTTCCATGAACATGGCTAGTTTTTCTGTGATGTCAGTAGCAAGTTCTTACATACATATCCAGAAAGTAGAAAGTTTTCCCTTTGAGGGGAAGTAATGCTGATGCTAGCAGACATTTTGCTTTGAGACTCTTTACAGCTGTGAGTCTGTGTATTTGTATGAGCAACTTGAAGAAAAGTGAAGCATTGAAATCTGATAAGGGTTTAGCTTTTTTGGAGGCTATCTGTTTTCAGGGGTTTCTTGATTAGTTTTTGGAGCTATCTTTTGTACTGTGTAATTACTTTCCAGAATGTGGATTAGCATAATACTTCTGTATTAGTCATTTCATCTGCTAAAGAGCTGCCATGCGTAGAAGTCTTTTCATAGAGGCGTTATGCCTCTAGTGAGACCTTGTTCCTTCTCATTTAGTTCCACAGTCTGAACCAAAAAACCTTCCTCATTCTGCCTAACTGTGGTTTTGTGGTGTGTAGGCCAAGGAGGAATATATTTATTTTCTATATTCATTGTTCTAGAAGAGGATGATGAATTTTGAATGCGAGTCAGTCAAGTTTTAGTACCTGGTAACAATACAGATATTAAAATCCCTGCTGCTGTTTTTTCCTCTGACTACTAATGTCTAATGTTTTCCTAGGTACTAATGTCCAAATGGAAATTCCAGATTTTTTATCATACCAGTAACTGTCTTGATTTGTATGGACAAAGTGTTATTGAGAGTAAGGATGATGTATAGTAAAAAAGTTTGCTCACTAAAAGCCCACTGTGTGAATGCAGAAAGAAATAGACTTACAAAATTTCTGAGCTGTCAGATTGATTATGTTTCCAGTCTCACTATTTGAGAAAGTATACTGAAAGTATACTCAGTCAATGTCCATTGACTGAGCTTTTCCTTTTCTTCCTTGTATTTCTGTTCTCTGCTTGCCTGAACACATTAGTTTTCTTTTCCAGCTGTCTTTATTCACTATCTGTAGATTAAGACTTCACCGGTATGTATGTCAACTAGGGTTTTAGATACTGGCACTTGTTTCCTTATATTATATTGTTTTCTTCCTTCCTTAAAGGGAAGTTGATGGCTATGTTAATAACCTGCCATGAGAGGGCATCCACCACCTCACTCGCCCTCAGCAACAATACTCTTCAGCAGCCTACTGAGGGTCAGTGTCCTTTTCCCCACTGCCTCTGGGAAGTTGGTTACATGGTATTACCAGAAGAAAACCCTGCAATGGCTTTGGACCATACTGATCACTCCACCACATCCAAGGGATCCTGTCCATGATGCCAGTAAAATGTTACAACTCACCAGAGAAGGTGAAGGTAACCCAGGTTCTTGTTAATTGATACCTTGGGATTAGAGTGAAATTACACTAAATGACCAGTGTTTGTAAATAGACATTTGTAGGGTTTATTATAGAGCAGTTTGACTACAGAGGAAAACATATATGTAGCCATTTTATTATTTATAGTAATATAAGAACATAAAAGCATTACAGTATGAAAGAACTATAGTATGAAAGCACAACAATGTTAGCCAAGGGTATGCACAAGGGAAAAGAAGCAGAGATGAAGGACAAGAGTGTGAAGATCTCACCAGCCGTAGGCTCTGCGTTGAGACTTGGTTACTGCAGAGTACTCTTGGTTACTTTGGGTTCCATTGGATGAAACGGTGGTTGCAGACCAGATCAATCAGTTGGTGGGCAAAGTCCTGAAGAAGTGTTGGGAGAAAACAATCCCCATGAAAACCCCTGAAACACAAAATATATTTGGTTTATGTTCACTCAGATTCGGGTGGGAATGCTTAGGTACCTTAGTGCAGGAGCCTTGCACTGGATGTTGTAGTGTTGTGGATCATGGGACACTTCGGGAGTCCTTGATACCTTCTAAGACAATACAGCTGTCCATCACGTAAGTGTGGTTGAGTCCCATTATGCAATTGAGTCCCATTATGGCCTATTAACAGAAATGAACATCCTCAGGCCACAGGGAAGCTTGCTGGTATTTTTCCGGGGGAAGTAGGGAGAGCCCCACAACCCAGTGGTTTGTGCAGGTTAGGATGACAAGAATGTACCATCTGGCTCCAGGCTGGATCTGGCTCCTATCTCACTCATAGCCTATCATTCTCTTACTGACTTACCAGCTCAGAGGTTTGGCCATTACAAACCCAAAAGCTCACCACCTCCATTTTAAAAAACCATCCCGGCATTTTCACAAATGGGGAATTTGTTTTGAGTTGTTATTCTGCGTCATTTCCCATTAACAGTTCAGTCACTGTATGTGGAATGCATGTTTCAGCTATTTATCATATATTTTCATATGCACAAGTGGCTAACAGTACAGTGATATTCATGGAATAAAACGCTCTTAGTTGTTTGCTTCGGGTTAAATATTCCTGTTGTCTCTTTCTTGGACACACATGGGAATTCTTAGAACAGGTGAAAATTTGAAGTCCGAAAGCCTTGGGACAGGTTCCTAACCCAATGTTATCTAAGCAAGAACTGGGCCAAATTGCAGTGTCATGAATTTCTCTCAATAATCAAGCCACTTTGCCTGAGTCGTTGTGGTTTGGGTTGTCTCTCCCTTGGTCAAATGCTGATTGACAAGAAAATAGAAGGTGTTTCCAGGGTGAACAGGATAGCTAGATTCAGTAAAGAGAAAGAGTAAGAACATCTTTAATCTCTCTTATTTTCGCAACAAGTCTGTTGTGAGTGCTGCTTAGAAATCCAGGTTCAGGTTTTGGAGGGCTCAGGAATGCATGAAAAAATCCCAGAGCTTGAAAACATGGCTAATCTCTGCATAACATCCTATTCTTTCATTTTAAGGTATGTCATTGTATATCCTGGTAGACAGGACCACTGTAGTAGAGCTTCATTCTTCTTCTACAGAGGAAGAATGAGCTATGGACATGTCATATTAACATGTCATTAGCCTGCTCTCAGACAGTAATGGTGATGAACCAGCATGTCCTGGCTGTCACCACTAGTTAATAGCTTTGGAGGTCATAAAATCTCTTCTGGATACTCAGTTCCTCTTTATGTGTGTGTTGGATGGGTGTTTGATAAACCTGCGGCAGTCTGGGCCTGCTTTCCCCTGGCTTCCAGGATAGCTTTTTGAATAAAGGCAGAAAATGTACTACATATAACCTCTTACTTATCTTGTTTGTCACAGCCTCCTACAGACTCAGGCAGAGATTTCTGTTCACCTTTCAGACTTCTCTGTTATTAGAAGAGCCATAATCAGGAGCTTCTTTCAGACTTTGTAGCATCTTACTTTGAGATGCAGGGATATTAAGTCTGGATAGGAGAATCTTGACTAATTTGCTTTACATCAGGTACTGACTGATTATTCAAGTACAGGCATTAGGTTGATACTGTTTCAGTGAAGGAAAAGCTAATTTTTAAAGGCTGTAAGGGCTTTAAACTGGAAGACTCTAAACATGCATAGATGTGGCTTCTGAAAAGGCTTGTCCCATATTGACACCATGAAGCAATTTATACTGAAAAGATTTCAAAGCCATGATTACTTTCCTTTTATGTTGAGGTAGAAGGTCAAGAAACTGTGGTTAGAATCCTCTGATCTGTTTTTTTACAGACAAATGTCAGCAAAATAACTTTTAAAATATTTGTCTTATTGTAAGGTTAGTGAAAATTGAGTGATTTGCTGTTCTTATTTTTCCTTCTGTGTTTTGATGATGCACTACATTAGATTGCTATTAAATTTTCTAAGGCATTGTACTTGTTTCCATATTGCATCTACCTATAGATAATTTGTTAGATCATTAAGTCACTTGCGGGCAGGGGTGGAAATACACCTCTCTGCTTTTTTTTAAATTATGAAGTAAATAATTTCAAAGCTGAAGTGTTTCAAGGTATGCTGCTAGTGGCAGGCTTTTAAAGCCCTAAGAGCAGAATCAGTAAGTCTTCAGTCTTGCACCATTTGTTATATCTGTTCAGACCTTGAATTTCCACAAGTGTAAGAAAATTAGCATTTTTTTGGCTTTTTTTTCCCTTGCAATGTTATGCTGTTTCATATTATGTTTTTAGGAAGTTAAAATTTGATGAAGAGGTTTCTAGATATTCACCAGAGGATGAGTTACTTGGAGAAGAAGATATGTGTGTTATGGGCACCAAGGAATAATGTAGTCCAAAGTCGACCATATATGTGGAAAAATCCTACAGGCAGTGTAACCAAATGGAAGTGAACTGGATTGCTTGCATGGTGGATTACACTAGATGAACAAAGGCAGGAGGTCTGGGAGTTTGTGTTAACAGTATTTAAACTTTGTTTTTAAGATGTGCAGATTTCGAGCTGTAACACTTGAAAATCGGCTTCTCTTAATCTGACAGGTTGAGGTTCATGCTTTGTTGATCTCTCTGCAGCAGCATGTGACACCAGAAATGTCACAACCACTTTTGTTAACACATTTATTTTCTTCAGTTAGGAAAAAATATGGATATTTCAAGTGGCGTTACCACACAAATGCACTCCCCTTCTTGCTTGCTAATGTCAAAAGGTAAATTTGGTATCCTGTTTCTGTTTGCATTCTGTGTGAACTCTTAATGATTTGTTAGCTATTATAGTGTTAGAATTAATGATTTAATGTGTTACACCACATGCCTGATATTTAATGTTAGGTATGTTTGATATAAAAGAAAGCTAGATCTAGATGTAGAAAGTAGTCTGTATTCAAAGTCAGATTAGGAGACTGCTCCCCTGTTGTTGAAGTAGCATGTGAATAGATGTGATTTTTTTTTCGTCTTTTGATGAAGACAAATAGAAAAACAGCTGCTAAAAAAGAAGCTTACTGAGATTTCTGTGTGGTGAGCACTAATATCCAGGAGTGGGTAGAATAAGCATCAAAGTGTGCAATTTTTGTAAAGTAATGCAACTTAGTTGTTTCAGTAACTTCTAATTTCTTTAATCCATGCTATTCCACATATATCTTGCTTCACTGGCTGGCTTCTGCCCCAAAATAGTTAAATGCTATGTGGATATTTGTGTAACTTGTTTGTGAGTATATTTATAGGTTAACCATTTGATTTTTAACGAAACTGCAACTCTACTTTAACAAGCATACAGCTGTTTTAATTTGAGATATTCTAAAATCCTATAAAAGTAATGCTTCTAAATATACTGGACAACTCTCTAGTCTAGCAGAAGGTAGGAGCAATAATTTTTATTTAAAATTATGTCTACTTGACCAGTGGCTAGGAGAAAATCTGGTCACAGAAATAGAGAAAATTACTGTGAAATCTTAGGTATTATGCTTCAAGGCAACACCATGAGAAACCTTAGAGAAACATACCAAGCAAGCCAAGATAATATATAATACAGCTTTTCAGTTAATGTTATAAATAAGGTAAAGATGAATGCTGGTCAAATAATTTCCTCAGAACCTGCTTTGTGCGCCATGTAGGAGTATCACTTGTGGTTTGCTTCTTTATTTTTTCTTCAGTTTTTGAAGACACACACATAAAAGGTAGTGGAAAGCAGGTTTGTATCTGCAATGTCTTTGCTGCGGATCTGGCAGTGTAAATGGAAAATAAGCTCTCAGACACCTTTCTGCTTGAAATTTATGTGGTCCAACTTGACTCAATTCTCCATCGGCCCCCAAGTGAATTTATAGGAACGGGTGCTTACCCTGGGTCTTCATAATTGAGATGTATTGTTGCACATGCCTTGTGAGTTGTAATTGTAGTAAAAATACATTGGCACTTGATTACAGCACTAATGAAATTCTTTGTCAGATAGCTTGCTTCAGTTCCGCTTCTTAAAAAAACTGAGTTCCCACATAGTGAAATACTTCATATATAAATCAAGATTTTTTACTATAATTTTTAGACGGCTTGCAGTCTGATCTGTATTGAGTTCTGCATTTGAGACACAGCTTTTGAAATAGTGTGTCAGTGTTGTTTTTTAGGTATTTTTAGAACATTAACACAACTGCATGAGTTGTGAAATTAGAAATAGCTGAATCTTTTAGCATACTCATGTGTTTCACGCTGCTACTTACATCAATTATAATTTGTTGCACATGTTCCATACAGGCTGTCTCGAGTGTTACTTGCCTGCTGAAGGTGTTCCCTTAGTGCGAATTCGATTTTGTTCTGTTCCATAGCATGGCCTGTGCTCGGCCGTCCGTGCTGCCGTGACACTCACTGCGCTCTCGGCCCTTCGGGTGCCAGGCATCCTTTGTTTCCCTTGTTTTATTAGGGAGTCGGGAAAAGGTGACCAGACTTGGGGCTTTTGTCTACTTGTGCTTGGGATTACAATGAGTCAATGGAATGTTCCCCTTCTGTCATGGTAAGGTGTTTTTCTTTGAGAGCAAGCCTGGTGCTTATTGGTGCGCATTTCTTGTCATAATGCTATACCGTAAATGACTTTATAAATGACTTCGTGAATGTGTCTTTCTGTCTGCCGGTATTGTTTTCCAAATGAATGCATGCTAGTCCACTACAGGTTACTCCATCTTGGTTACAGAATTGCAGATCAGAAAAAATACCCCCCTATTGCTATGCCTGAGGATAGTGTTGTTGTATTTTTGGGAAAATAATTACTTCAGTGACAGGTCCAACATAAAAATTAATCTGCTGCATTGTGCTAGGAGGTGTAGTTGCCGTGAAGTTCTAACTCACTCCCTGGGGTGATATTGCACATTTATTGATTAGGTAGACATTTGGGTTGTGCTTTTTGAGATGAAACTGATTCCTCTGTTTTTTTGGTCATCTTCAGAATTAATAAGATCTCACTGCTTAAACCAGAAGACAGCCTATGCAGAGTATAACACCTGGTTACTGAATTTTCGTAAAACTACACCACTCTTTAAATCAACAGTCCTGCTGTTTCACATTCAGAAACACAAGTGTATCGCCACTGGGATTAATGAAAGAATAAACACAAAAAGATTCATTTTTATGTCAAGGAATTTTTAAATCACAGAATCAACTGGCATTTTAATCTCTTTTGCCTCCCAGCATTTAACGGTGTTGTCATGTGATTTAAAATCTCTGAAATACAAAATCTGCACACACAAAAAAAAGTCCACTTAGCCTTATTTCTTGGTTGGCTGATGTTGCTAGAAGACTCCCAACATCAGGAGTGTGAAGTGCAGCTAGCTGAGTTTTAGTTAGTAATATTGACATTAAATCTTGAACATCCTGAGTGAAAGGAAAGCAATGGCAATTACTTCCTGGACTGGAACAGACTAAATGCAAAAGGAATGACCCTAACTCCTGGATATTATTTTGTGTAGGTCCTGTTGCACCAATAAAGCCTCCATGTTCTGTTCTGGAGTAGTTTCCAAAAATGGTCTTCTGTTGATAAATAAAGCCTAGCTGTTTGCAGCAACAGGCTTTGAGTAATAATACTGCTTATGAGTTGAGTTTTTTTCTGCATCTGGAAGAATCTCTTCTTACAGAAAATATCCAATGCACCTCTGTCCGTGCACTAGCTGAGCACTATCATTGTGTGTGGTAGGGTGGTGACAGGCCTGTTTTGCATTAATTGACTTTGCATTATTCAGATGATACTGAAATGCTGGATGTCCTGCTTGGTCTGTGGGGCCATATTGCCTTATGCCTAGACTGTAACTGTATTCATAGCTGTTCTATATGCAGCATCCAGTTGACTGTTCACTAGGTCAAGCAAAGGGAGACTTTATGTATTTGGTATTTTGTGCAAGCCTTGAAGGCCTTTAAGTGTGAAGTTTGGTCCTAGTATAGCTGGTAACATTTATACTGTCTGCTTAAATTATTCAGGGCCTGGAAGTTGTCAAAAAGATTGGACAGGCTGGCAGGGCTGAGGTCATAGTTTCTGAGATGGATTTCTCTGCCACTAGAAGGGAAGTAGTCTTTGATCAAACTGCTAGTGGGAATTACTGCAAGAATATTTTCTGAGTACACAGAGGGTGAAGAAGTCTTTGGTGTGAAGAGCCACTATAATTTGTGGCTGGGGGGTGTGGCATCAAGTCAGAGCACCGGGACAGCGTGGACTTGGCGGCAGGGTAGAGAGCTGTGAATGGCCACTTTGCAATGCTGCTGCTGCTGTGGCTTTATCATGTTACTGCCAGTCAGTGAAACACTGAGAAGCTGAACACCCACATCTACAGGGGCTCAAAGCTGAGGTTTATAAACTAGTAATTCTGTAGCTTACATCAGCCAGTACATGTACCTGCATGGGAAGCACGGACTCTTCCTGTGCCTTTGGCCACATGCAAAGGCTTAGGAATCTTTCTGCTGCTCCTTTTTTCCATCTTGGAGTATGGTTGCTCAGTATGAAATAATTGGGATTGCTCAAAAGGTTTCATCTATATAACTGTGGTTTGCAGGTAATTTGTATTTTTTAAGAAAAACCATAACCCTGAGTAACATTTACAAATATATTCCTTCTAGCAAGCTGAATTGATCTGTGAGTCTGTCATATACCTCATGCACAACTGAAGCATGCATTCAGCTTAGAAGTTTATATACAAAATTAACAGGCAAATTGTTTCACCTTCAGGGTAGTTATTTTTTTGGATAATAATTATGCTGTAAAGCAAAGCATATTATCATGGCATTGCTTTAATCATGTATTGCAGCTCCTACCTTGGCACCTGTAGTTTCTACTAACACTGGAAATAGAGAGTAAGTGATGAAAGGCCAAAGAAACTAGTTTTTAAATTTTTAGTAAAAAAATCTGATTTAAATATAGGATCTTCTTGATGTAAACTACTACTACAACTAAAAAAAAAAAAAAAATCCTAGCTAGGTCAACTTTCAGGCGTCATTAATTCTGTTTTATATGATGCAATTCAGTTATCTTCCTTTTTAATCAAATGTTCTGCTTTCAGGCTAAAGGGATGAGATCAAGGGATTATACCAGAATAAACTATAATCTGGTGGTAGAATCTCACTGGAATTGTGAATGAAACTGTATTCTGAACCCACTTCATAAAATACTTGATTTATTGTCTTTAACTCCTAATAATTTACATTAATGGCATGTTCATAGTAGAACAAGTTGATGATTTAATGTAATTATTGGGAAAAAAATAATTTTTACGTATTTCCAAGAGTGAGGCTCAGACTGCTGAGGGGAGTAATTGGCAATTACTGTTACTGCCATCATGGCATTTCTGATGCTGTCACTTCCTTGATTTAGACAAATTAATGTTGTGTCAGGAAACCGTTCAGTTTTGTTTTGTTGTTCTCTTCCTTCTGTGAAAAATCCATGTAGTAGTAAGTCTTACAGAACTGATCAGAAAATTGATCTCTTGACATCCATTTGGTCATGTACCTTTTACCATGGACAGCCTGTATAAGCTCTTACTAGCTTCCCTTTCCCATCATCAAGGTTGGGGTAGACTAAATTTTTAGAATTAGCAGTTTCTTACTGAAGTAGCTTTTATACAAAATTTAAAACTTCCTTGCAGAAATGATGTGTGTATAAATTTTCTTGAGGAAGTGGTAAAAACTGCTGTGACTTTATGCTAGTATTGAGAGCGCTTTCAATTATGTTGGTGTTTCATCTATAGGATTTGATTGTGAAACCAAACCCTACTATGATTTAGTGTTATTCTTCACCACAGTGTACCAAAAGGATTGCTTCATAAAATGAGTATTAATTTCAGTTTTTTTCTTGGTAGACAGTAGGTGCCTAATGCAAATAGAGAGACGGGGAATGAGAAATAGAAAAGATACTTTCCTACAATGTGGTGCTGTTCTGTCATGGTAAGTGTGAAATAACACCAGTGACAGCGATTTGCATTATCAATGCAAATTATTTTCTAGCAGTAAAGAGAAAATAAGCCCTGAAAATATCTAGTTTTCTTTGTAAATTTCTTTTTAAGTGAATTCTGTCTTACTGCTAATGAAATGAAAAAGATTTTGATTTCATCTCTTGGAAAGACTAGTTCAAGAAGGCATGGAGAATTAAGTTTGTAGTAAATTCTTTAATCTATTTATTGCTTAATGATTGTGTAAAGAGATAATTAGGATTAAGCATTTCCCTGAAAGTGTAGAAAGTCCTGCTTTAATTCTGAAGTTTCTAATGTGGATTTTACTGAAGCTGTCATTCAGATTAGCTCTTGGAAATTCAACTACACCTAAAAATCCTAATCAAATTGGTTTGTGATCTTTTTTGTAAAGATAAAATGGTGGTTAATACAGTAATAAAGATATTTTCTTAATACTGTGAACATGTCAAAAGGCAAACAGCAAAGCCTGGTGCATATTTAGTGACACTGGAAGAAGAAGCTGTTTTAAATGTCACTGATGGAAATATGCATGAATTTGGAAAATTTGTGGACATGTAGATAGAAAGGACCATGTTTTCTAAGGATACGGATAAGTGAAATAACCATTTAAGTGTTAACTGCTTGTTAGGAGGTAGGCCTGGGCTGAGCTTTTGTGCTTGTAGCTTAAAGGAGGTAAAATTTAAGAGTCAGTGACTTAGGTTTGACTTAAGTACTGTATGGGTAATGAAAGCATAGAATCCCAAAATGATCTGTGTTGGAAGGGACCAAGAAGATTGTCTGGTTCCAGGTATATGCTGAAGTTGCCTTGACTTTATCTTGTCAGCAGAATCTCTTTCTATTTTAATTTGTGTGTTTGGAAAGTGTACACCATTAAATATTTAATGCCCAATATTAAATTCAGGAAACTGAAAGTGTTTCTATAGGATGACTTCTGTCCGTTGGGAGTGTGTTCTGTGGGGAGCTTTTTGTGCTCAGTGCTTCTGTAAGTTTCAGTTAGACTATGTGAAAATAATTTTATTTTTAAATAGTAGTCTTGTTTGAGCTGAACATGGGTTGTTGAACTTAGTGAGTTACCTCGTCACTCAGGTTTGTGAGCTGTCCTAGCACTGTGTTGGTGCAGAACTTCATGGTAACTTTGGGTGCTGGTTGATGGTGTAACATTTGATTTACTGCTGTGATGTGTTTCAGGTATAGCAGATACAGGATTTGACATGTTCTTCTGTTCAAGAAGTTTGTCTGCTCCTTTGCAAGGAATATTAGTAAATTAATTAACATGAGTCTCCTGCATATTTAGATGACCTGTGATATATGAAGACCTGGGTGTGTCCTCACTCCTTGCCATTTTTCTAATTTGAAAGAACTCTAAGCCAAGCAAATATTACTTATAATTGGAATCAATCTTGTAAATGGAAGGGGAAGCTGAATATAGTCTTTTCTGAAACAATGTACATGGAGGCACAAACACAGGAGTGGAGTGATTTGGGGAGCTGATTATGTGTAGAATTCCTGTCAGGTGTGGGGAGTCTGGTGTAAATGCATGCACTACTTTGAATTGTAGTCTCACCTGTCACCTTCCTTTCTATGTTCTGAGATTAAAGTCTTTGTCACTGGGGCACTGACGGGTCATTGAACAAACAGAATGAGAAGGTGGCCTGCCTATTCACAACTCCTGATGTGGTGAAGATGGGCAGCCCTGCAGGTGTTTCTTGGGTTGCTTCTCTTGAGTGGAGCTCAGAGAAAATAACAGCGAGTGAAGAGGGGTGAACTTCCACTGTGCAGCTAGATGAGGAAGGGAAGAAACCAAAGCTGAAAAGTGCAAACATCAAACCTGTGCTCTAAACATAGGAAAGAAAGAGAATGAGAGAAGCCTCAAGGGCCTCAAAGTCTAAATGCTGAAGAAAACTTCAGTACTGGGAGAAAGTAGAGACATGCAAATAAGGATTTTCTATATATTCTCTGTGCTGTCTAGAGAGAAGTGAGAACTTGTAGAAGAATTTAAACATATGCTTCAGTGACTGGTTAGTGGAAGGAATAAATGGTAAATGATATTGCCTCACCCGTCAAATTGTTACTATACCAGTATATACTGGTGCATCCTCCAGGTGATACTGTGCCACAGAAATGTGTTACACATTTGGTTTAGTTATTAGTTAGAAAATTCAGAAAGTTTGTAAATCCTTTACAAAAGGCTTGATGAGAAGACTTAGTGTAATTAAGACACTGCTATAGGCAGTGGGCATATTTTAAAGTTAAGAACTCTTGAAGTGATGCAGTAAAAAAAGCAATCTTTTTCTTACCCTTTCCTTCGCCACTCTTCTATTGTAGGCCTCTTATCTAACAGAGTAATATTGAAAAATCTGTCTAAGTCTGAACATGTTCAGGTGTCTTTAAGCAACTTGAATTTTATGAGCTCATACAGCTGATTTAATTTATTTTGTTACAGCCTCTTCTTCTAACACTGCGCATGCTTTTTTTTCCTTCAGAGATTGACCAAATAGGTTTCTAAACTCATCATGTTTTAATACAGCTGGCAAAAATTCAATTCAAGTTACAGCTTTATATTGAATGAAGCAAGATAATTTCTGTGGTGCTTAGTTGGGCTCAATAAATGGTGACATGCCAAAGTACTGTTCAGTGCTTACTGTGTAGCAGTTAAATGTAACCTTTTGAATTTTCAGCAATGCTAAGTAACTTGCAAGGAGTGCTTGGAGTAAATAATGCAGAATACAGAGTTTCTCTAGGAAGATGAAATCACAGGATGGTTACTGTGCTCAGTGAAAATATTCATCTGATTTTTACCTTGAAGGCACAATGCTCATTAAATAACTGAAACTGAAAAAAACCATACAGGATGTTGTTAGGGTTTTCTCCATGTATCCCTCAAGGATTTTAAAATTAAGATGAAAGGTACTTCAGTGACCAGTGTGTAATCCATACATGATGATAGAGTTGCAAGAAAACATGTGGTTGCAATTTTTTAACACAGTGATTCAGGCTAGAAAGTGACACAGTGATTTACACATGTAGATGCCTTTTTTTTTTTTTTTTTTTTTTTTTTTTTTTTTTTTTTTTTTTTTTTTCCTCTTTAAAGTGTATTTTATGTACACTCTGTAAAGGATGGTTACAAGGCTTCCTGGGTTTGTCAGTTAGAGTGAAAATTACCCCTTTAGAAATATTATCCTACATGAGCATTATGCAGGGGAAAAAGTGTAACTCCCTTCTCATCCCTAAAAAAGACCAGAAATTAGTCTGTATGAATTTAATTCTCTTATAAAATATTAGTGCTTATTTAGCTGAATATGGAGTCATGTCAAAAGCTTAGATACGTGAGTTTGAAGAATTTACCCTCAGAAGACATCCTTTTTTCCCTGTTACTCAGAACTTCAGAAATCACATTGTAGTTTTCAGAATGGAAAAAGTAGGAGCAGTCTCCTGTGGAGTGGCCATGCTTTCATTATATTTCCCTTCTCTTCCAAATTCAAAACTCTCCAGCGGAGTGGCTTTTTACTGTCAAATATAAAGTGATTTTCTCCTGTACTGGAGGATACCTCTAGATTAAAAGTTAAATGATACTTCTGTAATTGAATTGCCAAAGTTCTGTTCAAAATAGAGCAGTTTTAGAGTGTGTTACTCTTCTTGAAGACATTGCATTGACTGTCCTGTCCTTCCCCTCCCAGGTTCATATGCCATTTTGTTCTGTGTGCACAGAAGACCTGTAGCAGGGATCATAGTGACATTCAAACATGCCATCTTTTTTTTTAAGAGGTAAAGTGGGAACAGGCTGGTGGCTAAATCCTTTAGAGTACTATGCTTGTGAGGCCATGTGTTCACATGGTTATTTTATTAACTAATGATTAATCAACTGTTCTGTTGTTGACTAAAAGGGGCTGCACAACTTCCCTAGGTTAATGCTGTCTGGTGGTACATAAGTAACTGCTGCATTCCTACGTAATTGTGTCCAATCTAAACTAGCAAAAATAGTGAGATAAGATGTATCTAAATATTCAACAATTTCCTGTCGCTTTAAGTAGAAATTGAGGAACCTTTCTCAGAGGAAATAGGAAAGGAAGAGGAATCTCCTCACAGGATACTTGCTGCTAAAGATAGGAAGCCAATTTAATGTCTTTAACTTAGACGTTTCAACGTTTTATATATTTAAAAATGTTTTGACTTGATATGCAAGATGGCTGTGCTTCTTTCTCCTCCTTACTAGGAGAAGTATTTTTTTTTTAAATAGGTGTGAGCATTTGTTCTGTGCCAGGGGTGGGTGTTGGTCAAGCATGATTTCACTATTGCCTATTGCCCAGACACTGCCTTGTTTGTATCTGCTGCTCTGCAGCTGGTGCTTGCTGGGAATGCTGGCAACTGTTTTGGCTGCCTTTGGTGCCTGGCTGTACCAGTGCTGAGTTTTGGCTCCCTCCCTGGTAGGCAGATCTCTTAACAAGGCATATTCATATTGCTTTAGCTTAACATGACAGCTCCTATGTCTCTCTGTGAAACAGGAGCTCTCACCTGCAGGTGATTGACCTCTACTGAGCAGTCCCTGCTTGCCTTGCTTCTGCTGCTTGTCTTTTTTCTACAGTTTTCCTGTAATATTTTTAAATTAAGAGCTAAGAAAAAGCATCTTTTTGTTCACATTGTCATGTTGTACCAAGTGGCATACCTTCTTCATTGGTGTGGCATGCAGTGTTAACCAAGTGAACTCCTGAGGAACTGCAGCAGAGGATACGGGTGGTACTGCTGCTTAGAGGATGTATTGATGTTCTGAGGATGTGTGTTTGGTGAGGAAATGAACAATAAGCTTATGCATGTGTTCAGGGCTTATCTCTTGCTAAGTTTTAGTTGTGTATTTCTTTGCCTGGGGAACTCTTCCAAAGAACAGAAGAAACACCTTTCTGGCAACAGGGTAGGGATCTGTTGTGTTAAAATAGAAGGTATTGTTTGATCTATGGAGCAGTCCTTTTGCCACTAACATCCTTTTTGCATGTTGTTCATAGACTTTTGCCATCTCAGCTGAGGTGATCCATAGCCAGCAGAGCTGAAGTGCCAGCTCCTCTTATCCAGTGGACTTCAATTTGAAAAACAGAAATAAAAAATGCCCCAGTTTTATCAGAAGTTCCTGGGTCACTTGGTGTTCAGGCTGTACAAAAAGAATGGTGTTTTTCTGAAGCAATGGCTGGCAACTACCAAAGTAGGATTTCTATTCATAAGCATTTTTGGGTGAAATAATGAGCAGCATCAGATTTGGAATAGCATTCAATGCCTGTAGTGCTGACTGCACTTAACGTAATTTTGCTGGCGGCTGGGGTGATAGCCTGGTTTAAATGCAGGAAAGCTTAAATAACTATAGGCATCTTAAGAACATAACACAGAAATACAGTAGAACAGTCCCTTGCTGTTCTAGAGTGTTATATAGGCGGACGTACTGTGTGCTTTGCACAGTTGGCATCAAACAGTTTTCTGTGTGGCTTCTTGGAATTACCTCTGACTCATTCTTGTCTTGTCTTACCTGGTTAATAGGGAAACAACGCTTGGCTGCACAATTACATGTTAGAAGAGATTCCTCTAAAATGTTCTTGCTTACTCTTCAGCAACTTTAGAAGTCACAGTGCAGATTCTTGTGCCTGTAGCCCCTTCTAAAAATCTTTAACATTTCAGAGAAGGCAAGTCCTGTAATACCATCATCCTCATGCTGATTTCCTGGGCTCCTTTGAGGAAACCTTCCAGCAGAACTTCAGGTAGATGGTAATAAAAAAAGGAGCACAGCAGGAGAATTCTACAGTGTCTGTTGAAAAAAGCGAGTTTATCTTCCAGCTACATTGGAAGCCTTTTCTCTTTTTATTTTATATCCTGTTCTTGGGGATTGCTGGTTAATAATTCACATGTACTGCAGTTACCAATTAAAGAAAAATTGAATTTGAAACAGCAGTAGGTTCAATTAAATATATTTGGGAATCAGTTATTTCTTTTATTGCTCAGGAAGGGAGTTTAATTATTAAAAAGGCCCTTCTTTATACATTTTTATTTTGCATGAGCAAAAATTACCAATGGCTAATTACCATTCCTGAGAAATTTAATGTTTTGAGGCTCTAAAACTTGGGACTTAAAACCGGAAAAAAATGAAGGCAACTCAAGATGAAAAAAAATGTTATTTAGGTGGTTTGAGTGCATGTATAAAACTGGTGACAGTCTTTACAAAACATTGTCAAATCTTGTCAGGAATCAAATATTTAGCTTCAATATGTAGTGTAAAATAGCATAGTAGATTGCGTGTACAGCAAAAATTGTGTAATTAAATATAAATGTAGAGAGTTGAAATTCTTAGTCAAAGAGAATGGGAAGTGAATTTGTTCCTTCTAGAGTACCTTGATGCCAAAGATCTTTTCCATGCTCCTTACAAGAAAATATGCAAGAACAAGAAAAAGTTCTTCATTGGACTTCATACATACACATATGATTAGAGTTGATTTGGTTTACTTTTTCCTACTAGTTTGCATTCCATAATTGGCTGTATCAGTTTCACAAATGAGTCACTTTATGGCTATTTACCACACTTTATAGCGGAAAACTTATTATACTTGTTTCTTAATGTAAGCTTGCAGAATTTCCTGTTTTGGTGAGACTATACATCTTGTTACCATACATTGCTCTTTCTGACAGAAGTCTCAAAAGACAATCACTTTGTTTTCTAGAAAAGCTATACTGATCAGGGAGTGAACAGTATTGATTCTTAAGAAATATTTTACCTGTTTGTTTTTAGAAGGAAATGAACTTCTCACCTGTGGTCATATGATGCAGCCAAACCAAGGTTGGCTATGTTAAAAACAGCAAAAAGAGATCTTAGTAAAACCATGTTTATTCTAAGTAGGCTGTAACCAAGCGGAAGTGATTAATGTTAGCTTTTTCTCCTAAGTCTGACTTTTATACCAATAGGGACCTTTGACTTCTTTCATTTACACATC
The DNA here is from genome assembly GCA_018697195.1 of Certhia americana. Classification (NCBI taxonomy): domain Eukaryota; kingdom Metazoa; phylum Chordata; class Aves; order Passeriformes; family Certhiidae; genus Certhia; species Certhia americana. The sequence goes on from CM031878.1 coordinate 20,541,450, forward strand.
TTGATCCCTGCTTCATTGCAGGGCCTCTTTTATAGCAGGACTGCTATGAAAGTATCATTTCAGTATCTAGAAGTGATACTGATTGTACAGAGAAGAGATGTCCATGTTTACTTGTTAATCATGACCTGCTTTATATTTTAAATAATCTTGGATGCTTCTGGGGAATGTTTCCTAAGGGGTTCCATAGACTGGTGCAGGTAGCTTGATGACTTTAATAGATCTCTGTCTCTGGCATGTGCTCCCTTTGTTATGTTTGGACTTGTTCTGGTTTGTGCCAATCTATACATGCAGGTATCTAAATGACCTGTTAAGTTTCACCTCAGATCCATCCAGGGTTACTGAGGGAGGTGGCAGAAGAGCTGACCAAGCTGCTCTCCATCATCTATCATCAGTTATCAGTAATCCTCTATTATCAGTTCTGGCTAACTGTGGGGCTTCCAGAGGACTGGAAGCTGGACACTGTGACACTCACCCATAAGAGGGTCAGGAAGGATATCTGAGGAACTACAGAATGGTCAGCCTGACCTCAGTGTCTGGCAGAGTTATTTAACAGATCATCTTGAGCGTGCTCATACAGCAGCACCTACAGAAAAACTGTGGGGAGTCAGACTCAGCTAGCAAGGATTCAGGAGGGGCAGGTCCTACCTGATCTTGTTTTACGACGAGGGGACCCGCCTGGTGGATGTGGGGGAGGATATGGACGCTGTATACCTTGACTTTGGCAATGCCTTTGACACTGTCTCCCACAGCACTCTCCTGGAAAAGCTGTCAGCCCAGGGCTTGGACAGGAGCGCTCTGTGCTGGGTTAAGAACTGGCTGAATGGCCAGTCACCAGTGGTGTCCCTTAGGGATCTGTGTTGGGGCCAGTCCTGTTTAGTATCTTTTCTGATGATCTGAATGAGGGGATTGCGTCTACCACAGCAAATTAGCAGATGACACCAAATTACGAGAGTGTGGGTGGGAGTGTTGATCTGCAGGAGGGTAGGAGGGCTCTGCAGAGGGACCTGGACAGGCTGGATCATGGGCTGAGTCCTGCAATATGAGGTTTAATAAGATCAAGTACCAGGTCCTGCCCTTTGGCCACAGCTATCTCCTGCAGTGGCACAGGCTGGGGACAGAGTGGCTGAAGAGCAGCCAGGCAGAAAAGGACCTGGGGGTGCTGGTGAGAGCAGCTGAACAGGAGCCAGGCTGTGCCCAGGTGGCCAAGAAGGCCAATGGCATCCTGGGCTGGCTCAGCACTGGTGTGGGCAGCAGGGCCAGGGCAGGGATTGTCCCCCTGTGCTGGGCACTGGTGGGGCTACCCCTCCAAATCCTGTGTTCAGTTCTGGGCCCCTCAGTTTAGGGACAATGTTGCTGGATGCTCAGATGCATCCAGAGGAGGGCAGCAAGGGTGCTGAAGGGTCTGGAGCACAAGTGCTGTGAGGAGCAGCTGAGGGAGGTGGGATTGTTTATCCTGGAGAAAAGGAGGCTCAGGGGAGACCCTATCACTCCCTACGCCTGTCTGAAAGGAGGCTGTAGCCAGGTAGGGGTTGTTCTCTTCTCCCAGGCCACCAGCACAGGCCAAGAGGACCCAGTCTTAAGCTGTGCCAGGGGAGGTATAGGTTGGACATCAGGGAGTAGTTCTTCCCAGAAAGAGAGATTGGACATTGGAATGGGCTGCCCAGGGAGGTGGTGGTGTCACCATCCCTGGAGGTGTTTAAGGAAAGACTGGATATGAAAATTTAGTGCCATGGAGGAGTTGACGAAGTGGTGTTAGGTCATAGATTGGACTCTGTGATCTCAAAGATCTTTTCCAACCTACTTAATTCTGTGATTCTTTAAGATTTGCTCTCTACATTTAATCATATGTAGTAAACTTGCTTTTAAGGGCTTACACTTATTGGACGTAAAATCTAACCAGAGGGTACTTCCTTTTGTCATTAATTAGTATCTGGATTAATTTGCTTATATTGCATTTTTATTTTTTGCAGTCAAATTTTTAAAATATTTTGGTAATAGTCCTCATGGTAAAGAATAATAATTCTATAAGATTAAGAAAATTCACATGTGCAGTTTTAAATATTTGAGTTCTGCTGCATTGGTGGAAAGAATTCCAAAGACATTATCAGAGTATTATTTACACTTACATTGCTGACAAATTTCTCATTTTAAAAAAACCCCAAAAAAACTCAAAAAGAATTTTGCCTCTTTGTTACAGTATTGCTAAGAAGTTGCAAGAGAGATCTGACTATAGCATCAGAGATTTTGGTAAAATATGCCAATACTTTGCCCTGGAATACTGACAGAGAACTTGTGGTTAAAGTCAGTTTGATTATCCAGATGTTATGTGAGAGGAAATTCCTTTTCATGAATATTCAAGCTGTAATATCTGCAAATTTTCATACAATTCCCCATGTTGGCTTTCAAATTGTGTATGTGATTAAAAGCAAATATCAGTCGAATCCGAGTGTTGATTTGATATTTCTCATAATAATTTTAAGTTTTGATTTTGCCATAGTTTGTTAACACATTAGAAAACAGGAACTGTTTCTTTATTGTGACTGGAGCTCAAGAGAGTTGGGAGGTTGCATCTAATAAGTTCACATAATTCATGTGACATCTTTGTAGTAAACTCAAGGAAAATAGTGGGTTCTGGTACGCAGAGATGCAGACATTGGAAGTCTTTCCAGTATACTAATGAATATATCTGGATGTTTTATAGTGTTCATAAGCTGAACTGTCAGTGTATTTTTTTTTAAACATGATACACTATGGATCTCTTAAGGACTAAATTCACCTGTAAAAATGTGACTAGCTTCAAATTCTTTTTATTGCAGGAGGTATTACTTTGTCTTGGCTGCAAGTATGTCATGCTTTCTGCTTGTGTTGTTATGCCTTGCTTTCCATCTTGAGTAACATTGCTAAGTAATAGAGTTTTTCTGGAGAAGGTTATGTGTCTTCAAAAAATTCAAATTATCTGTAATTAAATATGATCATTGTCTTTATGGGAAACTTTTAAATGCTGCATGAAAGGAGAAAAACGAAATTACTGGATGTTGCTTGTATTATGTTTGTACCAGATTTTCTTGATTTTTAGTGCATTACTGAGTAAGAGAGGTCTTGCAAATTTCTTTCCTAATGATTCAGTGAATGTAGACAAAATCCATGATTTGAAGAAAATGGAGTTTTCTCATCTCTGTTATTCTGCATTTCTGTTCTGTAAAGTAAACAGACTAGCAAAGGGTAATGCAGTGGGTCACTAGCTAACATCAAGGAACATCCCTGATTAGCCTGGAGCAGTCTATTTACAAGTAGTTGATGTCTGAGTAAATAGTATGTAACCAAAGAGTTTAAAAAGCCTTTAGCTGGGAGGTCATGGTAGCTTTTAGTGCTTTCTTTGATCAAACCAGGGATGTTTTTTTTCCCTACTGACATGCTGACCTTTAATTCATGAGTTTCTTTATTTCCCTTCCTCCTCCTTTGCCCTCTTACAAAGGGAAAAACAAACAAAAGGCCTTCCCCAAACCCTTCCTGCTGCCCCGAACCCCAAAAACCCTCATCCCCCTCTCAAACTCCACCAAAACAAAAAGTTAAACAAAAGAAAACCCAGAAAATCAAACCTAAAGTTATTGCTGCTGACACTTGGTTTATACGAGTCTGCCATGAAAGATAAATAATTTAAGATGTTGCCATAACTGTTCTAGGAGCCAGCTTGGTAAGAGGTTAGTCATCAGCGCTTAGGAGGAAGGTATGCTTTCATTTTCTGACATGAGGCAAATTTTGACATTTTCAGTGGTTATCTCAGTTTTGTCCTAAACGTGTGTTTGGAAGAACTACTTTCAAGTTATCATAAAACAGTAAGCGGTGGGTGGGAGCCTGCCTGGGTAGGTACTTCTCCATAGTGTCCCCTCTCAGCTATACTTCAAAACAAAATACTCATCATGCTGTAGTTTCCTGGTCACCTGCAAGTTTTCCATGGTGTGTTTGAAGTTAGCCCATATCTCTGTCCCGAGTTTTTTTTCAGTAGGAAGTGGCAACTGTGATGGTTCTGAGGACAGAGGAGGGCTCCCTCAACACTCCCACCAGCCCTGGTTGTGGAACAGGGGCTGGTAGAGTGCTTCACTGTGACTGAACTGTACTGTGCACCAGGGAGATTGCCCTAGGTACACAGAAGCTGCAAAAATTTCTCTGCTTAAGGGATCATTTAGATGTGCAGTTGCTGTGTATTCTGGGAAAGGCAATGGACAATTTTAATTGAGTCAATCTTGAGTGTTTTTTTTTGATAATTGTTGTTGCTGAGATACAGTTGAGTGATGGTAAAGATGTGGGAGCAGAAAGCTGGGCTGGATGACCAAGATTTACTTCCTGACCTGATTTTCTTTTTCTTTTTCTTTTTTTCTTTTTTTTTTTTTTAAACTTTGTAATTTTGTCTTTTCCTGCTGCTGTCACTGCTCTGCCATTCTTATGCCACATCAACCATGCTGCCTTCATGTTTCCTTTTCATGTTTCCTCCTGACAGAGGCTGGAAATACAGGTTTTCTTATGATTAATAGGAAGAGGACAGAGTTGGGGTGAAGAAATAATCCATGTGGAAAGGTTTTGGTCATCCTTACCACCTCACTCTCTGCTTCTAAAGGCAGGGCAGGAAAAGATGGTATTTTGTCTTAGACTTCATAGTAACTAGAAAAGGACAGTCTTTGTAATACACAAGAACAACTGATACTTCAATCTGTACTACCTGATTACCATTCAGAAAATTGAAATAATTCCTTTAAGTAATACAGTCATGATAGACAATGAATTACACTAATGTGGATATTAATGTGCAACAGTAAGCCAGTTAATTTTAAAACATAATGATAAATGGTATTCTTGAGACTCTGGGAAAAAAATGGGCTTTTCCCAAGACATATTTGTAATTGTGGTGTATACAGACTTCAGGAAACCAAAACATCATGAGTGCGTGTAAGGAGTACCTAATTATGCATTCTATGTGGCCATCACTTAAAAGCTTGGATGTAATTGTAGTCCTGTTTGTTCATTAATGATGTGGGTATTTGAAAATCAATCGATGGCCAGATGGTCAAAATCTAGGAAAAGCAGTGCCCTTGGCGCATGGAGATGTGTGTCTTATCACTCCTGGGTTTTGGTGAGTGCACATGGGCTTGACATGTATTTGGAGTCATCTGTAAAGCAGGGTTGTGTTTCTAGGATTAAACTACACAAACTCAGTTAATTCATTGTCATATGCTTTGGCACCACCTGTGTGTTTTTAGGTAGCAGAGCCTCCTGCCACTTTTTGTCAACTTCAGCTGGATTCCCCATGCTGCCTCTAGTAGAGGCACCCAGGTTAAATATTCCTGCTCTTGTCACAACTTTTGTTGTTTGCTGTTCCTGATATCCCTTTGGCTTTGCTGTTTTTCTGGGAATTTCAGGATTTTCCAAGGTTCAGTCACTGATTCTTTGCAGTTTGATAGTCTAGTTAAGCCCTTCAGTGGCACTGCTTTTGTCTCTCTTTTGATCAAGAAAGTTCCTTCTTCTGTGACCAGGTGCTTTGTTTTCAAGCTCATTCTGTCAGCAGAATTAGTCTCAGCAGGCTTTCTCTATGGAAATCTGTTTTGATACTGCATTTCCTTGTTCCCTTGTAGGAGGCTCCATTTCTTCAGATCCAAATTCTTCATGTATAAAGTAAATGTAATGAACAGTTATCTGGTCAAAGAATTTGGTTTTCGTTGTAAAGAAATGATCAGTTTATAGTGAAGTCAGTTCCTTTCCTTAGCATGTCTGTGGGTGTCCAGATAATAAAACTGAAATATTGGATCATATTTGATAAACTTATTACATGGACTGAATTAGAAGCTAAGTATAAATAGACAAAGACAATTTAATAATGATTTGTCTGATGTGAAGCTATTTTTTGGTAGATGTTCTTAGTGGTATCATACTCCCCTAGTTCATCCTTGTGTCACCAGTGCTGTCAGTGTTGCACTTTTATCTTGCAGTCATGCAGTATGTGGATTGTTTTCACAAGCAAATCAGAAAAGAGAACTATTATGGTACTATGGTTTCTGTGTTGCTTTTTAAATTTTTTTTATTTCTTTGGTTACGAGTCTAAGCATACATATTTCATTCTTCCCCCTCAGTTTGTGCATTCAAGATGAAACAATCTGAGACCAGAACTGTAGGACCGCTTAATTAAAAAACAACATGGCAAGTAATTTTCTCATTCTTCGGATTTCCAATATTTTTTCCCCCAAAAGGAAGGAAACAAAAACATTCTTCCTTCTTGTACAGACTAGAGATTATACAATGAAGTTCTTGTATTTCCCTTCTTAGAAGAACTTTTTAGCCAGAGTACAGTTATTAATTTTCAATCTTTAGCTTTCTCTGCCATCATGCCAATTCTGGATACCGTCAACAAATCTTACATAGAAATAATAAATCATATATAGAATGTCTCCAAACTGGTAACAACAAAAAGGGCAACTTTGTAATATTTTGGCTCATAGTCACACTTCAGATATTTCAAAATAAATATTCAAAAATTATGCATGATATTAATCTATATTTTCAATTCAGGAAACTGAGTTCATAGCATATTATCTACAAAGTAATAGATCTACTTTCAGATTAATAGTTTTTAAAAAGCTGCACATTTGTTAGGCACTCCCACTGTATTTATCCTTAGTTGTTATTTTAAGGACCTTAAAGAATGCCAATATCAAAACCCACCAGTTTTAATCAGACTAAACAATTCAGTCTCCCTTTCCTGTAATCATTAGAAAATCTTAATTTGTTTGAGAAAGGGCAAAGTGGCCTTTATTAATTTGGTCAGTGCTCAGGGTCATGCTTGTCAGCTGAATAAACATGAAAAGAAAAATACATTTATTTCCTAGTGGCTTTTCTTGGAATTTGAGTGGGGATGTTGCACTATTCATTCCAGAGCAAAATAGGTCAACTCTCTTAAATGTCCCTTTCTTTCCCACAGCTTCAACAGTACTAAGAAATCATGTTCCTGAAAATTAAATTAAGTACTGAATTTCCTGTTAGTTCCTATTAAGCAACAAGCTTAAGTCGGCAAAAATAAAATAAGCTCTACTTTCTGAATTTGTCTTGTAATTGGGTACTAGTGTTCCAGTTAATGAAAAGTTAAAATACTTCAAAGTGGTAAATTCCTGTGGCTTTTAACATCTGATCTCACTTGCAGAAATAAGTAAACCCAGAGATCAAAGAGAACTGTCATACATTGATCTTTCTTTCTGAGACTCTGCTTTTATAAATCCATAATGTTATAGAATGGGAAATGCAAAGCAAAATGTATCCCCTAGATGCACATTAGCTTCAGTTGTGCTAGTAACAGTAACTGCTCTCTGGGAGTCATTGTCTTAGGTGATCTGCAAAGGTCTAATTTTAAGGTTTTTTTTCCTTCTTATCCCATTTTGGCTGTATATATGTTGGTATGTATTTGAGATGTATACATTTACATGGCCAGCCCCTGCCCCCTCCCCATTCCTTGTTAACAGAAGAATGTCCACTTTTACCCAGTGGATATATGTATATATGTGTGTGTGTGTATATATATATATATATATATATATATATATATATACACACATACATATACATATATATATACACATATGCATATACATATATATATGTTTATATATATTTATATGTATATAAATATATATATGTTTATATATGTATGTATATATGTGAAAGAATAAGTAAGGGATGATTAAATGTGTTAATCTGCAAGCGTGGTCATGTTTTCAAATAATGAATAATTTTCCATTTTCATGATTAAAATTCAGAGCAGATGATGTAATAGTGAGGATGTGCTAAAGGTACTTGAGCATCATGCACAAATCTAGGCCATTTTTAAGAGAGTTTATGATGTAAATTATTATCTTTTTCAGTGTGTATGCAAATTAGCTGCTTCCAGGGGCTGTGTTTCTTTGACTTTGATCTGAAACAAGGAAACACTGATTGAAATAGAAGAAATATATTGTATGATACATGTATGATGTATATACTTCTGTGCTTAATTCTGCCTTATGCTGTGCATCAGCAAGGATACAGGTTTGGGGTTTTTTTAAGACATAAAAATAATACTTTCAGTGCTAATTTTTCTTCCATCTTTCTGTGTAAGACTTCAGGATAGAATTTCTTGAGCAAAAAGTTACTTGGTAATTCTGAGAGCAGTGTTGAGGCTGTTTTTTTTTTTGTTTGTTTGTTTGCTTGAGGCTTCAATATCAAATGGATTTCTGGTATAGGAATATATATATTTGTAAGTGTTTAGATCTGTATCAGAATGCTTTGACCTTGGGCATTTCAGGCCTTCCATATTGGCTCTTTAATTTTGTACAGCTAAATTCAAAACTTTGAGTGATGGTCTAAGACTCTCAGCTCTTTGCAGTATAATGGGAGAGGGGTTTTCGAGGATGGAAGAAAATTCTCTCTGTGTATATTTTATAGTGTTCTTTCACTTTTCACTTTCTTTGTATTAAGTATCCCAGTCCCTTTTCTCATAAGGAACATTTATGTCTTTGATGCTCTGTATCTCTTCGAGTACTTGCCCTGCCCAGTGTGGCAGCACATTTCAGTATATTGGCTATTAACACAAAAGCTGATGGATGCAAGACTCATGATTATGAACCATAAACCACCTTTGTAACCCCAGCAGTGCTGTGTAAGCCAGTAACTGTGGCCCTAAGCTCAGGCAATTGTAGTCGTCTACATCTGGCATAAGGTCCTGACATACAATTCCTAGGTATTTGCTTGTCTAATTTTTTTTTTAATATAGATCTGACTGAAGTCAAATGATAAGGCTTGGGACTGTGTTCTGTCAGTCCTGATGATAAGTGGATGGTATTGTTTTGAGGGAGCGATGCTTTAGTGGCCTATTCTGATAAGTTTCTGGGCACCATGCTGAATTGTCTGCAGTATCGACTTCTTTATACAGATTTCAGGAGCTCTGTGTCATCTGGACAACATGGGTTTTCCTCTCTTAGGATTTTTGAGCAGGGAGAGTTGATGTGAGCAGGCGATTTTCATATTTACCTGAAAAGCAAATAGCTTAGACCTGACTGAGCTTGCAGTTGTTAGCAAAATGAAGCTTTCAGCTTCTCTGCCCTTTTAGGCAAGCTGCTATTAAAGGTAGGATAGGAACTCTTAGGGAATTTATTTTTCATAAGGCAAAAGAGAGACATAGAGATCTTACCCAAAAAATGTTGCCTCTGGTTACATAAATCCAGTATTTCAAAACTGTGAGTGATCAAATAATTTAATGAAAAAGTTGAGTCTTAATATTTAAAGTTGATTTGTAAAACTTTTATGTTTGCACTTTGCAGCTACAGGATTGTACAATGGCTTAACAATTGTAATTTGTTCTCTACTCTGTGCTAACTAAAGTTTATTTCTGGCCTCTGAATATATACAGATAAATCACTGGCACTACTTAAGCCTGAATGATAGTGAAACAAACATGAAGTCATGTTAGTAGACCGGCACACTTGATCAATATGATTTTTCTTTTCTTGACTGTAATGTGAAGTTATAAAAGCTTCCAAAGTGTACTGTACTTTTTAGTTGGTGGAGGCCTTAACAGTAAAGCTTGGTCTGTCCAGAGAGTTGATCTTTGTATGCCTGATGGCATATTTCAAAATGCTGGCTGAGCTGTTTCTTAAAAAATGAAGCCCTAAATGTTGTGGCCTTTAAACTGCTGTGAACCTAGGAGGGAGGCTGCCCATGGAATTCGCTGTCTAAATGCCAGGCTGTCTTCAGCTGTTGTGGAATATGAAAGTGCAGCAGTTCTTCCCTGGAGAAACTTCAGGGGCACCCTCCAAGTGGATAACAATAAAGTTTAAGGAACAGGTTTTTTCCCTAAAACTTCTCAAACTTCTTTGACTTGGATTTAGGACTTCAGCAATTGAAGTAAGAAGGGCATGCCTTCAAGACATGGGAAGGGAACCTTGCTGAATTTTAAGGATCTTCTTTTCATGTATGAAACCCCCTCATTATGTTTGGTACTATCCTTATCTTTCACTTTCTGTGATGAGAGTTTACATAATCTTCTGAAGACTCTTGGTGAGATACTGAGGTAGGACCTGATAGCAACACTGCTGTCTCCCTTCTGTTTGCACTACATGTCTTTTCTTTGGGAGGGATGCGGACAGGTCCTGCAAAGATCTGGTAGAACAGAGTTCAGTGTAATCCATAGTGCAGGATAGAATATGTGCCTCCTCGAGTTGGCTTTTTGAGTCAGCCTACAATGTAGCATTTCTCCAGATGTTAAATATTGTCTCAAAATGAGAGGAGGAAGTGAGTGATAAGTTGAGCATTTTATCCTTTGTTTCTTTCATTGCTTCAAATCTGTATATCTTGGGAAGATGCAGCTGTCCAGTCAGTGTACTGTCTGGGCTTCATTTTCCTGCTCTGCTGAGACAATCATAAGGGAGGGAAAGATCTGCCTTTCTCTAGTAATTACTGCCTCAGTTGTGGTAGGTTGTTTAGTGACTTAGTGAACACATATAGGCTGAGCAACTAACTGGTAAGGTGTCCAGTAGGCTCATGTCCAATTGCCTATTTTTCTTAACTTTTTGATCTGTCAGGAGAAGCTGGAATCCTTTCCTTCTCTGGAGTCAGATGGCTTTCCAAGATGGAACCAGCTGGAAGAGCTTGGTGCTGTTTGGGCACTTATCTTTTAGATAGAGGCAGAGGACAATTTTATTGGCTGAGACAGTCTTAAGAACATTAAGCTCTGAGTTTAAGAAAGGTTATAGTGCTGACTTTAATGCAGACATTCTGCTGATCAAGCATGTTGAGATTTTTCTGTCAATATCAACACATTTCATCTAGACATTTTTGTGATTGGACTGTTGTCTGTCTTAGAGGACCATTCTCTTAGAAGTGATGCTAACTACACATAGTGCTGTTGGGGGAGAACACATCCATGTGTTGGCTGGCAGGGACTGCAGCCTCACATGTTGAACATCTCAGGATATCTTTCATCAGGATATCTTTCGGCCAGCACTCAGTGTGTTCCTGAATATTTCCAGAACCTTAACTAAATGAGGAGAATGGGACAGAAATCCGAAATGAGCTGCATACCCTGAGGTCATTGTTCTGGAGATAAAACACCCAGCAATGCCAGTCATCTTATAAGAGCAGTAAAGAGAAGCATATCTGCAATACAAACTGGAGAATAATGAAGACTCAAAATGGTAATACGAAAATATGAAAGAAGTATTAAACATTAGGAGGTTTGCATTGCTTCATTCCTGATACTTCTTTGCCTAACAGGGGCCTTGAGCTGCTTCCTTTTTTGTTCTTAGACCTGTAAATTAATTTAACTATGTAGGGAAGTAGCCTCCACTGTGGAAACATAGCGGCTACTTGTGAAGAAATGTGCCAAAGAGCATGGATGCAGTAGTGAATCCTGACTGCAGCTAAGATGCCTGTAAAGGGAGACAGATGAGCTTGAATCAGGCAGGAAGGTAAAGGATGGAATTGCTTTTTTCCTCTTCTTGCTGATTCCTCTTTGCTTCCTCCAGGCACATGGTAAGTTGCTCCCCTCCCTGTCACTTCGGGGAAGGTATGAGTATGGCAACTCTGGACCAGGCGCCTGAGCTGAGGTTTTAGGAAACTTCTAAAGAGTACTGCTTTTGTGAAATGCTGTTACATGTTAAATGCTGTTAGAGAAAATACATGTGCTGGTTTTGGTTTGCTGCTTGAGTCAGGATTTCTACCAGTACTGTATTTCTTAATGAGGCTATAATATGTATTTGAAACTACAGCATGGTAGTAGGCTGGAAGAGATTTATAGTCCTTCACATTCTTCAGCAGTTATTCATGGGGAGTCCATTGTTTCATGTTATTCTTGTGTGACCTCCTGGTATATGCTGGAAGTGTAAGAGGTGAGTCTGTAGGAAAGGCAGTTTAATTGATAGTCCTTGTATGGGGCATGAACAAACGTGGTACAGCACCCTAAATCTTGCTGCATTCATATAGTTCTGCACCTTTGCATCTGCAAAAATAGATGAAGCGGTAGTATTACCAGGGAGAGAACGGCTTGGGAATCCAAGCTAATAGCCTAAATATAAAGGATAAATTAGAGTGATTACATTTCTTATTAAACAGATATGCTGTTTGTGCTAGTTCCTACATGATTCTGTAAAATAAAAGCAGACATGGATATATTTTCTATCTGTTTTCTTTTTTGGAAGGTTGCTGATTTCATTGTCTTTGGACAGCACAATGTGTACTTATTAGAGGAAAGAATTCTGGATCCTATGTTCCCTGGATGGGGAAGGACTGTGGAGGCAGTAGTCCTACAGAGTACATCCCTAACTGAGGTCTGAATTCCTTGGTTTATGGTACATTTGGGATTCATAAAAAGGGTCTGGAAGTGTTTGATACTGACCTTCCTGGGGAGGAATGTGCTGCAGAAATATTGCATAGAGTTACTCCCTCCTGAGTGACTTTGATAAGGTATGCTGCTAATTGATGAGATGCTTCTACTCTTCAGAAAACCAAATATTAAAGCTATATTTTGACAAATCAATTAGATAATTAAACATTATTATTATTATTATTATTATCATCATCATCATGCAAAATATGGTCTGTCTTTTCCAAATAGCTAAGGTAACATCCAAGTGCTAGCTAGAGGAAGCTTAGTGATTGCTCAAGTAAAATCACTTCAGCATAGCTTTGAGATTCAAAGTTGTTTGCCCTCCTGACCATAAGCTACTTGTTATTACCAGCATTTTTTGAAGTTGCTGTGAAAATAAAGAAGAGGTCACTAAGGAACCATTTTGTGTATCCCAGTTGCTGTGCTTTACCTGTATTTTTATTCTAAATTGCAAGAAGGAGATGGATCAGTCATGGTTTAACCCCAGCTGATGACTAAGTACCACACAGGTGCTCACTCACACCACACTTTCCTACTAAGGTTGGGGGGGAGAACTGGAGAAAAGTGGAACACATGTTGTGGTAAGAACAGTTCAGTAATTGAAATAAAGTAAAATATAGTAATACTAATCTTCATCTTGGCTTAAGAGGATTCAATGTTTTTCTTTTTTGTGAAATAGTTTTATTAAATATCTTTTAAATTTAGTATTAAAGATGTCCAGTTAATACAGCAGTTAAAGATCACTAAAAACTGGGTTAACTCCCACAGTGATATGTAGTCACATAAGTCATAAATTTCAAAGCTTTTAGCATGGCATGTTTTTCTACTGGAATCTCGTTAGTATGGCTTAGCAAGATTGTTTTATTTGAATTTCAGGCTGTGGTTTAGTGAATTACTGCTATCTATCCAGAAGCAAAGAAACCAACTAAAATGAAGTGAAACTGTACTGTCGGTGATAAAGGTATATCTGAAGGAGATTCTGTTTATATAAGTGGATGAAACTAAAGAAGTGTTCCTGATATCGTGTTAGATTGTTCCCAAATGGCTTCTCCTGATACTTGAGAGAGCCTGGAAAATTAGATTAGTGTGGTTTAAGAATGAAGTTGTCTTGGGCATTCTTTATATGTATGACATGTTTGGTACCAGCATCTCAACCATTTGAATGAAAAAATGGTTGGTTTCCAGACAACTTTGATTCTGTATCTCATCATTTTATTAGCCTTTTCATCCCTTTTACTGTCTTTCAATACTTTTAGATAAAATGTTCATTTTTCAAATCTGTGCTGTTGTGTTCTAGAAACTTTGGGTTTCTACAAACGGACAAATTTTTAAACCATAGAAAAGGCAGTATCTTTGCCCTCTAATAGCTTTAATTTGTTCTCAGGTTTTGAAATGGTAAAAATGCTTCTGTATTTTGAAGCCACTGGTATGGAATTACTTTAGTTGATAACCTCTGTAGCTGTACCCAGATTAAAGGACTATGTGTGATTTAAAATTTTTGACATTGACTTAGACAATGTCTTTTGTTTTATGAAAGATGTAGGGGTTCATTATTTTGAATAAGAAGATGTAACCCTGAGAATCCAGGATGAGGTATGGTGCTTACTTGAAATGAGTGCACAAAGCTGATTTACAAGTCAATTAAAAGTGCAGCTGCCTTACAGGCAAGAGATATCTAGTAGTCCTTGATAACAGAAGGTGGTTGTCCCTCTTTTGACAGCATTCTTCTTTCTCTAGTGGAATGTGCAAAGAAAGTTGAAGTAAGGCCCTAACACAATGTGGAACATCATGGGTAGGATTGTACTTTATTTTTTTATTGAATCAGGTTACTTTAGGAATATATTGTTTTTAAAACCCTTTTTATTGAGGAGTTACTGCCATCTTGCAGATAATGTAGTGCTTCTGTGCTAAGTCCTACAATGTGGACATTTAAATGAAACTTGCATTAAATTACTTATGAGATTCATGGTGATACCAATCAACTGCTGTAATTTAGTATACAACTAATCCTTGTAATTTAGAGAGTTTTAAGTCATGCTGAACTTCTGAGGAACTGTGTGTAAATTTCTGAGGTGATATGATCTATAAATAAATCTCTAAAAGCCATGCATCTTCTTTTGCTATGAATTATAGATTTTCTGTATGAGGGTGAAGAAACCATAGCAGCTTTAAACAGTTAGTAAAAAGTGCAGTTCTTTAGTAAAAAGTAGTTCTTTAGATTTGGATACTTTTTACATGTCTGTTTTGTGGTTCCCTACACATACATACTAATGTCTGATCTTTCAGATAAAATGTGATACATTCTGCTATCATTTCTTTTCCTAATGGGACTTAAGGTGAGTTTTTTTAAAAAATCTAGGTAGAGATCTCTCCTTTTTCTCAGCCATCAATACAATTGTTTTAAATAGCTGCTCATTTAATTGGAAAAGCTTGTTTAAAAAAGACAGGACAAGTAAGGGTAAGTCTACTTAGTAAGTGTAAATTTTGTAGTGGGACTGTTTAGAATGTATGAACAGTTACTTGCTTAGATTACAGAAGGAATTAAATAAAGGGGTGGAGTATGGGAGTAAAGGGATTTAAAATGATCCAGTGTCACCTGCCCAGTTATATTCTTACATGTTTTTTCCTAATTGTAGTAAGTCATCAGGCTAAAAAAGAATGAAAGTCTTTCTTAGGCCAGATAGTGTTAATAATCTCTTCTGGTAATGGCAGACATGGGTAAATAATCTGAGACCGACAAATGGCAGCTTAGAAATGATTTGGAATGCAGTGGAGGCACTTAAAATTACAAACATGGTTCTTGAGTATTGTCCTTAACTACAAATCTCTGCCTAATGCAAATTGGATTGTGCACTCCTGCGCCCAGATATTCTTACCCTTCTGATATTTTTTCTGCTAATTTTACAAGTGAGGCTAAAGGAGAAGCATCCCAGTCTCTGACTTCTGTGTTAGATGATGAGGGCAAAATTTTAAAGCTATCAAATAAATGCATTATTCTAGTTCACTTTCAAACGAGTCCAGGAAAAAGGTTTTTCATGGCAGCTATTGTTCGGTAACTGCGCGTGCTGTCTTTCTCAGCGCTGAACGGGAAAGAAAGAGATCAAAAAGCCCTTGTCTGCAAGGTCTCTTGTGGCGAGGCTGCATTATTTAAAAACTTAGGAGTGTGTTAAAGGCAAACTCAGGAAAAACCTGCGTTTTCTGGATGTGCCTCTGCTGCTTGTTAAGCTTAATTAAAAAATACGAGGAGATACACCTACCGGTAATTATTACTAATTTGTGCTCAAGTTCACACATGCACATCACTGGTACATTGATCAAGTAAAGCGTTTCTTTTCTCAATCAGACTGTAAATTAACAATGCAATCCCTTCACATAAATAATCTTGCTTTCATCTTGCATTGATTTATGGATCAACTTCAGCTCCATTACATGCTGAGAACCTTTTACTCCAAGCTCATTTCATCCTGGGTTTCACTCTTTTGTTTTGTACCTGCCTGGCATAAATGTGTTGTGGTTCCCTTTGATCTCTTATTCCTAATGAAAGTAATGCTGAATTTGAAGATTTCTGTGGCAAAATGAATTATTTAATATTTTAATAGTCTAAATAAAGAATGATAAATTGAAAATTTTTTTACTAATTATAGGTGAAGATTATATTACCCATTTTTTTGAGGTACTTGTGAATTGCTATGACTGGAATGCCCGGTTATACTTAACGTTGCTTACTAGTTCTTAACACAATTCTTACTAGAAAGCTGCCTTTGAAATGTGTTTTCCATTAATCAGGGGGGTAAGTTAATGAGGAGGAATTTTTAAGTTACTGAGAAAGTCCCTCAAGTGCTGCATTATGGTCAAGAAGCTTCTTGCTGTGCTTGAAACAGTGGTTTTTCAGAGTGGTTTTTTATGGGGATATGGTCAGTGGAACCAGGAATGTTTCAGCTTGCATTTTTATTTTTAATTTTGCTGCAACTGAGGGAAAAGTGAGACCTAATTGAGCATGGATGGAGCAGATAGGCTTGAATAAACAATTAGTTTTCTGAGGCTTCCAATGTGATAGAATAAATGAAACCTTTATAGGTAGTCTCGGAGTTCATTGGTGAATGTGAATGGAAATAGATTTTATAAAGAACTAAACTGCTTTTGCTTCATTAGTATTCATGGTATAACAAAAAAACCCACAACACACCACCTCTTTCCAGAGTATATATATTCTCTTCTGGATTATTTTTTCCTATGAGACAGATGATGATGGTGTCAACAGCTGATGAAGATGAATAGGCTTCTTTCTTATGTATTTCAGTTTTTTGTTTTTCACTTGAAAGTGACTTTGAAGGTTAGTTTTGAAGGTTAGTTTTGCTAAATTTTCATCATGCTAGTTAAAGAGCCAGAAAAAAGTCTTTCTCAAAAATCTGTAGAAGAGCTGAAGCATTGGAGAGGTTTGAAAAAGGTGTGGATGCCTTCACATGCACAGAGTGGAAATACATATTTCCATGCATTTTCCCTGGATTTCTTGACATGTAAAAAGAATTACTAAAATAATTAAGGGTGAAAATGTTTCCTGTAGTTTCTAAAATATCAAAGTTCTCTTCAGTTTGCTGTGTAGCTAATTCTTGCTTCCACTGAGAAATTAAGGAAATGCTCAGCGTGGCTAAGTTAATATCTCTATCTAGAGCAGTGCATAGTACATAGTTTATGCTACTAATGGCTCTGCATATGATAATAACAACATGAATACAGCCATGGAAAACTGAAAAACAAAAAGCTGCCAAAGAGGTGACTTTATCCAAGAGAAGGTAAGAAAATGGTACTTTAGTCACAGTACTAGTAACTTTTGTTTAAACTTCATGGTTCCTGCTGTTTAGCTGAAAACTTTGTTGTCTTTGTTCTCTTCCACTTCTTAAAGTAGGTAAACCAGGGAAAACAAAACAGCCCTCTGAAGTGTGTGCTTAGTGTTAGGGAGATGCGGTTTTTGCACCGGGCTGTTCCCTGCCCTACCAAGTAGTTTCTTTGTGGGGATGCAGGGGGGTCAGCCACTGCTGCTCCTCAGTGTCCGTGGGCCTGCTGGAAGGACTGGGACTTCTGTGTTGATGCCTGCTCCTTAAATCTGCTTAAACCTTGTCGTGTTTGATATGGAGTGTGTGTGTGTGTGGTCTGCTCCTGCAGGTTTCCAGCTCTTGTCCCTTTTACCCCAGGAAAGGTGTTTTCCCAGGCCCCAGGAGCTACCCACCGTATTGGTTGCTGGGTTGTGTCCTTGATTTCCCCCCAGACTGAATCAGGAATGCTTCTGACAGCTTTCTCTTGCTGCCTTCTGCCTGTTCTCTGGGTCTTTTGCAACAGGCAGATGTGGTAGTAGTGACAGCAAATTTCAACACCATGAAATGCTTTTTCCTGACAAGGTGACCATCAGGACAGGGGCAGGAAGGGAGTATCCTTCCTGCTGCATAGCAGTGTCATGCTCTGCTGCACATCTGGGCAGCTAAGGGTAAATTTTCTTTTTTTTATTTTCGTCATATCCCTTTTAAAAACTGTGGAATCAAAGGTAAGATGTGAGCATGCTTCCTGATGCCTGGGCAGTGCTTAGGGGAGCTGTACCACTGCAGAAACTGTGATTTTCTTTTTCCAGTTGGTGCCCTTGCAGCATAGCTGAGTGGGTTTGGCAGACCCCTGGGATACTGCTCTCTGTTTTCTTTTTTTTTTTTTTTTTTAGTTAACTTCTCAAACAGACTTCCTCACAGAATCTGCTGTGTTGGATCTGGTCTCTGTGTCCTTCCTAGCAGGACTGACCTGTTGAGCTGCTGCAGCCTTATCCTGGCTAACAGCCTGTTTGCAATGCTTTGACTTCACTTTCTTTAGAATGCTGACAGTTTTTCCTAGTTTGGAAATTATGTTTTTCTGTAAGAAGCAAAAGACCTTAGCACATCATGTGCGTTCCTGAGAAGACACCTGTACAACTGTCAGAATAAAATAAAAAAGGGGTGATGCTACCTGTAAGTAAAATGCCCTATGCGATCCATTTTAACCATGAGTTGAACTGTATTTATTTAGATCTGTGTTCTGGTTTCTGCTTATGTTTTTAGGGCCTTATATGAGGTTTTCCAAATCTGCTATTTCTTAATCTTTTGATGTTTGTTAAAGCTGTGTGTGTAAATCCAAGGAGACAGAGCAGGCTGAGTTATTGGAGGCAGTGCCTTCAATACAAATACGGTTGCTTCCTTTGTTTCCTGGAAAGGGAGCAGTCTATCTCTGAGTCTGTGTGTACAGATGCAGCAGGCAGGAGGCTTTCAAGAACTGAAGGACTCTGTCATATTGTAACAAAATTGTTCCATCTTAATAAGGCTAAAGTAATAATTGGCTCAGACAGCAGTGTGCATGCATATTTATAGGCCACTTTTTGGCCTTGTAGAGTACTATAAAAGCTGTGGTTCATTTTCTGTGCAATCATGTGTAAATATATTTCTGAAAAAGGATTGGATGCAACCTGATTATTTTTTAGCATAGCCATAGCTGATACTTCAAATTTGTCTGTGTTGCATTTATTTGCTTTTAATTGACCAGACATCGGATTTGTTTCCAAGAAAAATATGATTGTTTTAAGTGCAGATTTGCATTTCTAGAATGAGTGGGAAGTGGGTAGCAAGATAATGTGGTTATGTCTCTGTTGATCCTTAGCAGAATTCTTAAAATTTTTCTTTACTACCTAGGATATAATAGATCAGATGCTATAGGAAAACATAACGACTTTGCTTGCTGATGCTCTTTATGCAGCATATGTGTTCAGCATAATAAACTGGACAATTTTGAACAGTGACTTTAGTTTTAAGGACTGTTTATGCATATATGTGGGATGTAAAATCAATAAATACAACTGTTAGAAGTGATGCTTTGTGAATTGCAAAGCTTTACTGGGGGTTGCTTTTTACCTTGGTAAGGACATATTTGCAGTGCCAGTTGCAGGCTGCATTCATTTGTAAATCAAGTGTTGCTGTATCGATGATTAGCAAATTTCCCTGTAAATGAGACCTTTTCTGTCTCTAATCCTTTTCAACCTACAGTGAGCCTAGAATCTTACTTTCTGGCCCTGCCATAGCTGACGGACTGGTGTCACTGTCCTGACAGGGAAACTGGAGGTCATGGGGAGAAGTGAGATAATCCAAGGCTTGAAGTCTAGACTTGAGTGACAGATGCCACTAGGCTGGAGAACTAGTGAGGTCTTTCAGCCCAAGCTGAACAAGACCTTTCCCATAGAGAGGCAATGCTGAATTTAAGATATGTGGGATAAATAATGATCATCCTTCTTGATCTATGGTGGTAGAAAAAAACCCTGCTTGTTTTTGAGGAATTGTGGTAGGAAATGGGACAAAAATGGGATATTTCCTTGTTCATTGAAATCCTTGTGGCCTGTTGAGACTTCCTTTGTGTCCACTCTTTCCACTCTTCACCTTCATTATCCATGACTTTTTGGAAGTGGCACTAGTTTTTGGAGAAATTTACTTTTATTTCTGTGTGGTTTGTAGCTCTTTGTTCTGCAGAGGCTGCTCTGAGAGCTGCAAATATTCAGAATAGTTGCACAGTTTTCCAAACCCTACTCAAAGCTGGTGGATTAATATTGCTTGTGGTTAAAGGGAATGTAGAGTACTTCAACCATGAGCTGATTTAAGTGGAACTGTTTACAATCTTGTTCAGCTGGTGCCTTTGTGGAGACTTATAGGCAGCCCTGGATTGCTCAGATTGCACCCACAAGCAGAATTCTGCAAAAGCTGATGTTGTTGTGACCAAAAGCAGTGGATTCCTCTGTGCTGCAGACATGAGTTACTGCAAGACATCTGTGGGAATCTGGTTGCACCTTTGTTGTGATCGTACTGTAAGACAGACTTCTCTAGTATCTATACTCTACTGCTGTGGCACTTCGGCTTCAAGTCTAACTTGGTTCTGCTGAGTTCTTGTCAAGCATCTGGAGTAACTAAACTGCATTCTGCTCTTAATTGATTAAAGTGTATTTTGATATGAATTCTAAGATGTTTTTGGAAGGTATGATCCTATCTGTTAATAAGATTATATTCAATGTTGCTCTCTGAGTCAGTGCAGCTAATCAAAACTCATGTATCTGTGCCAAATGTAATTAGACTTAGAGAGAGTATTTAAGTGATAAGAGCATACCTCTCCCCTATGCCCAGCTGAAGTAAGTTTGTTTATCTTGCATCAAAAAACATGCTTTACTGGGCTGTTGTGTTCCAGCAGCTGTGCTTAAAATGCTTGCAAAGAAGTCAGACACAGACAGCATGCTGAGAGGAACCCAGTGTAAATAACATGAAGAAACAGACTGATTTATATCACAGCAGACTGCTAGGAGCATGAAGGGTTAATCACTGTTGAACTAGTGGCGGGTCTTAGCACACTTGCTTCTGGCATAGCTTATGTTTGAAGATGCAAGAGACAGAAGGGATTTAAAAGGTTTGTGAAGCCATGCTCCTATTAAGTATTTAACTTTACAATGAGAGTTTTTAGTGAATGTCTGAATCTCTCTTCAATGTGGGGGAAGCTTCTATACTTTTATCTGCATGGGACTGAAGCTTAATGCTTTCTCACTTTAAACATCTGTGATTTGGCATATTTCTTGACAACATACTTATTAGAGTAATTTTCTTCGTGGACTTAGGGTTGATAATGAAAAAAACCCTAAACTACACTGGGTATTTTCTGCTTTTGATACGCTACATGTGAGAGTTTTCAGGTAATGCATCTCTTTTTTTGGATTGGTTCTTGACTGGGGACAATGTAAAGTGGCTGACAGGTGTCAGCCCTTCTGTGGAAACTTTAGGGCTGAATATGCATATTGACCATGACCTGAGGTAGGAAGAAGTTGTGCTGCGTTCAGCAGGAAGAAATGGAATTGCTTAATACAACATCTTTGTTTATATTTTTAAAACTGAATACTTGACCAGTATTTTCCAGTCTCTGTGGGAAGTAGAAATACTGCTTGTGGAGCAATGGAGGGAGGTTGGGAATGAGACAGTGAAACCATAGTGGGTATTAAAAAAAAGTGGAGCTGATCAGATGAGTTCAGTTCTCATTTCAATTTAATTTTTTATTGGAAAAAGACACTTCATGTTGCAACACATCTCAGCAGCCCAGAACAGCTTATTTCCCTTATCCTGGTTTATCAATGTGATTATATTCTCTTAGCTTTATTCACCTTGTACCACAAATTTTCTCTCTGAAATGCATTTTCTTTCTGACTGCCTCACTTCTCATTATGTACTCAGCTCAAATTGTGCTCCTGAACACTGATGCAAGGTCTTATTTTGAATCAGTTGTCGTGTCCTTAATTTTCATAAGGACATGTGGGCTGACGTACTTGATGTGACTATTTGATGATATAATTATAAAGCAGAGAATTCATTCTAGCTTTAGAATAAACACATGATGGTAGATAGGTGGATTTAATGCTACTGAGGTTTTAAAAAATATTAATATAATCCTTTCTGAGTAGGTGAGCTGTTAAAAGCCCGTAGTACAGTATGGGAATAATTTTTTTTGGAGGAATGTATCTGATTCTATTCACACAAAAAATTAATAGCTTGAAAATACAGAAAAAAAATGTTTGAGAACAAATCGATTCCTGTTTAACTGGAGGAGACTTTCACTCAAATTCCATCCCTGTTTCTACAGGATCTCTAAATCTACGTACAGAAGTCTCTGGTAAGGAAATTTTGATACTCTGTTCTGTGTAGTTTTTAAACCATTCTCCTCTAATAATGCTCTTTTCCTTTTAGTAAGGTTCCTAGACATGAGGGGAGCAAGTAGGGTTTTGTGAAAGCTGTTATCTCCTAAATTTTGCAGTGCTTTTGTAGAAATTCATCCTACCTATGACATAAGCAGGCAGATTTTTTTTAATAAATGTATGGTAAAATAGAATGGAAGAAGTAAATATTGTAGAACAGTGTGTTTGTCATAGGTTGGTGTTTGCTGTGTGTTTTCTGTCTTTCAAAGTGCCTTTGTTGAGAAGGTATTATTTAATGTTGGGGGAGGGAGGCTTTTAAATAAGTTAACTATCCATGCATTGTGAATATTAACAGCAGAGACTGGTGGTGAGATGTGTACTGATTAAAAATCCCTCTCTAAGCAGCCTGTGTACACTTTTAGGCTAATTTAACCATCCTTATACTTTAAATACAGGGCACTCAAATATGCTTTTTTTTACAGTTTTCATTTTTCAGTGTTTTCAGTTTTTTAGCTTAAAAAGCCTGCCCTCTGTTGTCCCAGTGCTCCTGAGGGTCACTAACATTTCTTTCCAAAGGGTGTTGAGAGAAGGGTATGGCTGCAGCCTGAGTGTAGTAATAAGACAGTGGGCAGAGCATGAGATAGACAGATACTTGAGATGTGACATGAATGTGTGTCTGTTGGGAACTTCCTGCAGGGATACAGCTATTGTATTCCCTGCAACTCGCTGTCAAGCAAATGTGACTGATAAAAAAGGGGAACCAGACAAACCCTGCTTATCCTGTTGTTTTTGCATGCCATGCAACATCAGCACATGTCCATATAGCTAGTAAGTATGAAGTAAGTACCAACAGAGTGATGATTGTGGATGCGCAAAAGTAACTGCTGAGCAGAAGCAGCTTATTTAAAATTATTTAAAATATCTCTGGAAGAATTTCAGCTGTCTTCTAGATAGTTGCTTTAACGTGCTCCTGTGGACAGCAGTGTCTAATCTTATCATCTGATAAAATGCACAACCTGAACTTTCACAGCATTCACGTTTCCAGGAGGTCTTTCAAATAAGTATTAGCAAGTTTGAATAGGACTTGCTGTTAGTTGTTTATTTGAATTTGATGTGTGATTGTAATGTCTTTTTGACTGATTTAACCACTTTGTAGGAGTTGAATAAGTAACACGTTATGCATCTTCAGAACCAGCTTTGTGTTCCGAGGAAGTAGGATAGGATGTTTTCTGTTGTTTTTCTTAGACTTGAGTACTCGGCCTGTGAGAATGTTGAGGGCCAAAAGCCTTCTCATCTGCTGCAAATGCTTTTGCTTGAAATGAGACCTGAATGGGGGCTATAAACTCCTCAAGTTCTGGTACATGTTGCTGTCTAGAGCACAAGGAAGGGAGCTTGCAAGCCTGGATTCTTTCTGCAATCCATTTCTCTTGTATTTCCCAGGCACCCAGAGCTGTTATGTCAAGGCTGTTAAAGGGTATATCCTTTATCTATATACCTATATAAAAGGTATATCCTTGTCTACTCTTCTTGTTTTACTGCAGTATCAGTTAGAATGTACAGACTCCTCTCAGATACAAATTTTGCATGCCCTTAGGTTAATTTGGGCCTATGGAAGCAAAAGTGAGTCTTTGAGTAGCTTCCAGAAATGCTTTGTTGGTGTATTTGTGATTGTTTCTATAACACAAGAGCTGGTTATCAATATGAAAATACTGAATCGTGTACTTCCATGTTGCTTCTTTGTAATTGGACCTTAAAAATCCCTTCTATATGTGATAGAGTCACTTCGCAGCGAGATCATTGCCGGAGAATGCTGGCAGGGCATTGCTGTTAAGGCTATGAGCTAATGGGGGCTAATATTTAAACTGTCTTAGTTCTCAAAAATCATACTTTTCTGAAGCTGGGATAGCATCTTAATTAGGAGTTGAAGACCTAGATGTTACTGTGCTGGTCTGTACTATAGCGCTGTCTTAAAGTTTCTTCTGAAACCCTGAATGCTGAAATGTGAAAATGGAGCACACCTGACTTGGAAACAATGACTTTAAACCAGACTGCATGTTGTAGAATGTACAAGTCTATTCATTATGGGAATGACTTGAACAATCATAAAGTTTGAATGTCTGGTTAAAAGGGGAAAAGATGAGAGAATGGAAGATGCAAAATTCTGTTATATTGCTTAAGTGCTAGTGTATAGAAGGCATGTATTGATTTTTTTTTTTTTTTCCTTCTGTGGTTTAAAAGTTTGATGAACCTTAGTTCAGGCAAAGAGAGATTTTAAAATGTGGTTGGTTACTTGGAAGTGTGAACCTGTTTCATGAAGGAGCATGAATTTTTGCCATCATCAGCCTTGATAGGATCATGTCATCTTCAGATGCTTGGACTAATTTGGAATCCAGAACTAAACAATCCCTGGGATCCATTAGTCAGTAAGCAGTTTGAGTATTTGCTTTTAGACTTATGTGAAAGACTCTCAAAATGGTGTTTTTTTACAAGTTAGCTGTCAGTTGCTTCCTTTTTAAAAGAGTATTTGTATTTTTGTTTTTTTAATTCACCCTGTGAGGTATCTTAGAAGATGTAAATATAAATACTTGTGGTGTGCCTGTGATTGTGAAAGACGAATAGTAACAATGGTTGAGTAAATATTCTTTGTGACCCCAAAACTGCTCAGTTTAGGAAATAGCTAAAGACATGGGCTGTGAGTTAATCAAATAGTTCAGTGTCTGTTGTGAACATGAGTCTTAATATACGGAAGAAGCAGATTCAGAAACAGTTGCATTTCTTGATGCTTTAGGAGTGTATGTACACTTCCAAAGAGCTGCGGATTGATTACAGAAACCTTTAAAACATCCCCGAAATATTAACTACATAGGGAGCTAAACAAGGGATTCAAAATTCTTTGTAGGGAAGACAGTACACTGCTGTGGGATTGTACGCAGAAATGGGCTTTTCTATGCAATTTCATCGTGACCTTGACTCATTCCTTTCAGTGGACAAAAATGATGAAAGAGTCAGGTACACAGGTGATGTGTAGATTTTCTGGCTGATAAGTCTCATACATGAACTGAAAAAATATAAGACTTAGACATGCTTGGCTTCCTGAAAAATTGTAGTGACAATTAGGGTTTAAATACTATAGAAAAAAAATTTGAATGGTTTTTTGTAATGATGACACCCGTGCCACAGTGGCACTTACAGGAGAAGGATGGTTGTAAAACTTTTTCTACTTTGTATACTTACATACCCTGCTTTGTCCAAGTAATTACTTGGTATTTGCTCACATGCATTTTGTCTTGTTTTTGTGGATTTAATCAAATGTTGAGACATTAGATGTATTGTAAAGACCAGGCAGCTAAAATGTTTTGTGGATGTGATGACAGGAACCCAGTCTGAAGAATGAGGATCTGTATTTCCTCTTAACTTCAAAGTCAGTATAAATGAATGTGCCTTTTATAAACAGGAGAATTTATTTTTTTTCTTACTGACGTTGATAAATCTCTTTATTATTTCCCTGGACTGGGCAGTGGTTTAGAGTTTGTTGATAGTGCAGTGCCATCTAGTGACTGCTGACATGGACGTGGGGAAAACTTGTCAGAGAAAACGTTTGAAAAGCCGGAATAGGTGTCCAGATCAGGTGGTTCACACTGCAGAAATGCTGCTTTAGGGAAGGTTGAGTAAGTTGAGCTGTGATCCCTTGTATCTTGAGAGGGGACCTCTGTGAAAAATGCTCTTTGTGTGAGAGTGGTTGGACGTGGTGTGAACTGTTCAAGAGGAGGATGGCTAAGTTACACAGCCAGACACAAATCTGGCACTTGCAAAATTTTTCTTTTCAGTTAGCAAATTAGTTACCTTAAGATCTTTGGGATCCTTTTTTTCCAAATGCTGTCATAATCTTTAGTTGAAGGTAACTTAAATTTTTCTTTCAATGAAGCATTTAAACAGTATGGATATGTTTTTTTTTTTTTTCTGTTTCTTTGCAGCTTGATCACATATTATCACCTCCACCTATGCCTTTCCGAAAAACCAGCAGTCCTGAAGTGTCTTCTGGCCTTGGAAAGTCTCCTAAATTTAAGAGGCAGTTGAGTGAAGATGGGAGACAGCTCAGAAGAGGAAGCCTTGGAGGAGCTCTGACTGGTGAGTTTGGTGCATGTGTGGAGTCACCTGGATTAGCACTTCTGGAGCTGATGGCGCCTTGACCCTTGGTGTTTACCTTGTGGCTGAACTCTTTGGGGGAGGTGTGAGCTCTAAGTGGAGTTTCCATAAGTCTCTTCCACGTGGGTTCATTAGAGAGATGTTTGTTAGTGAGAGTTAGGTGTGAGGTTCTGCCTCCAGGGGCTGTTAAAAGGTGGCCAAGCACAGCCTGAAAATCACCCCTATTTTGAGATTTGCATGACTGTGGCATTTATCTTGCTGACTCATGTGCATTCATCCACAGGATTCCCTGTATCTTGTTTCCTCGAGGAGTTGAAGTACATGGGTGATGTCTTTAAACTTGATTTCATTAAAAAAAATCAGTCTGCCGTCATGTATGTAATAGAGTACTTACAGGGGAGGAACACCATTACCAACTGGCCACAAGTTGTGGACTGCAGCTTCTCCTCTGTGGAGTCGTACAGAGATAGCAGGATGCTTGAGGAGGGCTCAGGCTCTCTCTACCCTGGTAGCATCTTCTAGATACTAGGTGCTGGTATTGTGACTGTGACTGGTATCTCTGTAGCAGTGATGGTCACTGAAAAGTGATTGGTTTTGATGATGGAGCAAATTAAATATTAAAAAAATAGGGACTTGTTTCTTTCAAGAAAAATAATTTTTAAATTGACAATAATTTGAATTAAATATGTTCTAGAGTGCAAAATGGCTAATAGAGGAATTTGTTGTACTTGGTGAAAGGGACAGTAGATTTCAGTAAATTTATTGGAAGATTGAAATTTCACAGAATAACAGAACATGCTGAGTTGGAAGGACCCACAAGGATCGTAAAGACCAAGTGCTGGCCCTGCACAGCACCATCCCCTGGAGTCACACCATATGCCTGAGAGCATTGTCCAAACATGTCAGAATTGTGTCAACATTCCCTGGGGAGCCTGCTCCAGTGCCTGGCCTCCCCTGGGTGAAGAACCTTCTCTGGATACCCAGCCTAAAACTCCCCTGTTTCAACTTCAGGCCGTTCCCTCAGATCCTGCCACTGCTCACCAGATATGAGTGATGCCCCTCCTCTTCCCCTCATGAGGAAGTTGTTCTATCTGTCTAAGTGATGGTGATTGATATGAGAATCAGAAATGTGAAATTTAGGTTAGAGAAAGTTGAAATGGTGTTTACTTGAGATAGGAACTGTCCTCTGTCTCTAAATCTGTGAATTGTTCAGAATTGTTTTCACTTGGGGATGAAGATTGGTTCCACAGTGGATAGAGCTGATTCTTCTGCAGTAAGCGTCCGAAAAGTACTTTTAGAGTATTTGTTTTTCTCACTTCTCTCCTAACCTTTCCCTGGAAGAAACTCCAAGAAGTTACAGTAATACCTGTCTTTGTATTCACCACCTTAAAATCACCTACATGGCTTTTGGTAAATGACAAATAATTTTGTCATAAGGAACCTTAAGGAACCTAAAGAACTTAAAAAATTAAACTGTCTCACACTTTATGTGAAGGAAAAACAAGCTACTACAGTAATTTCTTGAATCATATCATCACATAATTGTTGCGCTGATTTTTAGTGTCACTAAAAGGATATGATCTGTCATTTCTCTTGCAACTTCATTTTCATCAGGAGTTGTTAGGAAGCTTTCAGGAATAGTGTAAAAGTATTTTTGATCCATATGGGATCAAAAATAAGTGACCTGCAGCAGACAAATGTCAATTTTGGTAGCCATTTCAGTAAAGTCTCTGGCAATTCTGGAGTGTTACCATTCTGAAACCTGGAGCGTAAACCAACCTACTGTTTTACTGAGACTAAAAACTGCCAGCACAGTTATTTTTTAGCAGGAGCTGGTGTGGTTTTTAAATTTTGTTTTTGTCTAACTTTAAAATGGAGCGGGATCTTTAAAAGTTGATCTTTGCCATATAAGCCATGCAGATAAAGAGGAAGAAGACAGCCTAATCAAAAACAAACATAGTAATTGTGCTCTGCTGCCATAGTCTCTAGTCTTTATCTCTATGCTTGAATTATTGCTTAAGGCCTTTATAGAGGGAAATGGATATGCATTTTGTCTGCATGCAATATGTTGTGCAGGGTTTCATGTCAGAATTTGGGTATATAGTGTGCAATGATGTTAAACTGCTTTATTGCCAATGCACTTTAAATGAACCTGGATACCCTAGGGCTTTGGTATCTTAAAATAATTTAAATATCTTAACAGCTTTCGTAATACTGATTAAATTAATCAAACTTATTCTGATGACAGAAAGTTCTTCATATTCTTCAGGGATTTAAAAAAAAACTGTTTTAAAGAAACCACTGCAGATAGAGAACTAATTCCTGGAGTTGTTTCAAATGATCAGCAATCTAAAGTTAATAATTTCAGTGTTGCTTTGATTGTGTATTTACATACCTTTTTTAACATACTGAAGTTCTGGGTTTTTTTAGATATTTTTAATGCTTAAGAGTGGTTTGCTGCTCTGGTTTGAAACTACAAGAATCACAGTGTCATTGAAAAAACGAAAAGGAAGAAGTGTGGCACAAGAAATTCTTCTTGTAAAATGGTGAGCTGTCATGTGCTTGGTAAGGGATAACATCTATGCTCACATATTCCTTCCCAAATTTCCATTTAAGTCTTCATATTTTTGAAAAAATATTCCTGGTCCATAAAGGGGGGGGGTTGGGAAATATTTGGAGGCCTGTAATTTGAGAAAGTACTTGATCTTTAATATCACTATTACTGGTTGCTGTCTTCCTTTATTCTTTCTTCTCTTTTATTAGTCTTAATACGCCTTTAAGTACTAGCTTAACAGTGGGTATCAGTTCATTGGAAGAGTTCAGAAAAGTATCTTTGAAATTATTTACTGTTCAATCTCTGCCTCTGTTGTTAAAAAATGTTCAACTCCTAAAATACAGTAGGTGAGAATAAGTGAAGCAAGTGACAAGACTGCTAACTTGCAAATTTGCAGAATATTCTTATGCTGATATGTGTTGCTCACTCCAAATGTTAGAAAGGTGAACACTTTGTGTTTTATTTTCCCTTTCCTTTGGCTGTTGAAAACATGGTATTATTGAGCTATAGAGCATAAGCATTATTAGCAATTAAAACAAACAAAACAAAATTTATTTGTTTATATAAAATAGAATAGTTCAATTCCTGTAGGGCTGAGTACTAATAGAGGTAAATAGATAGGGGTTTTATCTCTGGGAATAGATCCCAAATAAATAAGTTTATTGAGCTTTACAGGAGGGAATAATGTTATGCAGGACACACGAGAAGAAATAAAATCTATATTGTTGTAGTGTATTGAATGAGACTTGCAAAACCTGAAAGATTACAGTTATTGAGAAGCTACTGTACTGAATTGGCTGAAGTAAATTACAAAACTCTATATATGAATATGACAAAAATTGAGAATGATGTACTGGGTCATCAGTGCATCATAATGTACTGATCATGATGGCCAGGTAGAAGAGGGCTGGAAACCTGCAGAGGTAGGATATAAACGGAAATTATTTATGACACAGCTCCAGGGAAACTAGAACCAAATTTTTTCCCCTGAGTTGCATAGTTTTAAGCCATCCAGCAACCACAAGTTTTCAGTGACAAGCAAAGAATGCATTTCAAAGTGGAAGAAAAATGAAATTAATGTTTTTATGAAATAAAGCTACTATTGCATTCTGTTGAAGATTGCTGTGCAGCCATTGATTAAAGCTTGTCCAATAAAAGAAATGAATAGTGATTCTGGGAGACATCATGCTACTACATTTCGGAAAAACCCCTTCCATATAATTGTTGCAACAGTATTGCTTTCCTTAAGCTTCATTGCCGAAGAGGAATTCTTCTGGAAAAACAGAGACTAAGTTTGGAATGAAAATAGCATGTGGCCTGCTATTCTTCTAGCAAATCTCCCTTAATAGTTCTTGTGAAGTCCTAACAGTCCTGTTTAATAGAAATACAAAATGAAAAATAGTATTTTATTGTTGGAGTCTGGAAATATGATGAATTTCTCTTTGCATGTTTGAGAGATTTTAGAATCTCTGATAAACAGTGTTTTTAACCTTTGTTCATGGAAAAAGGGCTTTTAAGCTCTGAAATGAAGCAGGGTATTTAAGAGTGTGTATTAAATAGTAGAATAGTGCATAGTTTTATCACAGGGTGAGAATTTTAGATATATGTGGATTTTAGGATGTTAAGCAAGTGATGACAAGATGGAGGAAGCACATGGCTTTTGGGTTTCTTCCTTCTTCTTCCTTGCCTCCATCTTCTGCAGTGAGGTGGCACATTATAGTTGGCTTAGAAGAGAATCTAACCTTCTAACATAGATAATAGTTGTTGGTGAAGAATTATAAATACTGATGACGTAGTTTGTAGTATAAAGATAATCGTCACCTTTGGGGCTGAGTCCATTCCCCGTGAGCTGACCTGCTGAACAGATCTCTGTGGGTCAGAGAAGAAATTGTACAGGTAAGGGAAAAATAAACAGCCTTGAAGAAGCAGAGGAGACGGCTCTCGGTTTTTTCCTTCCATCTCGGTGCTGGGCAAAAGACTTTTACACTCTCGGGAAGGACAACATCGTGTAAAAAACCCGAGATTTTATAACTGTGGTTGCTAAACTTAAGCATTCATGAGATAAAACAGTCTTGGAGTAAAAGAATGTAATTTATGACCAATTCATATTTTAATTTGAAAGGTCATGTTTCCAACAGGTTATAAAGTTTTGGGTAACGTGGTTACTTGACATTATAATCAATATTTGCCTTTTCTGCTCTGTCCTAACGTCTCTCCTGCTCCCTTCCCTGCATGAGCATATGCCCATAACAGTGCTTGGCCACACACCCTTTGTCTGGGAAATAAACTGGATCTTCAAAAAGTTCTGCCTGTGCTACAGAAAGTGTAAAACACAATCCTTGCACAGGTTGTTGCAGGATAAGCCTTTCACAAAGCTGAGCTGCTTGTTTCATAGCTGTAGGTGAGACAGAGAGGGAAAAGAGGATTGCTTCAGAGGGATACTGGTGCCCTCTGGATGCAGGGGCATTGGAGGTGTAATAGTCAGAATTGAAAGTATGGCTTGGTGAGGTCAGCTCTTTTTTCTTGGGACAGTAGACAACTGTTTAATACACATGTATTTAAATACCTCTTGCTGTAGCCTTAGATTGTCTTCCTAAGGATTTCTAATGGTACACAGACTGGGACTTTAAAACTTGTTTCGAATCAAGAGACAAGATGTTTAATTAAAAAGCTGCTTTTCTTGGTCTCTACAAACTTCAAAGGGCTGTCTATAGTCAGAGGGTTTTTGGCTTAAATTGTCTATAGAGATTTTAGTTTGCTGTGTTCAGAGATGTTTAAATAGAATCCATAGCAGAAGGTAATGTGAAAAGATAAGAAATTAAACAAGCTTTTACCGTGGAGAGGGTTAACTTAGAAAATAGCTTGGACAAGTAAAACAAATTGCCCTTATTTTCATGTCCCACTGCTGCTCCTCACTTTTCTGCGAGATGGGTTGTGCAGCTCTGTTCTGTCTTCTCTTGCTGTGCAGCATTTGGAGGCTGCTATCTCCCTTTCTACTTCTGAAAGGTATGAGAATGTATTTCTGGGAAGAGATCATATTTTGGAGAGTGCTGCAGCTATCTCTGTTGTTTCTATACTGTGCTGATAAGCTCTGCCATTATATGTATATAAAAAAAATATATATACTTTAGCTACCTATAGTTTGAACTCCTTATCTCACGTACTGCTATCTCATCAGTAACTACTTGGAAAAGACTTTCAGGTGAGCTAATTGTGTCTATCTGTGGAAGGCCTGTTATCTGCTAGGCTTATATTGATCTTACATGAGTACAGGTAACATAATACATACTAATTTCATTTTATAGAATCTTTAGTCCAAGGGTCCTAAAGTACTCTACATTAGTAAAATTACTTCATGTTCTTCTGATCACATATTCTCTACAGATCATGATGAGCTAAATAAAAAAAATAAAGTGATTTATATATTTTTTCTTTAATGTTCTTGCTTTGATCAACTTTCCACCTCTGAGTCATTAGTCATCCAGATATGCTCAGCAATTGTTGTTATTCCCGTATAATTAATCTGTGGTTGATTTGAAATGAATTTGGGAATTCTCAGTCTGTTTTTTGCTTCAGAGATTCATCACTCTACTAACACTAATTAGCAGAAAGATCAACAGCTTTATGGACCATGAAAAGCAAGCTGTTCTCTTATCCATGGTTTGGCATGTGCTGGCAGGACTTGGAAGACGAGGTTTTCCTTGTTCATATAGAGGAGCAATTGGCAGTAGCAGAATTTTCATAAACATTGAGCTGTATAAATTATCATTAATTTTGTTGAAAATGGAGATCAGCTCCTTAAATCTTACAGTGTCAGCTATTTGGTATAACTTGGTGAATGGGAAAATTGAACTTGTATGGTCATGTGACTTGTACCTTGAAACCTCTTTGGGAGTAGGACCTTCCCATAATATACAACTGCTTGTCATAGTGATGATATTAGTTTAATGGCATCATTTAAAAAAAACCGGCTATTTCTCCTAATGATGGCCTCTTGGTGTAGGTAACAGGAAGTGTTCCATATTTTCCTGTGCACATAATCAAAATTTCTTCCTGTTACGGAAGAAATTATACGTATTTACACCAGTAATAAATGAATACAATGCATAATAACAGCGCTCCATAAAAAGCCTATGTCTCTGGAGATACAGATATGTCTCTGTTTGCTGTTACCAGTCCCAGAAACTGGGGTGCTGTAGGATGCAGGATAAGAATGACTGCCAGTGCCGAAGCTCTATCAGATGTGCCTTTTAATAAGAAATTTTACTTCTGGCATTTTCTTCCCGTCTCATATCAGAGAAGTATTTCAAAATGGCTTTCATTGTGATGCTGTCAGGACTGGATGCACCCAGTTTAGAAAACCTTTTCAGCTGCAGCTTCCTGGGAGCTCTCCCCAGCAGAGAGAGTAACAGCCCAGCATGGGTGCTAACACCACTGGGCTCCGGGCTACAAAGGTGGGAAGGTTCATCAGCCACTTGTGCAGGATCACAAGCACAACATGCTTC
The DNA here is from genome assembly GCA_018697195.1 of Certhia americana. NCBI lineage: Eukaryota > Metazoa > Chordata > Aves > Passeriformes > Certhiidae > Certhia > Certhia americana. Next base: position 20,574,773 of record CM031878.1, read on the forward strand.
ATTCATTCACTGCCTAGCCAGAGCAAATCTGGCAGTCTTCTCAATTGCTTTCTATAAGGTTTCCTTAAAGCACTATGCCATGTGTTAAACTTATTCCAGAATTAGTGGAAAGAGATAGAAGCAATCTATTCTATAATTGCATGGCTGAGGAAATGCGGTGTGGAAAGTTTCTTGTTTGGTTTTTTTAATGCATTCAGTACAAAGCTGTCTTCTCCAAATGAAGTAAATATATTCTGCTATGAAATATGCATTTTTAGATGGCTCTCGGTGTGCTGGTGTTTGAGATGACGTTAGGTTATATTCATCATTGTCAGTTACGTTCATCATTTAAGGCTTCAATCAGCCTGAATAGTGGAGTTGATTTTTACTTCCCTGTGCGCCTAGCAAGATAATTTCCATATTCTTTGACATGTCTGGAGTCAGCACCACGTAATAGTCTGAGATGAGAACAGAAGATATTGTATTCCTGTCTCATTATTTTGCCTCTAACTCCTCGATTACTACTTCATCGTGCTTGTATCATCAGAACATGAGAAGTCGATTGTTGTTGAGATCAAAGCAAACTGTAGCAATAGAGTGCCTAATTAGCAGATGTGTTTGCAAGCTGCCAGTTTTGAAAGAGGGAGAAATAAAGGGTAACCCTCATTGGGACACTTACAAAAGCAGCTTGAAAATTGTTAAGAGTTATTTGTCATAGTGGAAAGACAAAAAGGGGAGAAAATTAATATCCATGTTAAATTTCTGAAGTTTGAGTTGTAGCTCCTTAAGAAGTACCCTAAGAGCTGTTGAGTTAGCTGGCTCAAGTATGATTAGCAGTGAAACTGTAGAAGCACAGATGAAAGAACTTGACTGGACTTAGCTATATACTTATATTTAATCAGCTGATTAACTAAAGCTGAGGTCTGTGAGGCTGCAGTCCTGCTGTTGCTAGTACCTGAGCTCATTAGTGCAAAACTATCTGCAGCATATTTCTAAATAAACTATAATTGCACATCAAGAACACATGATCTGTACTCCTAGAGGCTTAAGTCTTCCTGGTTTTTTCCCCTGTAGTCTCTCTCTAGTGGATGTTGTAAAGCCAATGATTTGACCACACACTTGCTTTCTCCAAGTCAGTTGCTTTAGTATAAATTGAATGTACAGATAGAGAAATATTTGAGAAGAGGGAAAAAACACTTCCTGTGCTTAATCCTTAGAATGAAGGTTGACAGCTTAAGGGGAAAAATTTATAGATGTTTTCCAGTGAAAACAGGAGCAGGATTTTCTATTGGGAAACTTTACCTTTTGAAAAATTACTATAAGCATGCAGTGATTTAATTATGGGGTATCACAACATATACATGAGACAAACTAAGGTACTGTAGAGAAAATATCATGTTAACACATCATTTCATGTTCGTCTTAATGTCATTTATGAGTCGCTGGGCATGTTGTTCATAGTGCAATGGGAGGTGTTTGTTTCTTACCATAACTTCTGTCAGTAAAAACCCAAATGTTGAGCTGCTGGAGAGTTGTGAGCTAAGAGCATTAGCCACTGATTGAAGCAGTTGGTCACATAATGTTTGAACTGAGCAATGGTGAATTTTTGAGGTCCTTTGTGTTCTAGGCACACTAAGTTTTATTGTAAGTCTGCCAGTATCAGTTATCTTTGACCTCTTGGTGTGCAGGATTCTTGTTTTTGCTAAACTGACTGTATGTTGAAAGGAACTGTCTCATTATCACTTGCATGTAATTTAGTGTGCTTTTTGTAGTGTCGTGTGTGGTGTGAATCTTAAATATCTGTTTTTCCGACTGTTATTAAAGTTACAGAACTGGACCTTGACATTTTTGTAGAGCAGGTGTAAGTTGTAAGAAAGGATGAAGGAATACCTGTATATTATGTTTGCGTTATAGAATAGACGGCAGTTTATAAGCTTAGGAACTGCATGTTAGAATCATGGAAAAAGGATCTGTTTGTTGGTTAAAATAAAGAAAAGGAAGCAGTAGAGTGTTCTATCTCTGAACTCACTGATAGATATTGCCAATTAATTATTTTGCAGAGTTGTATTTCAGTAGAGCTGTGAGGTAAGGAAGTAAGGTCATGAATGAAAACTTCAATCTCTAGGGTGTTTTTATCATGTAGTTACTGTTGTCACTGGTTGGCTAACAGTGCTATAGAATTAGGTATTTTTGGAATGGAAAACTTAAAAACCCCAACCATACAAGCCAAACCAAAAACCCCAAACCTATCCTTATCCTCCAAATCTAGTTAAAGGTTAGGGAGATTTGCTGGTGATCTCAAATGCATTTCAAATATTATGTTGCTATCACAGTACTTCAGAAATAGATTGCAAATAGTCAGTATAACTTCAGTGAATACCTGTTAGCAGAGGAACTCTGAGTAATTTCCTTATCAGCAAAATTTTGTACTGGCTTTTAAATGACTTCCAGTGAGAGAATTTCGTTCCAAGCCTGAACCATTATTTCTGGGATGTGATGACTTATTTAATTGGTTTGTAAACAGGCTTGATTCTGCATGCCTGTGTAGCTAATGGAGGCTTCCTTTTCTTTTTTTATATATACGTATTTTTGGATACAGCTCTAAGCCTTCATCCTACTAGTTTGTGGTCCAAAACTGGGTATGTTCTTTTCCAGTTCCAATTCCGGCAGTATTGGTGAAATTTTAAGGTGGGTCTGCTGCAGTTTTTTATGGGTTTTTAAGTTCATAATCTCACCTCAAATTTTTGCCTTTGGTGGGCTACCTTTATTTCTTGCATTGACAGCCAGGATCATAGATTCATAGAATACCCTGAGTTGGAAGGGACCCATAAAGATCAGTGAGACCAATCCTGTCCCTGCTCAGGACAACCCAAAGAATCATACCATGTGCCTGAGAGTGCCACTGCTTCATCTAATTTTAGAATGTGAAACAAATATAGAGCATTTTAGGGGATTTATAGTACATAAAAAAGTGAAAGAACTACAGTGAGTGTACTAGGATTTTTTACACAGGCTTCTTCTACAGTAACAGAAGAAATTGCAATTGAATCAGTTGTAATTATGGCTTACCTGAGTAATGTTATGTTTAGGAGATAAATTGGCTGAAAGGAAAATTTCACCCCCTGCATCAGACTGGGAAAGTGACATTGTTCATTGACTTCAACCATGTGTAGCTGAGTAATATTCAAAACACGCTCTTTTAAGTTCTGGGCAATAAACAAGACTTTTTTTCTTCTTCTTTCATGTTGGTGGTCATTTGAAATTTAAGTAAAACTTGTTGATGCAGCTACAATAGAATAAGAATAAATAACTTTTCAAAATATTGAAAAGTTACCTAGTGATGGCTTCAAATCTCTCCACTCTTACTTTCTGGTTAACAGCTAATGGGAGTAATGGGTTTTAATTCCACCCCTCCTCCCTGCACCTAAATGTCAAAGTAGACCCTAAAATTTGCAGTGTTTCCATCATTTCCTACAGCAGGGATGTCTGCAGGAGTTCAATTTGAGGCTGTAAAACTAAGTGTCCTAACTTAAACCTAGTGAATACTAAAGTGGGAGTATGGGAGTAACATCTGCCTTTCACCTGGCAGATGTCTGAACCTGGAGTGAGGTATCACTTACTTGTGGTGGTACATTGCTTCCAGCTTTGGTCTTCATTTTCTGCTGCTCGAGCAGGTTGTGAGTGGCTGTCGTGTTACCAAAAAGTCAAGTAAAATAAAAGGTTACTAACTCCAATGTAGCATTAAGAAGCAAGCATTCTTTATTTGGCCAGATGCTCAGGGGAATAGCTTTTCTCAGAGTCATGCATTCTGAGTGCAGGGAAGTTCCTGTTTACATGCTATATTTTACATACATGTTGATTGATTGTCCCAGAGTATGATAAGCATTTACCTGAAATCCTTAGCATGTGTTCCCTCCCCTTTATGCATGTGTTCTGGCCTAGGGTCTCTCTGGTGGTCCCTGGTGGTTGTAAATCCTGAATTTCCACTCGACCTGTCTGAGCTGGCAGGGCACAGGGGCTGGTGAACTTGAGTTCTCCTTCTTACACAATGGATATCATGCAGTTCCACAGGCCGGTAGTTTTTGGAGCAGAAGCATTGTGTTAGCTCTCCAGGTGTAGACAATTGATCATCTGGTAACAGTGGCTGTTTTGGATGTGCTGGGACTGCCATTGCTGCTCTGGTGTTATGGTGGCAGGTGGTGACTTCAGTCTTTCTTCTGTTCACATCAAGATCTGCAAATGAACCCAGCTCTTCTGGGATTATTTTGTATTTGGAAATACACCAGGGATAAGAAGAGGGAGCAATACCCATCTGTGTTTCTTTTCAGGACATTTTTATGACCCATAGCACTCTGCAGTAGAGTCCAGTTTTCTCTTCTACCGTGGCATGTTGCTGTTGTTCTGAGGTAACTTATGCTCCTAAGGCTCTCCAGGAAGAAGTGTGGAATGAGCAATCCTCTTGAAACTGTGCTTGGAAAGTCTGACTTTTTCAGGTTTTTGAGATAAGATCAGTTACATTTTTAGGTAAACCAGTGAGGGAGAAGTATCTAGCTTTCTGTATTCCTTAAAAATATTTTTCTCTTATATCATAAATACCTATATTGGATTTAAAAAGCTAATTAATTGAAATAAGTACTTCCCTGCTCTTGCCTTAAAGATGCCCAAATGGCAAGGGACTACTTTGAAGGCCGCTATTTCACAGCAGCTAATACAAACACATTGATGCTAGCTTCTGTAATTCTGTGGTACACTAATTGTATGCACAGCTTTCCTTTGGACTAACCATGTCTGTAGTTGCTGTCAGCCCAAGTTCGGATTCTTCCATTTTAGCAAACTACGTGGCTGTCTTCTATTTGCAGTAGTGTAATAGAAAACTGCTCCTAATATTTTAACAAAAAATACTTCTATAAAAATTTTTCAAGATGCTTCGTCTGTATGTATTTTTGCATTTTGACTGGTTACAAATCAAACTTTTTTGCACTGCAGTCTACACTGTCTTAGCAAATCAGTCTTTCTTGCAGTTTAGCCTACACTGTCTTAAGTATTTTTGCAAGGGTAAAATCTTACTTGGATGCCAAAACATTTTATTAATCACATGCAATTGTTAAATTATCAAAGTTATTTCTTGATCCTAATTGAAGATGGAAGATTTGTAGGTATTAGATTTGAGGTCATGTATTAATTCTCAGCTGTCCTATTATGATAGGAATTTGAGAGGGACAGAGGAAGGAAAGTAGTGCTTCAGCAATAGGAAAGACTTTTCTATTTAGAATAAAGAAAAGCCTACTTTTTGTGACTGATTTTTGTGGAAGTGTGTGTGGTTTTAGTCTCTTTGTCCTTAGACAGTAAGTCATACAACAAATATGTGCATGCTGAATGCAACAGAAATGAGAATTAACGACAATTCTATTTGGACCTTCAACAAATACTACATTACATTACAATTTGTAATTCATTGCAAATGAATCTAGATGTACAAGAGGCATGTTGTAGGGGAAGATGCTGCTGAACGGCAGTGATGTATTACCTATGTACACCAACAATGATAAAAAAAATTAATTTCTAAATTATTTAATTTAGCATTAAATAATGCTAAATTATTGCCATTACGTAGTCAACTTAAACCACCCTTCATCAAAATGTGTTTTGGTCAATGTGCTGGACAAACAAGGGTTGCATTTAGATATGGGAAGTGATGCTGTTAGTTCCAGTGTAGCTACTTTAGGCTGTCCTGGTAGTTTCAGGCACAGGAAAGGAAGTAAAGATACCAGCAAAGCTTCTGCAGAGGAAGTGGAGGAAGAAGTCAACAATAACCATTTTGGAATTGAAGAGGAGAGAAGTAGGGGACCTCTATCAGTGAATGGCTCAATATCAATAGCTTATGAAAGTAATATGAACATTGCTACCAGTGTGTCAGTGGTCGGGATGCTGGCAGTGTTATATATGCTGGCAAATGCTGTATATGGGTCAGAATACCGAGTAAGATAGAAGGGTTGAGGTGGAGTTGAAGCCTTCCTCTCAGTCCCTCATGGATCCCTAAAGAGTCAAATTCACTTAGAAAGGAGAGCAGCTGCTTGGAGCATTACACTTGAAGGCAGCATGAATCCAGTGTGAAAATAATAATGTATTTTAGCTCAAATTTTTTGTTTATTACTGGCATTGAAATCACTTAACAAGGGGAACTGTGGATATGTATAAATTCAAAGGTTATCAAAGAAAATGTAAAAGCAGTAAAATGCATGCAATTGTGAATGAAACTATGGCAGAAAAAGTGTAGGAGTGCTATAATGTCGAGGGAAAGAGGGAGTGGACAGTGGATTTTTAATTTTTTTTTTTTTAATTATTGGAGGAATCGAGGGAGAGTTGATGATTAATTTACTGAGTGGGGACTGTTTTATCATATAGTGGTTTAATGCAGTAGGTTAATGCTGTTCTCAGGTAGGAGATTTATCTGTTACTATCTTTTGTCCATAGCCTGGCTAATTTTGCTTCTTTAGAAAGCATATTCTGGTATGCCATTTCTGTGTTTAAAAGCCTGTGTACTATGAAAAGAAGAATTGGAGTTCTAGACAGTCTGCTTGCCTTAATTCCAGTATTTTCTGAAAACTGTACTTTCAAGGCTCCTTTAGGTGTATAAATGGGAGGAGGGATCATTCCAGCATCACACAGGCTCATGATTTCACTGGCAATTTTGATAGTGTTTACTGCCTAGCTTAGCTTTTCAACAGACACTCCCAATATGATTTTAAATATTTCTTGATGCTAGTCATGTTGGAAAAATAATGAAATATTGAGTGAATTCTTACAGTGGTGACACTGACTATATACTGAGTAAATCCACTCTGCTTTTTTGACAGTCAGGCAAAATATTACAGATCAAGGAAGGGCTTACTACAAGATTCTGATGTTGTGTAGGATTGCATCTCCTCTAGCTTTTGTATCAAGATACCAGACTTTCTTTTAGATGTCTGAGCAAGATAAAGACGGAGTTAAATATAGATTATTGTAAAGGACATATAGTAAAGGTGGCTGTTAGAATGCCCTGCACATGATAAGGTACAAACCATATTAGCTCTCCATATATTGGATCTGGTGCACATTTACAACAAAAAGTAAGTAAAAACATTAATAATAATAGCACTTATTTTTCATATATCTTTCTCCTCCTAGACTAAATTGTCTTGTTATTTAAATCTTTTTGGCTTGGGAACCAGACTTAAACAAAACAATGTTAATTTATGTACTAAATGCAAATGATTGCCTTCCATCTTTTTTCTTGGGCAGCTCAAGTGGGATTCATATGAAATGAAAATTAGTGCAGTCTGGGAAGGGCATAGTGTCTGCTAGTGGATTTTGAGACTGGCTTTAACCCCCTGTGTCCTAGTTCTGGCCCAGACAGAGTTAATTTTTTCAGTACCAGGTGTGGTGGTGTGTGCAATAGTCCTGGCTGCCGGGGAGGCTGCGCCTGCTGGATCGCTGAGTCCAAGTTCTGGGCTGGCATTTGTGGAACTGAGTGGGCAAGGCCAAGACAAATGTTATTCATTACCACCTTATCTCATTGTTGGGGAGGTAAGGAAAAGGGTCTCTTTCTCTTGTTACCAAGAAGAAAGGTGTTTCTTCTTGGTACAAGTGTGGTGGAAAGTGTGGTGGGTGGAGGGACTGTCCCCCCTTGTTTTTTGTTGTCCTGGACTTGATGAACATTTTTGCATGTAAGTAACCCTCTCTTTGTGTACATACTTGTGTTTAGAGTTGTTACTGTTCGTTTTCTTGCATCATTGCTGTTTCCAGTAAATGTCCTTACCTCAATCCTTGATCTCTGCCTTTTGTGTGCCTTACTAGAGTAGGAGGGGAGCAACTTAGGATTTTCTTTTTTACTGGGAAACTAAGTTGGGGAATACCATTCCTAAACCACAGCACCCTATGAGAAAGTGCACTTGTTAACCAAGGAGTGATGGTGTTCTCCAGTTTTAGACCAAACTTTAATAGAATGAACCTTTTTCTTTATTGAAGGGATCGGGGGAAGACTAACTGCTTTTCAAATAATGATTTCTATGAGGATAAAATGCCCCTAATATTATGCTACAGTGTTGAAGTTGAAACTTATTTAACGTAATTTTCCTGATGGCTTCTAGAGTGGATTAATAGAGAGTTTCTGAAGGAGTTATGTGAATTCTATGTCTGCTTGACAGAATAAGTATTGCTGAAGCATTTTGTTGATGGCTTGTTTGGAGCTGTCTGGAAACCTCTGGATTCCAGTAACCAGGAAGTGTTTGATTTCACCCTTCTCTGAGAATTTTATCTTACCAGTGCCTGAGAAGTAGAGTCAAAGAGGAAGGAAAGAAAAGACATAGACCTCTTTTTAGGTAGAAGGTATTTAAGAAGTAAAACATGCCTATTTAAATGGAAGGTTTGTATAGCTTAGTTTTTAGCAGCTGCTTCTTAATTTTCTTTTTCCTGTCCAAATTAGAGGGAATTAGCCTTTGAGGTGATAGATATAAAGTTCTCTCTGACTGCATATGTCATTGCTATATTTCAGGATTGACATCAGTGGAATATCAAAGATGTATATATTGCTATCAATGCCTTAAGCTTTTTATGGCACCCTTTTAGTTGAGGATGATGCAAAAGGGGAACCAAAATTTGATAGTAAGAGGCAGAGAGAGCAGATGGGAAATTAATTCAGGTTTTCCAGTTCTGGGAAATGTTATCCTAGATAACTGGGCAAGAAACCATAGTTTTATTGTGCATTTTTCTTCTGGTCTCAGGCAGGCTGTTAGCAAATTGGGTGAAAAAATGTTTATGGGTTCCGCTTTACCAATAGATGTATGTAACAAAGAACAGCACATTTGGAAGACTAATTGGAATGTGTTAAATGACTGTCCTGTGTTGCTGCTTGGGAACTTATAGCTTCCAAGACAGTCATTTCCCAGAGGCCTCAGAAACTCTCTGTGTATCTACTCTTAAAATAAAATCATGAAGCTGAGGCTGTTGATTTCTTGGCAAACCTGAGCCGATTTACCAGGGTACTCATCCTGTGTCAGTGGTCATGCACATAGCCACTGTACAGCTGTGAGATGACAAGATTAATGAGGGGGGGTTTAATAATTTCAGGAAACAAATGTTTAGGCCATGTGGTTTGGAGATGTTTTTCATTTCATCTGTTCAGTCAAGATCTTGCATTGTATTTTTGAACTGAGATTCGATTAAAAATAAAAAGTCTTCTGAATTGTTGCTTTGCATCAGCATATTGGTCTTTGGGGAGAAGTTAGTTGCTTTAGTACTGTGATTGTCTCACTTTTGCATAGTTTGCAGAGATAGGTAAGAACTTAAGGTGAAAGTATTGCCAAGACCATTGTATAGCTTGTTGTCCTGTTTCTTGACAGTGGCTGAAAGTAAGCAGAAATTAACAGTATTGATACATGCTTGTCATCTTGGTATAATTCCCTGAATATTCTCCTTGCTGCTCCTTGTATCTCAGGCTTCATGAGCTGGAGATGTGGTTCTGCCTCGTTAGTACCTGTAGGGAGACATTCCTGACTGAATGGTGTCACTGTGATGGTGAGTGTGACCCTGTGTGACCCTGGGCTCGTGGTTTCCTGCCCCCAGTGAAGTGACACAACTGAGCAGAGAGCACAGGCACTGAGAGCCCCATGTGAGCACTGCTAAGGAGCAGCTGGCCTTCACCTTGGTCATCTCCCCTTACTTGGGACACTGGATAAAGATTCTTGGGAATTGAGTGATACATATTAGGTAGATTATGAGGAATTCTGGAATAGAAGTGGAATAGTCCTCACCCACAAAATGGTGTAATGGTCCTCATGGTAAGTGTCTTACACCAGAAAATCTCACTTTCTTCCTCAAACTCAGAACCTTATTCCTTCAACGGGTAAATAGAGAAATATTTCTTAATACATTTTTCTTGACTTCTTTCTTGATGAGCTTTCAGAGTTTAAGTTTCTTTTGGTTCAGAACTAGCATTCTACATGTTTGCATATGTTTTTGGCTTAAATGTATTTTCTATGTAGGAAAAAGGTATGGTTTTGGGACCAGAGAACTGTATCTGCTGGAAGGATGTTGTGAAGGACTAGCAAGTGAATGGCAGGAATGCTGTTGGAATCAGGTCTGGCCAGGGTTGCAGTGAAAGATGTTTTACAATGGCAAGAGTGTTACAGTAAACTGTCTATTACATTGCCTCAACAGCAACATCTCATATTTTAACTCACTCTTTCTGAACTTGACAGGCAAATATTTGCTTCCCAGTGCAACTGGACAGCAGCTGTGGCAACCTATAGAATCCACTAATCTTGTTCGGATGCGCTACCAAACACTTGGACAGTCAGCACCTTCACTCACGGCTAGTTTGGTGAGTAATTCTTTTTCAAGGCTAGAAATGTACCCAAAAAATTGTGTATCTGTGTCTGTTGGTGGGAGGATGGGGATCAAACCAGAGTCTATTTCCAGACCAATCTCTCCTCCTTAAGCTGCATTTTTAGAGTACCTGATGCATGCCTACTCACAAAATCACTTAATATGTTGAGTGCAGCTGAATAACATTTATGGTAGCAGTAACTCTGAATTGGGTTACTGGATTTTGCATTAATATAGTTGTTTGTTACATTAATATAGTGTTTACATTAATAAACATTAATTAACATAAACATTAATTAAAGGTTACATTAATATAGTTGTTTGCTTTTAAATGGTCTCTTTCCTTAAAAAAAAGGCATGCAATGTCTTTCTGTCAATGTCTCTTTCCACTTCCTGAAGTACTTTGTTCTCATGAGGACATAAATATGTGAAGCATGAGTTTAATGAAGTCTTTGGATAAAATGGTAAGGGAAGAGAAAGGGGCAGAGATACATCATACACTTGAACTTTCAGCTTTTTGGTTTCAAGCATCTGTTTTACTGCTTTGTACTTCTGTATATATTAATATCTTCAAAAACGCTGAAATTTAATGCAGGGCTCTGTGTGCTAGCCTGTACTTTTCTTCAAAGAGTTACAGAAATATATTTCTTGTGTAAAGAAAGAAAAGAACTTATTAATGCTTTGCCTCCCCCATTTTATGCCTTTTGCTGGTCATTAAAGCTTTGTTGAGCCATATCTGCTTTCTAGGGGAAGCTTATTTTGTGATTTGTTTTGGATTTTTTAAACACAGTATTAGGTTGAAGGCAGCTGTGATCAGCCAGTGATATCACCATGACACTTTTCCCTGTCATATTGATAGGTAAATGGCTGTTTTCTCCATGATCTGTCTGAAATAGTATTTCACTTCAAATGCAACAAATCTTCACCTAGAAATCTCATTCTGGCTTCTGCTTGATGGCGGTGCTGTTTGTGGCTCTCTAGGGCAGATACGGCTTTTTGGACTCCACACTTACTACAAACACTTAATTCATTGGAAGTTCTGTGCTTTGAAGCTTAATATTTTCCAAGGAATTAAGTGTCAGCCTAGGTATTTTGTTAATTGTGAATGAAGTATTTGGATTATTTATAATTGAAATTAAAAAGAAAGTAGATGAATTGTCAGAAATGAATTTAAATTTCATTAAACCCATATTTTGTCTTCCTTTATTTAGCAATAAAAAATTATTTCTTCCAAATTAATTACATTTGAAAAGGGTTGTGTTCCTGTCTAATGGTCTTTTTCTATCTGCATAGCTGTTAGGGGGCATGCTGCTACAATACTGTGGTCTTGTTTTGCTAGGAAGAGGAAGATGCCAGCATCATTTGGACTTTAAGTGGTCATAAAACAATAGACTAATGAAAAATTCAGTGAACCTTTCTTCCTTAGGTCTCTTTAACTCATCACCTATATAGCTTTGTGTCATATCTGTCTGGCAAAGACTTCTTCCTTCCTGTCTCTCTGTATCTCTTTTATCTGTGCCTGACTGCAGTTTCTTTCATGCTGCTGCAAAAGCAGGCAAGAGCCGTTTAAGCAGATCTGAGCAGATTGTGCACAGGGTGGAGGTGCAGGTTCCTCAGAAGTATTTATTTCTTATCTCCTGATCAGACTTGCCTCCTGAGGAGGTGAATGCTAGTGTCACATAGGCAGAGCTCTTCTCAAGCCTCCTTTGACAAATAGTTTGTTGTCAGGCTTTTGAAGGACTCTGGTCTTCGCTTAAAAGGGGCCATAAATTAGGGATCAGTCCCTCTCCTTGCATACTTTTCCCCTTGATTCTGTGATTTGGCAGAGTTGAATCTGGGAGGCGTGGTGTTAGATTCTAGTAATTGAAATCATATTTAGGAGAGAGTTTACCCATATGTAAAAGAGACTTTTATGAAGAATTTTCATGTAGCTTTTCACAGTTGGAACTGAAATTACTTCAGGTGTATTGTCTCACTCATCTGAAAAATGATTAGCCTGTTATTAATTCTTTTACTGGAACTTACCATTCCCACTTGGGTTGATACTCAGCTGATACAGATCTGACTGAGTAGTGATTATGAGTCAATATAGACAAGAATGACAAGTGAACAGGTCAAAGATACATGCTAATGTTTAGTGTGATTGCAAACAGAGTACAAAATATGTAATATTTTTTTCTTGTTCTGTCAATAATTTATTACAAATTCACAAAATTTCACTGGTTCACAGGTGTAAAACCTTTCTGTGGGAAACGATAGACTTTTCTTTTACAGAATATTGATTAAAAATGGGCTGCAAGTGTTGCTTTAGGTAGAGTTCAATAGCTATGCATGATTCACTCCTGTAGTATAGGCAGTTGGACTATATATTAAAAATAGAGTTTCAATGTAGGCCCACAGAACTGTGTTAACAGTGTACAGGAGAAGGCTGCTTTTGTGATGAGTGTGTAGTGTATAGGATTTGATGGCTTATTGGACCCTTAATTTATAGAATCACAGAATAATCTGAGTTGGAAGTGACCCAAAAGGATCATAAAGTCGAACTATTGGCCCTGCTGGCTGTCCAAGAGGACAACCCCATAAATCACACCATGTGCCTGAGGGCACTGTCCAAATGTTTCTTGCACTCTGTCAGCTGGTGCTGTGACCACTTCCCTGGGGAGCCTGTTCCAGTGCCCAACCACCCTCTGGGTGAAAAACATTTTCCTGTTACCTGACCTAAACCTACCCTGAAACAACTTCTGGCCTGTTAAGGCCAACCTAAGGCCAACCCTTAGGTCCTGTCACTGGGCACCAAAGAGGAGAGATCAGTGCCTGCCGCTGCTCTTCCCCTCATGAGGAAGCTGTGACTGCAGTGAGGACTCCCCACAGTTCAGAGGCAGCTAAGAGTTACTCTTCAATTTCTGTCCTGAGCGCTTGGAACCATCCATGACAGACAGATTCCGTGGTGGTGAAACAGACGATAGGAGTCTGCACAGAGAATTACTGTGGACTTAAAAACATTAAGCAAATGATGCAGAATGTCTTTAACACTGAATCAAAAGGGAAAGCTAAGTTGAGGAGTTCTGTTTCAGGTTCTGTTTCAGGATATTTTTATGGGTCGTGTTGGTCTGTTGAGTCTCTTCCTCTCCATGGTCAGTAATATGTGCTCCTGGAAGGCACTTCAGTGTGCGTCTCAGCGTTGAGTTTTTCAGGAGTGTAGGGAAACCATGGTACAGCTAGTTTATCTGACTCCTTGCACTGTAGGCTGTCAGTCATCTTACTCACCTTCAGGCATCTTTTCTGGGTAGGATGGATTGGGAGTTAACATGAAGTTGCTGCGTCATTCCATGTCCAAAGTTTAGGGGTCTTTCTCCTGTTCTCTACCAGTCCCCTGCCACTCCATAAGTATTTTCAAATACCATTTGTGGACTTAATGTTTGGACTTTTCCATTTATTACTGCGAGAATTTTTGGAAAATGCTTCAAAATAAGTTGAAATAAAGCCATTTTTTGTAAGTTCTCGTTGTAATAAGCTGATATGCTTAAAGTTATGATAACAAGTCTGAACCTGAGCAATTAATTACTGTTTTATAGGCAGAAAGGTATTTTGTGTGACACAGATTGAATGAAATTCTTGATTTTAACATCTTCTAGTTGGCTTCATTTATAAAAGTAATGAAAACCTAAACATAAAATGTTTCTATGATACATAATGATAAATGTGTAGATGAAAGGAAAATAATTTGCCCTAATTAATTGGGAAAAATTTCTTCAGATTTGGCTTTTTTGTGGTTTAGTGTCAAACCCCTGTTATGGATTTTATTGATTTATTGCTTGTTTGGCCGTATGGTGATTTTTTTCCCTAATTAAAAAAAAAAACAACAAAACAAAACAAAAACCGAAAAAAACTCTTGCTTTAAGGAGCAGGAAGTATTTAATTTTGTTTATCTGTTTTATATAAATTAAAAAAAACCTTTGTGCCACAAGAAAGGCTTCTCACAGTCCAGAGAGCTTTCTGAGACAGCATATTTCATGACTACTTTATGGTAACTTTCTCTGTGAAATATTCCCAAAATAAATATACACTGTAACAGATATCCTCAAATGAAACATGTAGATTGTAATACACTTGCCTTTTAAATTCAGTCAAGACTGGATGTGTGATTTCAGCTTTATGGTAAGTATTGAGCTTAGGTTTGGTATTCATTCTGTTGTATAAGTATACAACATGAAGTAAATCAGGCTCTGAAAGACATGTGGTTTCCTCTTGGAAATGTGAAAGATGTCAGTGAAATGACTATTAGTTTACTAATGGTTCATCTTTTAGTACTTGGAAGTAGTTTCTAGTAACATCAAAACTAGAAAAGCAGTAAAACTTGCCTTTGTGTGGGAATGGCTTATTCCCTTTCCTACTAAGCAGTAAGGTGATGTTTTGTCTAGATAAAACTGGAAACATTAGCTACTTTTTAGTATACTACTTACTTTATTTTTTACAGAATTTACCTCTTGATTTCTTCCCCCTCCAAACAAGGAAACCCACTGCAAACTGTCTTCCCCAAAACAACAGAAGACTGAATTTGCAAACATCTGTACTTTGGTTTTTTTGTAGCTATTTTATCAGTGTTAATTTGTAAGAATGGTCTTATGGAAATTGGAGGGGCCTAATTATATAAAGTGCTGGTTTGTAAGTTGGATCATTGAAAGGAAAAACCAAAAGAAATGTTCAATGTCTATGAAAAACAGTTCTACTTCAGGAAGAGCTTTGCCTCTTCCTTTCTTTTAAATAGTATAATACTGAAAATGAGTAAGTGTCTTTGTTAAATATGCCATTAACTTCAGCTAAATTGACATAATGTTGACAGTTATTATGAGAACTGTTTCAAAACTAATTATGCTAATTAGAACTTAACTACGAGTAATTGCATGTATTCAAACAGCACACCAACACCCTTTTGTATGTTTTATTCCCCAGATGTAAGGCAGCCATTTGTTGTCTGAGAAGCTGCAAAATTACAGCATAGATAATAAATGATTGCGAACAAATAAAATACATTCTTTAGAAGCACTAATTGGTTAGATAAGCGAATGACAGTATCAATTGTGCTTAGCTAACCCACATAATTTAAAAAAAGGCTTTTATTTAAATGTTTTATTTTGGAATTGTAGGAAATTTTTCAAATCAGTAATTGTCTATGTTTAATTTTATCTAGTGAATATCAGATGTAGCTGAACTTATTTTTAAGTAAAGTTCCTTGAAAGCAAAAGAAAACTGCATCTGAAACTTGGATTGTTTCAAGTTTTAGTTCTTTCTGTCCAGGGATTCAGGTTTTCAATGCTTAAGTGTGAGCAGCCAGTTAATCCTCTGAAAGTTAATGCAGAGCAAGTACAAAGATGGCACTTGTGAGAAGCACAAAAACTATATAATAGAAATTGCCAAAGTAGCTAACTGTGGCTTTTTATCTCCAATCTCCCCAAAATTTTTCAGCAGCACTTTCAGCAACACTTGAGTCTCAACTGAGGAAATTGTGGCAATGCTAAACCACTATAAAGTTGAAAACCATATTCTTGTTTAACTTAAAATGTCTAACATTTAAGAGTGATTACTGAAAATCTTTTTACAGTGTGAGGTTTTTATTCTGATGAAATGCTAAAATAGCTGATGCAAGAAGTTGGTGATCGGGTATTCTCTTTCATAAATATAAATATAAGTATATCTCTGCTTGGCTCTACCAAAACAGTCTTGGTGTACTTGAATTTAAAACAAAACTGTAGATTCAGCTGCTTGACAGAATTCTCAATACTGAATCATTTTCTAAGTCATCTGTTTAAAACTAGTGGTTTTATTAATTCTTATACTTTTCTTGCTCATTCTTGGATGTAGATAAAGTACAGACATGGTGATGGCTGGGGTTAACATTTTTCCCAGAGAGAGCTTGTGATTTCTCAGAATTGGGAACACAGCTTGTGCTGCAAATTATCATTAGTTAAAGAATAATTGGAAAAGTAGGTAAAATAATCATCTCTCAGAAAAGACTAACCTTGGTTAAAAAGTCCTGTTAGCATATGCAGTGTGTTTTTCAAAAACACCCCCTTGATGGTGAAGTAGGTCACTTCCCATCAGCCTCAGTTAGCTTCCAGTAGTCAGGATGTACTGAACACGAGAGAGAACTAAAAGGAGATACTGCACTATTTATTAGAGCTGAATGTAGGTATAACCCTCTTCTGTATCCTGTTAATGGTACAGAATGAATAAAGATCAAATATACGTAGGAGGTAAGCAGTAAATCCCTGTTTTGCACGAGTACCTTGCTTCCTTTTTCACGATATCCCATATAATAGTCTTCTTTTTTCATGAGACTAAATGCTGAACAGTGAAAAGGCTCACTAGGACCAGTTTCTAGTTCTAGATAATCAAGAATCTAGGGCTAAAATTTTTGTCAGCTGAGGATGCCTTTGTTCTTCTAGATTTTTGTTTGGTTTCTAGGACCCACACAGTTGAGATCAGTAAGCTAGGTTAAATATAGTGCATTGCCTCTAGAACTGAAGCTTCTGACTGTGTGTTAGTAATAGCTCTGAATAAGGGCTTATTCTTGTCTGCTGTAATATTTGAGTTGTCTGTGTGTGGTGTTAGTGATGGTTATCTTAAAATGTCATCTAGAACTGTGCTATCAGTGTCACTTAGAAAGTGGGAAAAGTGGGAAGTTACAAAGTGAGGCCATGAACTTTTCACCCAGGTAGAAGTGGTCACATGAGAAATGAAGGAGTAGTGGTGTTTGGCAGTAAACTGTATGACCAGGAAAATCAATGTGCAGTCATTTATAGTGTTTGAAGTTTAGCTGCTTTCTGGGAATAAAACTTTCTCAGCTTGTTGTTGGACTTTACTTAGAGGATTACTGCATAAAATTATAATCTGTGATTAACAAAGGATTAAATTCAGGAATATAGTGATGAACTGTGTTGGCCTTAGATCAAAAGCTTTGTCAACTCCTTAAAAGATTTACAGGTGTGGAAATGGAAGGGGGATAAAGAGATTAGAAAGGACATAAAGACCAGGAAGAAACTGGAAAAATGACTGACATTTGGGAGGATTGAGGAAAATTTAACCATAATGCTGTCTCCTATTCCATCCTATCTCCTGTTTCCCCTGGTCACAAAAAGCAGATTATTGTGAATTCATTGTCTGTCAGTTAACTTATTAATTGTTACTAATATGCACCAATGAATCTATGGTTTTTAACATATAATGAGAAAATAGTGAAGAACAGGTTGAGGGAGATCTTCCTTTGCTTGAGGAGTGTGTGCTCATGTACAAATCTAATTTGATTGTTCTGATTTCCAGAAATATGTAATGAAAGTTTAAACTGATTTCAGTCACAGCTCTGTCTTTAAAATAAACTGAGATAAAGTGGACAGGGGGAATAACATGATGAATGTAGGAAAACTAGTCTCTATTCTTCTGTCTGCGTTCAGGATCCTGAAGTGAGAGGTGTTGGTAACCTCAAAGTGAGAGTTCCTTGTGTGGCTTGGGACAGCAGTAGTAAGTTAGGGTGTTGCTTGGTGTTCTTATTTACACAATTACAATGTCTTTGACTGTTCTCAGCAGTCTTAGGAATTTGGTACTCATGCATAATTAGGGTAGGTTGATTTAAAAAAAAATGTGGTGGAGGACAAGATACAGTTCCACTGAACTGAATCTTAATAGTGATACTCTCTATTGTTAAGAAACTTAATTTTTAGCTTGTTGTGAAAACTTTTTTCCTAGTGCTGCTGTTGCTATGGGAAACTTGATCCCTGCTTTGGCAGTTTTAGTTCACAAAAATGCAAATATTAAAATTCTTTGGACTTCCTAGTAAAGTTTGTCCTAAAATGATGGGATTGTTTGGAAACTGATTTGGCATATTCCTTTCTGCTGAAATTTTTTTTTTTTTTTTTTTTTTTCCTGTGGGACAGTATCCTTATGTTAAAGGATAACTGAATAGGGCACAATTCTAAACTGAGGAAACAAGATTTCTATTTTTCCTTCCTGTACCACGTTCTCATGCCTGTGGTACTTGCAAAGGGACTGTGATGTAGCAGAGGATGGAAGCAGACAGTGTGGAAACAATAGCTCTCACTCCTCGAGCTGAAGTACTCCCATGGTTCTGATGATAACTGTAACTCTCATAACAAAGAGACTCAAACTGAGTTGAATGACACAGTGACTTACAGGCACTGGAGCAGCGTGAGGAAATGCAGTTTTTGGGATCTCTTCTGGGAATGAATATTCCCCCTCATTGATTTATTTATTTTTAAGTTCCACAAAGCAAATGTATCTAACAAGAATTTTTCTGAACGCACAGAGTACTTTTGTTTTGGATGGTGCATTGCTACTTCTAATCTCTCACAGTTTTAGGTTTAAAAGCAACTGCTGTTTTACTGCCCTGAAACTTTAGATGGCTTGGCTGCCACTGTTGACTTTGACACATGCTGCTGGGTATTTGTAACTCTGGTTTTTAGTCAGACTTTCTTGTACATTTATGTGAAACCAGATGTGTTACTGTAAATGCACTTCGTTATTGTCACCTGCTTCTCACACAGGGCACCAGTTGACGGTGGACTCAAACTGATTGCTACTGGCACCAGTTATTCTACAGTAAAAACCTTCATATCTTTTCTCTGTGAGTTTCCTGTGGGCAGCTCCACACAACATAGACTCCTTTTCTCTTCCTTCTACATTATCACCTAACCCTGTCTGTCCCTCACATGACATCTTACCTTTTCTGTCCCTTGCACGACTGCCTGACCCTTCCTCCTCACAGCACAGCCAGCAGGCTCCAACTGATTCTCAACCACCTAACCCACTTCTGTAACACCGGTCCTCACTGGACATAGCTGTGTCCCATTAAGGGAAAGGCTGTTCCTCCTTCTTTGGTTATTAGTACAGCTGCAATTCGTTGGAGAGATTGCCTTCAGCACTATCTCTATTCTGTTACAATCTGTCCTCACACATTTTTGCCCTGTGGAGGCAGGTGGGAATGTGGACTTAAATATTTTTACCATACTGTACCAGATACTTTTCACCATACCTTACCTGTTAGCATTCTTGCAGTCTCTCTCTTGTTCTGATATATGGTGATTTAAATTGCTCTGTTTCCACTGGTGTGACATGATCATCGTGTTTGCTTTCCTCTTCTGTACCCTGCCACAATGTACTGTTGATTTTTTAGCATTAACTCTGTTGGCATCTCAGTAAAGCTAGGAAGTATGGTTTTGCTTTATTTCCTTTAATCACAGTGTGCCCAATTTTGGTCCATATGTCTCTACCCAAATGTATCATACTTTTAATAAAGTAATAGTACAGTTGCATCTATTAAGGATTTTCTTTCATGGTGGTGTGGAGTTTAAGAAACTAGGTAAGTGCTCAAGTTGACCTAATGTCAATTCAGAAAAGATACAATAATCAGCAGGAGATTGGCTAACTGCTAGTCTCTCGTTTAACCTCTTGATCATTGTGGAATAGCTGCAATTATGTGGTACAATAGAAGGTACTCAGTATTTGGTCAGTTAAACTCAGAAATGATGGTTGGCTTTGTAAAGCATGGAATAATTTCATAGTAATAATAGACACTTGGCTGATCACAGATTCCTTTTTCTATCAGTTAGGTTGTCTATTTGAGAGAGGATGAAGGTGGTAAGAAATAAAGTTGAATTATGAGATTGCCTGCTGTAAATGAGGGAGAAAATATCAAATTAAGTAAGAGAACTAGCCTACAGCTGGAGTTGGATCTCAGTGTATTTCATTATTCTTGTAAAAATTTTTCTTTCCAGTGAAAGCATATCCTGAATAAATATTCCTGGCATGATGTTGCTTTTCCAGGAACCTGTAACTGTGAATAAATGTTTTTGGTATGCTTATTAAATGTCCTCTACCTATTAAATAGGTATATTTAATATACCTATTATACCCCTATAAATATGGGATCACAGGTAGTGATCATTAGGAGAACGTTCCCTTTTATGCCAGACTTCCTTACTTTGCTGATTTGTAATGGAACTTCTGTCCTTAGGGAATCAGGACTTCAGCAAGCTAAACTATCTTCTGAATTAATTTGAATGTTGAAAGGCTTAACTATTGCTCTCTGATGAAGGGCAGTGTTTTGTGAAGCAGCTGGACCATACATAATGGGAAGTATTGAATGTAATAGTGGAAGAAACAGCCAGAACACATTAAGAAGAATTATGTGTCCTTAAGAGAAAGTATATTAATATATTACCTCATTGAGGAAATACTCCATTATTGCAAATGTTGAGATTAAATTCTTCTAAAAAGGAAAATTTGGCATCAAAATAAAGGAGAGTAGATGCATCATTGTTCAGAGTGATCTCAAAACCAGAACTTCAACCTTGCCAAAGTTTTATAACTGTGGTTGGAATGGAGTTTGCCTACTGCTGGTTTCACTTGAGAATCAAACTTCTAAATGTCTAACAGGGATTATTCAGAATGTAATTGCTTTTATTGTTTTGCCATGAGATCTTTTTTTAAGAATTTGATTCCTTTTCCATATACAAATCTGAAATATTCCACTGAGCCGATTGTTCGAAAAGCCTTAACTCAGAGGCGTTTTTATTTGTTCTCTGAAAACGTAGCTGTATATGTGGTACTTCAGTTCTCAGATTAAGAATTGCATAGCTTCTGTATGTTTAATGTTAGACTTTCTTTGGGGAGATACTGAGGCAAATAGTTCAGCAACTTTTGGAGAAAAGAGAACATTAAATGTGTATCTCAGTTCTTGTTAGGAGATCCATGAGAGAGACAGCCTGTACTCACGATGTGCGTTTCTCTTCAGAAAGGAATTCCTTTTGTGCTATTGTGTAATTATGGAAAACTTAGAAAATTGGAAGGCTGACTGCCTTTTTTGAATCCATGATCTAGCTATGCCTTTTGATTGAGTAAGAAACAGTATTTGATGGAAAAGACAAAATGGATGAATCTGGCATATCTGTTGTGAGCCGTGTTCTTGTATATGCCCTGTCACTGAAAGAGAAGTTAACTTATTCCAGTAACTTATTTTAAAATTTGGTTTTCTTCTGGCACTGTTATTTTTCTCCGTTTCCATGACGGCTTGATTCCCTAAGGTAACAAACTAGCCCTCCGAATGAGTGGCGAGCCCTGGAAGGAGTTGGTGCAAGTAGGACTTTGTCCGGAAGGTGGCGAGAAGACCCAATGTGTGTCTGCGCTCTCCTGTGGCCATTCCTGCGTGTGTAATGGTGACTGTTGGCAAGGTACACGTGATTTCACAGGATACAGTACTTTAGTTTCAAGAGCCTTAAAATATAAGTAACAGAATCAGTAATATTTTCTTTTAGTAAGAAACAGCACCTACTTCTTTAATAAATTGTTGCACCTGTCTGCTAACCTGTGGTTTGCGACTTGTGTAGCTTTATCAGCTCTAGAAGAAGAGAATTAGAGTTTTGCTAACTGAGGAATCATGAATTTTCCCATCTTGTGATCTGTATTCTTAGTAACATACAGTGAGAATAATAAACTGTCTCTTAATGCATTGCTGGACCTGGTAGTCAGAGTGCATCATGGACCTGCACAGCAAGCCAGGCTGGCTTACCTGAATGTGTGTTTGTGTAGTGGGATAAAGTGGCACACAAAATCAATGGTGCTCTGTCAATCCATGATTATTGCCCAAAAGTCTTCTGATGCTTAGAAGAGATGTAAATGAAGTAATACACTTTGTGTATGGGGGTAGGATTGTAATACTGAAGGAGGGTGGAGTTAAAAAACCGCTGAAAACTCATGGTTTTATTGTCAGGTTAGCAATGCCTTGTCAGTGCTGTAGCTGGGGATTCAGAAGTGCCTTGGAAGTATTTGGCTGCTGGAGCATGTCTGTTTTCTTCTGGAAAGTGGTGGTCATCATGTTGCATCCTGAAAGGGAGCTGTTGGTTTCACATGGAGGATTTATTCCATACTTAGATTAGGCAAATGTATACAGGCGCATAAATGGCTATATAGATGAAATACTGTAACCACTTTGAATAATAAAATAGATATTGCTCACACTGTCTAAAATTCTATATGAATCACTGTGCCTTGGTAGGAGTTAATTATGATGTTGGGGATGTAACTTGATTCTTTTAAATTCATTATTTTCTCAGAATTTCAATGTATGTTGATAATTATTAATAAATTTGCTTTATCAGTCTCAATTTAGACAAAGCAACTTTAATTCCTAATACTCTAAAGCATGAGAATTGCTTTCTCAATTTTTTAAAGTAATGTGCAACTTCATATGATACCATTGCATAGCTTCTATGGGTTAATAAAGTCTTAGAAAATAAGTAATGGACACTGAGTGGTGGATTTTCATTACCCAATTCAAATAGTTTGTAATAAAGCTGCCTTGTATTCCCACACTGACTGAACATCTTAAATACACTTTCCTGTTAGTACCAAAACAACAACCTTTCCTGTGGTTGTTTGAGAAAATTTCTTGGAAGATACTGCAGAGCTACAGTTCTGTTTTCTAGTCTAGATGTACAGACTGAAAAGACAAATCTATGGCTTCGGGCAGATTTCAGCATCCCTTGTCTTGGTGATGGTGTTAAGTGTCAATTTTTGTTGCTAATTTTGATGAAATATCTTATTTCCGGTGCTGTAGCAAATTTCAGTGGCAGTTCACAGATAACAGAGCTTCCAAAACTTGAAGGAACAAGAGGCAGATAGATAGAGTTGTTTTCTTTTCTTCTCAGGTAACTTTAAAAACACTGCATTAAAGAAAATTCCTGAGTTGTGTAAAAGTACAGAGTGATACTATAAGGTTTTGATGTACTTAAGATGGCTAGATGTCTGTATAAAATTCTTTAAAGATAATCTTCATTTTGTTTCATTTCCATTTTGTTTCACTCCCGTCAAATTAATAAAAGAAATATATGCTCATCTTCCAGCACCATACACGGCTTTTGCTTTCGTGCTTCTGTGACATCCTGTGATGATGATATGGTATCCATTAAGATTCTAATGAGATCCCTTTTCCCCAAAGCATTGTGGAGTGAAGATGTGGATGGTTTGGTGTGGATATTGATATATGGGACAGTTGAAAACTTCTGGGTGATGTTTTTAGAGATTTTGTGTGTGTGTCTGTGTATGTATGTAACAGAAAAAAGCGTACTGTGTCTACATAGGATGTTTGAAATTCAGTGTAAAATACTGAGGGTAAATTCTTTAAGGAACTGACATAATTTTCAGAATACTATAGAACAGGAATGTTAGCTAGATTATTTCTTAATCATATGCAGGGTATGATTATTATGGTGTGGAACATAAAGGTGGCTCAATTTCTTTCATGACCACTCAGAAAAACAACCTTGAGCTGCTTTGTGGAATTGTCTTTCCTTGACAGTTTATTCATTATTCTTTCTTCTACAGAAGCACAGAATAACCAGGGTGGGAAGGGATACACAAGGATTGTTGAGTCCAACTCCTGACCCTGCACAGGACACTCCAAGAGTCACACCGTGTGCCTCAGTGCATTGTTCAAATGTTTCTTGAACTCTGTTAGCTGGTGCTGTGACCACTTCCCTGGGGAGCCTGTTCCAGTGCCCAACCACCCTCTGGGGGAAGGACCTTTTTTTTTAATATCCAACCTAAACCTCCCTGACAGCTTCATGCCTTTTCCTCAGTCTTGTCTTTGTTTCGTTCTTCTGCCTTCCAGTATTATTTAGGTAGCTGTAGCCAATAACCTTCAGCATATTGCAAAACCTTCTATAGTTCTCACTAGTCATGAGACTGAAGAGATCAGTACTTGACCCTTTCCTTCCTCTTATGAGGCCGTTGTAGGCTCTCCCCTCATTCTCCCCCAGGCTGAACAGACCAAGTGACCTCAGCCACTCCTCACACAGCTTCCCCTCACAGCCCTTCACCATCCTCATGCCCTCCCCTGGACACTCTCTAGAACTGTCCTTCTTACACTGTGGCACCAGAACTGCCCCCAGCACTCGAGCTGAGGCTGTCCCAGCTCAGAGCACAGCAGGACAATCCCCTCCCTTGCCCAGCTGGCCATGCTGTCCCTGATGTCCCTAAGACAGGGTTGGCCCTCCTGGCTCCCAGGGCTCTGCTGGCTCTTGTTCAGCTTGCCATGGACCAGGGCCCCCAGGTCCTTTACTGTGTGGCTGCTCTCCATTCAAAACCACAAAAGCAGTGTTTGCAGGAGTTTGTTTAAAATCCGTTGTCACTACAACATTCAGGGGGAAATGCTGTGGTATACTCTAATTGTTTTCTCTAATGTGCTCAGAGAAAGGCTGCATAGGAATTAATGTTAAACACTTCCATGTATCTGTAGTTGTAGTTTGTCCACTTACCTTGACTTCTGATATTATGGTAGTTGAAATATTTTAATTTTTTCTAGTAAGTTAGTTGAATAGCTTATCAGTGGACAAAAATACGATGAAAAGCTCCCTTTTTACCTGTGCTGGAAAAAATTCTTGTTATTTTGGATTGCAAGTTATCAGAATATAAGGCCATTATTTCATTGCTTGTTATCTATTCTAAGCAGATGAATTTTCACATTTAGGAAGAAAATAATTATTTTTAAAACTCAGTTATGGTGACTGGATACTGTAGAGTATGTAAGGTATAGGAAATAGCCCTGACGGAGATAGATTTAGGGGCAGAGTACAAATGAGTTTTTTCATGGTGCATAATTAATATGATTTATCATGTGCTACCACCATGTGTAGTATGAGAGTGGCAGCCACACATGGGATATGTGTATGCATAAAATTAAATTTAAATTAAATCTGCATTGTAAAACTCTAGTTACATATTCATATAAAGTTTTGCATGCTTAGGTTTTATCTGGTTGATTGGCTGATTTCAGTAATTACAGTGATTTCTAAATTTTCTTGGTTTTGTCAATCTATATTATTTTCTAAATGAAGCTGTATGACTAATGCAAAAAAAAATGGCAGTTGAATGAGGATAAAAACTTAGTAGATTTATGTGATTGTCCTGAAAACTGTCTTCTGTCATGTTTCTTTGCATCTTTAAATAAATATGAACTTAGGAGTGTGTATCTAAATTAATTAAACATCCTTCACATTTAATCAGGTCAAATGCTTCATTTATAGGGGAGAAAAATTTTTGGCAAAATTTGAGGTAGTCCTGAAATGATTTTGCCTTCCCTGATGGGGCGGAGGAAGAAGTTTTTCATGCACTCTACATGTTTTATTTTGTGCTGCATGTACAACTGAGCTGTGCCTTTCTACTACAAGTGATGTGAAAGAATATATGAGGTATTTTGCTGTATTTGGTATATATATAAATATAAGGATAATTATGTTAAAAATGTGTCAAAGACCATGGATTTTTCTTCTAAAACACAGATTCTTCCATACCACAATCTCATCTGCCATGGTTTTGATGGTGAATATAGCTGAAATAATAATCTGAAAATAATTAAAGCCTCCAGAAAAAGTTGTCAGGCCATATGCATTTTTAAACATGAAGATGCACTTTTGGCAATAGCTAAAGACATTCATAAATTGTGAGAAAATTCAGTGGATTCTTTCCTTCTAATGCGCAAACCTCTGCCTTTCAGTTCCTTCCAATACACCTTTATAAAATGCAGCACTAGGAAAACGCCACTTCTAGAATTGATAGTGAATGCACATCCTACTGAAAGATAGTTTTATACTTCTCTATTTGGGATTTATCTCATCTTCCACTGGAAGGCAGTCTTCTCTTTGTTTCATTCTTGTGCCTTCCAGTATTACTTACGTTGCTGTACCAATGACCTTCAGCATATTGCAAAACTTGTTACACTTGCACTCTGTAGTTGTATAGTTTCTTCATGCATGTACATCTGTGCTTTGTCTGCCTATAATCCTTTCTGTAAATTGTCCTTCAATGGAATATTAGCTTTTGTGATACTTGAGGTGTTTTCATAGGTTGTGGACTTTTTGCATCTGTGCCTGTCAGTGGCACATTACTTGACAGTACAACTTTCTAATGCTATTGTCCCAGTAATGGCCTCCGAACTGTATGACATGGGGTACTTTTAATTCATACATATGCAGTTAAATATACAGTTAGGCTGAAATGGTGGTTGGACTAAAGCTAACTGCACCTCAGTATTACTTGCTTCTAAAGGAACTGATAAATTGAGCATTGGGAGAATTTGTATTTCAGTGGTTATAACAAAACTTGTGCAGTGTGTATAAAGATTGGGCGTAAAAATGCAAACTACCTTTCAGCTGAAACTTGCAGTGTGTCATCAGAGACAAGTGGCAAGATTTTCCCTCTCACCCTTGAAGCTTGACAGTCTTTGGTTAGTTATTTCTTGCCACCCTTACTTGGAAGCATATAACAGCATTTAGATTGTCATTCATTTGCCTGTGTCATATTTTGTAAACAGAAACACAGAAGAGATACGATGCGAGGACACATGGATTTAAATGATTGGGATAAAGTTTTAAAGTGTTATAAGAAAAAAGATGACATTTTGAAATGGAAAAAGAAAAACAAATATTGTGTGGAACCCATAGGACATAATATTTTTTCCCTTTGTTTCAAGCAGGTGAGGGGATCTAGTTATTTTCAGTTTGATTCTGTAAAGCAAAAAAAGTTTTCACTAGAGTCAGCATGCTGCTTGAAGAGATATTACTCTTGAGAAATGAATTCAGGAGGGACGGGTAGTGTTAGTTACAGAGGAAGGCAGGATGGTCACATACACCCTTCTGGCCTACAAATTTGT
This sequence comes from Certhia americana, assembly GCA_018697195.1. Taxonomy (NCBI): domain Eukaryota; kingdom Metazoa; phylum Chordata; class Aves; order Passeriformes; family Certhiidae; genus Certhia; species Certhia americana. Next base: position 20,601,840 of record CM031878.1, read on the forward strand.
AAATCTATCACTGTGTTTGGTTTTCCTTGTCTCCCTCTTGTGGAACTAGAGTTTTGGTCAGTATGAGCATCTCCTTTCTTAACTAAAATACTGCTCTAATCCTGTAACTGAAGTCTGGGATGGCTGATTTTAAGCTGTTGACCAAGTGTGATGGATGCATTTAGAGTGGGAGACACAGAGGGACAGGGAAGAAGAAATATGTTCAGTTAATGTCACCATGCGACTTAGATAAAAATTGACTGTTTTTTTAGAATAATACAGTTGGAAGTATCAGAGAAATGTAGCTTAATAGCTAAAAATGTATACTTTTAAATTATACCAAGTGTAAAACAATAACATTAATGCATTTCAGTCTTATGAAGAAGAGTTGAGGGTTGGGGGCAGGGAATACAGCAGCCTTTTCTTTCTCTGTTTTTCAGATAAGCTGTTACTGCTCAGCATTATCCTTTCAGCAATCCCTTTCAGCATTTTTTTTTTTTTTTTTTCCCCTTTCTAAATGCCTTTGCTCCTGGCAGGTTTTACTACTATGGAATGTACATGGACTCCTTCTCAAAATGATGCAATCTGACAGGAAATCAATATATCTTTTTCATACTAGATTTACGGGTGTGATTGTCAGAGTCCTCATCTTAGCCTGTTAATGGGTGAATAGCTAATAGCATGGTGAAAGCTTTTTGGGGGAGGGGGGCGGAAATCAGTGATTTGGTTAACCAGCAGCTTGGCAGATAGGCAAACTCCACTTCCGTTTTGCTCCTTAAAATCTGTGTTTTCCGACGTAATCTTTAAGGACCTAGCACCTAGTTTTTGACGAAGACGAGTTTTCCTAGCACCAGTCGGGTCAGCTGCGCTGATGAGAGGCCCTGGGGCGACCAGCCCAAGGTCACAGCCGGACCTGCCGGCCGCGGTGCCTGCGCCCCTGGGACAATCCGTTCTCTCTCCGCGGGTTCTCCGCAGCCTCTCACGGGAATCGAGTGGGGCGCGGCTTCCTACGCGGTGCCGTACATAGCAGTCCTGCGGCTGCCTTCCGCGGGTGAAGGCAGACTCGTTGTTGCTGGCCGTCGTGGCCCGGGCCCCGCGGCTGGAGCGGCAGCGCCCGCCGGACTGCGCCCCGAAGTTACCGGGGCGCGCACCTCGCGCGGTCACGTGCGGCGGCGGCGCCAATCGGCGCGGCCGTGATGTCAGCGCTCGGCAGCTGCGGGGATGCGGAGCGGGGTCCGGGCGGTCCGGCATGGCCAGGCGGCGCCGCGCGGCGTGAGGGCGGCGGAGCAGCGGCATGGACGAGCCGGGCATCCTGCGGAGGCGCGGGCTGCAGGTAGGGGCGGGGCGCGGCGCCGCGACTGCGGGGCGGTCCGCGCTCTCCGCAGTTGGGACTCACCTGCGGCGGGGCGCGGTGCCGGCGGGCGCGGGCCCGCGGGGGGACATGTGGGCAGGCGTGGGCGCGGGCGGCGCCAGGCTGCCCGGGCGCTGGGTGCCAAGTGGCCGGCGGTGCAAGTGTGACCGTGCCCTGGGCGCTTCCCGGGGAGCAGGAGCGGCGAGGTTGGCGGTTGGGTGTCCCCGCCAGACCGTCGCTCCGGGCCGGGAAGCTGGAAGGGCATTGCGGCTGGTGGGGTGAAAGTTGGCCGGCGCTCGGCGTTCCGGGCGGCTGCCGAGCGCTTCGCGGAACGGCGCAGCGGGCGCGTCCGCCTCTCCCGGGCGGCTTTGGGGTGACTTTTCCGCCGGCGTCCCTAAACTATACAAAACCCCGTATCCCAAATGGAGCGAGGGTTATGACACAGCGCTGGGACTGTACATTGTTTGAACCCCAAGACTCAAACCGTATAGCCTCTTAGGTTAATGCATAAGCCGCTCAAACAATTAAAATGTGCGTACTTAGATACATGTATCTATTGGCGGAAAGTGTATTAATAAAGAATATGTGACTACAGCCGAATAGAGGGTGTAGTTACTTTTATGTTTCACCAAAATGGAGCACCACCTCAAACTACATCATTACGGCCCATTGTTCCGAAAGCCCCTTTGCTCAAGTAGCTCTCGGCGATGAATGTACTTCCTTTCTTTTGTTTTCCTCCACATCTGCAATTTCAATGGGAGGAGGGTAAAAAGGAAAGTCTCCATACATTTGGGATCGTTATTCTTAAGTAATATAAACTCCAATAAAGCATTTAACATGCACTGAACTTTTAACAGTTCTGAACTTTTTTTGGAAAGACCCCCTTTTTGATCGGTGCTTTCAACTTGGTGCTGATCCAGTGGGACAGTTTCTATTAGATAGATGTACACAAGTAGAATCTGTAGCACATGCTGTTATGTAGCATACAGAAGTCCTGAAATTCTCTTGGGCCTTTTAAAGTATCCATTAGCATTTCTTCAACTTGTTGTGTGATAACACTTGCCTGTGGAAAGTGAATAACTTTGTTAAAAAGATTTTGATACTTTAGTCAGTCCTTATATCCTAAATCTGTTCTTACCAATTGATTGCCAAGTATGAGGGAGAATCTGTTCTGCAGGTTGAGACTGCAGATGACAACTTTTAAAGGATATAGAAGTTTCAAGAGGTAAATCTTTGTAGTGAAACCGGATTTCCTTCTCTTAAACCTGTTCTAATCCATTTAGTAGTGTAAACCGGATTTCTGCCTTTTGACAAGAATCGAACAGCAGTCTGATCTGATTAAGTAGTAACTTAAACCTCTGTGTGGAAGAAATGTCTTGAGTTCTGCAGATGTTATTTTTATTTTGTTTTCTGTAACTTTAACAAAACAACCTTGAATGAATACAAAAAATATTTTGCAGAATTGCTTACAGTCACCTAAGAGTATTGAAAGTTATACAGTGAATAATCCAAGCACCAGAGGAGCCTATTCACACTTGCAGTGCATGCAATTTTTAAAGTTGTGTACTTTATGACTCCCCTTAGGATCTGGTCCTAGAGAAAATCAGCTGGTGATCAGAAGTGTTAAACTTGACATACTGTCATTTAGAAGAAGGTGGGAGGAGTAGAAATGCTGTTTACATGAAAGTTGTATTCATTAGACCTTTAAAGCGACTCTGTTTTCATATTGTGCATATATTTCATATACGTCCTCTCACTTCCCTTACATTCTGTTTCTTTCTTTCTGTCTTCATCTATTGTCCATGCAACTAACCTAGAGACTGGTATGATGATCTTGTGAGCTGGAAAGCAGGTTATATGACACAGGGTGTAGCTGCTGTGTAAGTTCTGTTAATAAATATTAAGTGTCTGAGTTGTTTACTTTGCTGATCTTTTGATTTTATAGTACATTCCAAAATAGTGACTTGGTTACTTTATAGTGGTAGTATATGTTTTCAGCATAAAAAAACTCTGACCCTAAATACCTCTCCTGTCTTTGTTTCCTGTGGGAGTAATCTGTGTGTTTTGCCCATTCTTCTTTTTCGCATGTTACTGATACTCTCTTGTAAAGAGTATTGATTATATTCTGAAAGGGATGAACAAAAAAACCCAAAAAAAGTGTAAAACCAAAACACCCCCAGAAAGTTCAAAAGTTCCCCATCCAAAAAATCCCCGAAACCCAAACAGACAAAACCCTGCATAATGAAACACCCCTCCAAACAGCAAAATAATAACCCCCCAAAAAACAGCAGGGAACAGAAAAGGAAATTTTCTGAGTTAAGAGTGTTCTGAAATACCTGTGATCTTCAATATAAGGTCAGATAACTTCATATAATTTTGTCAGTTCTCTTGGTTGGAAGTAGAAATGTTAAATCTGCTTAAAATCTGTGTGCTTTCTTTGGTGAAGGTGCATTTAAGTTAAACTGAAGATATAATGATAAATAGCATATGAGTAAATTAAAAGCAAAGTTGGTATAACTGCTGGTTTTCTTTTTTCTTTGTACACAGTTTGCTTCAAAGCTTGATTTACAGGACACACAAACCATTTCCTTTTAGACGGGAACCTGATGTAGTTGTGTTTCATGCCTTGTACCATCATGCTGTGTTTAAAAAAAGACAGGAAGTAGCTTGAATTGAATCTCAAAATATAAGCCTTAAGTAAATATGTAGACTTGGAATAATCTTGTTTCAGCTTGATATGTAAAAGATTTTTCTGTTGGTCAGGCTTCTGAGAGAAACTGAGCCTTTAATTTGTTGCAACATGAATACAGATATCTACTTAATCTTACTACAACCTCTTTCTTGTGTCTAGCTACTTATGTTGTTTGTATTCATAGAAGAATAAAAGTTCTGAATCTGCAGTATATGCTTTTCAATGGGCAGATTCTGAAGGTTTAATTGCAACGAACACTTTTTTTGGTAAGATGCATCAGGATAAAATTGATGATTTCTTTCAACTTCTAAGTTTTTAAAGTGCAGTTTAGTATGGATTGAAATAACATTATCTTTCAAATAAACTTGGAAAAACGTGAAAACAGCTAATTACTTCTTGCACATTATGAATTACAGTCTTAATTGCAGTCTGCTAACAGCTTATGTTTGTAGTTGTTTGACTAAGCAGTGTACTTCATATTGGCTTAAACCAACGCCTCCAAACCCACACAATAGTGAGTAAAGGTAGCATGTATTTCCCTGAGTCTGTAAGGTTGTAGGAATGTGGAGAAACCTTACAGCCAGAAGCAGCCAGCTTCAGTCATGCTTCCAGGGTCGATTAAGCTTTCACTTTGTCAGACAGATGCTTTGGGCCTTCACTTTTCCTTTTGCTAGTATCAGTTCGCCTTTAAGTGGCTTGTAAACAGTGTCTTGTAAATCTTCGGGTAATTACATGAGCTTTTTTAATTAGACTTGCAGAGAAATTGACCAACAGCAGAGAAAGCAGCTGTACATGAAACCTCTCAAATGTCAAAGAAAACGCTGTGTTTATTTATTTTCTTGTCTCTAGGTATATATACACATTTTTTTCAATGCTAGAAAATTTTCATAGGGAATCTAATACTTCTTTAAATTCAGGGTGACTGCACTGCATTGTTTGCAGCAGTATGATAATAGCCAACATGGAAAATTCCACTTGGAAATCTAATACATGCATTGATTTGAGGGGGGAACGGGTGTGAGGTAAAAATAATTTAGTCACAAAATTCTGACTTACTGCTGCAGAAATGGAAGTAGGCAGTGTAAAAGATAATGTGGTGTAAATGGAAATTTGCTATTTTTGTGAAACTGAGGAAATCGGTTTATACCAATTCCATATGTGTCTAGAAAAGATGGCAAAGGGCACAATCATTATGTAGCCTTGGCTATTCCTTTCTTCTATCTTCATTACAGGGAAACAGGTTTTTTTGTAGATATGCTTTGAAATTTGGTAAATAAATTGTCCAGACCTTTGCAAAAACTCATGCCTTACAGACTTTCCTAAGCCCTTGCTTATTGGCTCAACTGAAAATGCATTTTCTGAGAAATCAGAAAGAAAGGAAAGAAGTTTGTGGAAAAAAATGGCCTTATTTGCAGCTCCTAAGCAGGTTAGATTTCTTGAGAGTAGAAGGTTTAATGGAGGGAATTCTTTCTGAAATAGTGAAAACTTATATGTGAAGTAAAAGGGTCATCTTGGAAGCCACAAGCTATAGGAAAGGAAAGAGGTAGACTGTAACCATCTCTTTTCTAAATGCAGTTTGTGTTTGGGAATGCATTTGTTGGGTGGTCTGCTGAGGAAAAATCGATAAAAGTTGTGTAGAGCATTAGTTGGGATTTGGCTTGCAAAGTGAAAAAAAAAAGGTGTAAAAGTCAGTCGTACAGGATGAGGTTCTGGAAAGGTTCTTAATTTTCACTCGTTTGAATACTGTCTATGTCTGTGTTCTCTAGGCAAGAGAGAACTTGTCCATTGTTTCTGCTGGTGTTTCTGTATTGGTGGAAGTGATTTTTCAGTATCAAAGAGGAGTTGTGTAACTCTGAATCAGGTCTGATGAATCTCTGTGCCTCGCAGTGAGCAGTGTGGAGGAAGTAGTTTGTGGAGAGCATGGATCCAGAGAAGGGTTAAAAAAAATAAAAAATTTGCCCTTTCAGATTATTCAGTTAAGAAGTAGATGGATGTAACACTTCTGGTGTTGTATGGAAATGGCTGTGTGTCTTCACACAGCATACATGCCCTGCTTAGTGGTTGTGCCTAGTCCTCTCTGAAAGGGGCCATGCTTGCAAACATCACTATATTTAGTAAAGCCTCAAAAATTTTGAAGTAATTGAGCTATTTGGAACTACTTAAACTGGGACACTTGCTCTTTCGTTTTGTGAGTTTATTGCACGAGCGGCATACATAGATGTAAAATGTAAAAAAAACCCTAAATTTTAGTATAACCTTGGTAATTCTAAAATTTTCTTTTTCTGGATAGTGCCATATTTATTTTTGAGTCATTCTATGCACTGTTAAAGAAAACAGGACATCTTAGGTACTAAGAGGTATGCAAGTTAGAATAGATGTTTTCTTGGCTTAAGTAGTGATAGGTAATGATAGCTGCCTTTAGAAAGCAAAGGACTAGCCTTCTGAGAGAAGAGATTCTGAGATAGAGAACATTTTTCCTCTTCTTAGGTGTCACTTGTGTAGGCCTAATAGAGTGTACAATCCCTTGATCAGTTTATTCACTTCTATCTTCCAGACATTCATGCATTGTTACATATTTGTCAGGTCCTCTAAAATGCGAATGCGTTGTGTCAGATGTATTTTGCTATTATTTGAGCTGTGAAAACTTTTCTGAAAGGGTTAAGTTCCCCCCCCCCCCTCCTTTTCTATATGTTGTGGACACTTTATTTCAAAGTCCAATATTAAAGAAAAGAAAAAAAGAAAAAGAAAAAAGAGTCCCATGCTGCATTCAGAGTTAAAACATTTGGTGTGGGGCCAAACTTAGTGCCTGTAGCCCATATCACACTTCTGACTAATGTGTTCTGATAATTGTAGCAGCATTTCTTGATAAAGTCTACAGTTATGTCACAAAGTTGACTGTTTTGTATTAGGTCTGGAAGGCAAAACAAACTTAACATTTCTTTGTATCAAATCCTTTGGTGAGCTCTGTGGTAGAACCTATAACAATTTGAACTGATCTCAGCTGTGTTCCAAGGGTCATAAAGCAGCTTTGGTGTCCTCTGTGTACTCATTAGCTCCTTTTTCTTAGTCACTTGGCTTGTCTCCAAAATCTACTTGTGTAGGTTTTTTTAATTTGTTTTTTTTCTTTGCCTGTTTTGTTGGTAACAGTAGGAATAATAGCTGTGTGAAGGACAGTAGATTATTGAAACAGGATTTTATTTTGAAAGTAATGTGAAGTGTCCTTGGTTTAACAAATGGTTTTACTTACTTTGTTACAACTAATGAAACTAGTAGTTGTCTGTATTTTATTTTCATTTTTTTTGTAAGATGCTTCCTTTAAATTTGATGCAGTTTTGATTGTGATACTTCTTCATGTGTTACAGTTCACATAATGATTTTAGATTTGCTTTCACCAACTGATACAGTACATTTAAAAGTCAAAAGTTTTAGATTTATAAAGTTAGCGGTTTTCTCAAAATTGCCCACAGGCTTTTGAGATGCTGTTAATTCCTTCTATTAGATTGAAGCAATACTTGCTTCAAATTGCTTGTAACAGTGCCAGTTATTCATTTGAACATTAAAATTACATAACAATCTATAAGTTACTGATATGATTTCAAAGCAGATTTCAAATACCACAATTTCATCATTGTTTTTGATCCTGTTTTCTTGGCTTTACTTTTCCCCCTCTACATGTTGCACTAACTTCTACAGCCCTAACTTTATTCTCTGCAGGATCCTTACTTTGTCCAATGTGAATCAGAACAATGTTTTCCGTCAGCAACTCATGATTTCTGTAATCTTATTCAATTACTTTGTCTCAGTTTTTAACTTGTGTTCCTCTTGGATTCCCTGTCCCTCTTCAATGAAGTCCCCCTTGATTTTACATCTAAAGTTTAGTGCTTCTCAGTGGCATACAACAGCTGGGATTAGAGACAGAAAGGATACTTGTACTCTGTGTCTGTGCCCTTGAGAAAAAACAAGCTCTTCAGAGACTTTAGCAACTTAACTCCAGGTTTTTACAGTGCATGTTTTATTTGGAGTACTTTGTCCTTTTTGAAATTCGTTTGTTTTGTGTATCTGTATGCTTGCTTAGTTTCATAAGGATGTTAAGTAACACTTCTATGACGCCTGGTTATCCTCCCCAACCAAGACACTATTTCAAAGCAATGAGACATAAGCATTGAAAAGTATTACAAAATGGATGATTTCTTTGGCTTTACTATCAGAAATAGGAGATCTAGTTCAGCAGCATTATATTAAAATTTCCATCCTTGTCTGGGTGTTGTAAAAGAAAATATTGCAAGTAATCAAATTTGAAGAAAATATTTTAGTAAATCAAACATATAGTCTAATTAAACTAATAGATGGTCCATGGTTAGAAGATGGGCTTGTGGTAACTGGTAGTTCCTGTTATGAAACAATACATGTGTTTTTGAATTTCATTTTTAGTTGTCTGGAAGCTGGAAATAGTTCAGAATACCTACCCTGTAGAATTGACTAAAGTGCACTGATATGTTTTGTGGAGATAATGTCATCTCTTCTGATAGTATTTTTGCCCTAGAAAACTACAATTTGAAGTGTATATGTTTCTGCATGTATTTGGTGTATTTGAATATTGTTGGTATTTTCTACAGATAAATAATGTTATATCAAATACAGAAACATATCTGAGGACATTTTTCAGCTTATGTAGATTCCTCTCCTGTCCCACAGTGTAACTTTGTCTTTTTATGTGAAAAGTAAGGAAGATGTGCTAAGAAGTGTATGAAGTGTGAGCTGGATTTAACTTGTGTTTTGAGCTCCTGTGATGTGAAAAGGGTTTTTAATTTCAGTTCCTTTAAAAAAGCCTAGTGGTACTCAAATTGTGCAGATACATTAGGGGAATTTAGCAGTCAGAATTTGTGTGCAGAAGAACCTGGAAGTATTCCCCAAACTCTTATGTTTTCTGAATACAGCACTCATGAGCACAGCTGGAAAATTTAGGTTATGAGTGGAAAATTGATTTTAGGACTTCAGTGCCCCTTGGGAACACAGCTTTTTAGTTGTAAATTACTTCTTTTTTTTTTTTTTTTTTTTTCTTTTTTTTTTTTTGATTTTAGTAAATGTTGAGAAGTGAAAAAAGGATGGAATAATATAAATGAAAAATTAGAGCAAATGTTTATGATGAGGGTAAGAGCTACATTTCATGTTACTCTGATTTTATATTCATTTGCTGTTCTCTTTAAGTTCTTACAGACAGAGTAGTGTGTGTTTTAATGTTAAATAATATCACGGTTTATTTGGTGTAAGCAAAGTAGAGGTCAAATATGGTATATTATGAGACTGACAATGAAAAATAGTTTACTTATTAATAGCATTTTTATATTTGTCCCTTTTGTCATGAGTATTTGCTCCTGTCTGGAATCAGCAGTTCAAAACTGGTTTTAGAACAGGGTGGCCAAAATCTACAAATTTTTTGGGTTGGTGTGCAGCAGGGAAAACATGAGGTAGAGCATATCACATTTTTTACTTGAGTAGGGGTTGTTACTGCATTTACATGCTTTGTTTTGTGGTTGTGATATTGCAAGGACCTTGTTCTATTTGACCCTGATCTTCTGAAGAGACTAGTGCCTGCTAAACTGGACCAGCATATTGACTGGCTGTTAAGTTGCTTCAGATGAATTTCTCAAATAGTAGTTGTGTTTCTTGTCCATGCTCCTAGGACCGTACATTGCTTTACTCCTCATATTTCAGCACAGATCTTTTTCACAAGTCTTTGGAATTCATGTAGCATGCAATTTGCCTTACCAGTAATGCAAACTTTGTTTTCTCCTTTTTGTCTTCTAGCATTTTTTCTTATGATCACAGCAAAATGCTAGTCTTATCTGATTGAGATTGCAGCTCAGGACTTAATGTATTTTTGAGCATTTGTGACAAGACTTTGGAACTGATTTTGTCATTTTTTTCTCCTTTTTTATGGTGTTCAGGGATTTTAGAATAGAATCACGAGAGAACAACCACCTTTGTTGTGCATGCATTTTGTTTTCTCCGTTTCTGTTCATGTATATTTATTTGTGTATGCTGAGGGCTAATGTCTTTTAATGGTTTCTGTGGCACCTTATGCCCCTTCTTTTATTTTAACAATAGGAATGGAACCTTCCGGTTAGTTTTTTAGCACTGCTGCAAAATGTGGTAGTGTATGCTTTTTGATTGCCTGTTTCACCCTAAAGACACCTTCAATTATTTCAATATGATTTCTTTCTGATGTGGAGTCTATCTGACAAATCAATACTAACCTCTTCAGATGCTGAGTCCAGTAGTGCTGGTCTGGCTTACAGGTTCTTGAAGTGTGTTTTCCTGTCTTCAGGCTCTCAGGAGATACATGGAGAAGATTCAGTCACTTTTAAATGGATGAGTTTCTGCAAAGAAGCTATTCTAGAAAAAAGATCTTACTTAAAGCACCCATTTTTCATGTATGTGCTCTCTAGTACCACTGAGGTAATGCAGTAATCAATGAGGATCCTGTCAAAAATTAGTTCTTGCCCTTTGCTCCTTCAAAATGTCCCAGTGTTTTTTGTTCAAGTGCTGCAATGATTGTCTGCATAGACCTGGATGTGGTTAGGGAGAAAGAGGGTAGTGCCATAACTAGGAGTGCTTAATGGGAGAGTGTCTGACACACTCATGTGTTAGACTGCCAAGCAGTTTCAGCAAACATGTCAGTTACACATTTTTGTTACTCAGAATTTAACATCTGTGCCTGTGCTGCAAGAATGGGATACAGGAAGTTACCCGAGATGAAATTTTTCGTCTGCCAGTACTTTCTGTTGCTAACAGCTTAATTGATGCAAGACAAAGTCCTGGCCTTTGGTTTGTGTTCTGTTTGGGAGATAGCTTTCAAAGGTTTGGTTTCTTACTGTTCAAATTTGAAGCTGCACATGTGTGTTGTTTTTTATTGACATGATGTCTTGGCTGTGAAGATTGTCAGATGTGCTGTAATGTGACATTGCTTGTAAAATAACTGACAACTTAAGACTTTTTTTTAAAATTCCATATCTAGAAATCTTTCTTAATTAACTATGCTTTTTCTCTGATGTAAGATGCCTCTGAAGCAGAAAGAGCTTTCCTGGTCAGCCTATAAATCTTGGCTCAGAGCCTAGTTAAGTACTACACTGAAATTTAAAGTTTGGGGCAGTGGACATCAGCAAGAAATGAACGTCTTACTAGATAAAAAACAAGCCCAACCAACGCACCTCTCTCTCCCTGTAAATCCCAAAACATTTCACACTTGCTTGAATCTAAAGCTGAGAGGGAAGGACTGTGTGCTACAATTTATAACTTGGCCCTGCCCCCACACTTGGCACGCTGAATTGCCTACTGTCTGCTGCTCCGCTTTACGAAAATGAGTAATTTGAATTCAGTGTACTTTGAAGTCATGGAGACTACGATGCAGGATTATATGGTGTTTTTTCTTACCTCTTGTACCAGCACAAGGGCTTGGAGACGTTCTTGGATTATACTGTGTTATCGGAAGGGTAAGTTCCAAGCTTATGAACATCTGCTGGTCCATCTCTGCCTAAATTGATTCTCATATTTTTGTCATAAATCTGTTGTATTATTTGCATGTCACCTTGAGTAATTTAGCTTTTCCACACTGTACACCCTTGAGTATTGGTGAATTTTCAGTATCGTGACATGTAAGCAGAGTATGTTTTGCTGTCTAGTTTTGTGAATTTTTTAACAGAATGCTTATAGTGTCCCTTTCTCTCTGCATATCCCTGCTACCTCTGTCTCTTACGATGTATCAAATAGTTTTAATTATTTTAATCAGTTGAATTAATCTTTATGAGAAAAAGGCCCCCAGTGCTTGTAAAGACTTTTTTTCCCTTTTTCTTAATTATGAAGAGCTGATTAACCAATCTGCACCTGTAACACTGAAAATTTGAAACTAATTTACCTTTTGAGTCTCCTTAGATCTTTTGTTTTTTTCCTCTTTCCTAATGCCATATTATTGTTGAAACAGGAATAGCATTTCATTATTTCTTTTGTAAGTTGAAACACAGAGAAATTTACTTGTACAAGACTGCAAGGCTTGTACTGGTGACCTTATAACAGATAAGATATGACTTTATAAACGGAGAGAATAAAACAGATAATTATGAAATGATCTTAATATCTGGATGGACCCTGTCTAATCACCAGTAGCTTTTACCAAGCAGATATCTGATAGAGATGGCCTTGGTGTTGTTCGCAGATCTGTTCAGCAGGTCAGCAGTGCCAGGAAGCTGTGCATAGGAAGAAATTCTAATGCTGATGCAGCATGCTGACTCTCTGATGTCATATAATCAATAAAAACATAACTGGGTAATAGGGTGAATTAGTGTTGCAGTGCTGCTGTTGAAGGTTTAGTAATGTGAAACGATGGTGTAGCCATCCCACAATATTTGCTGCTTCCTTTGCTATATCTTAAAACTATTCAGCTATCAGATGTTGAATGGTGTTCTTTGTTGGTGATATCTTGGCCCCTTTGAGGCAAGAAAGAAAGAGAAAAATCAGACTAAACATACCACATTCTAGCACATAATTTTTATTTCTAATTTTCTTACTTGCTTTGTTCTTTCTTGTATTTTTGCTGAACCCTCACAGCTGTATTTATGTAGCCCTCCTAAATAGATGAATGATAACAGAGTAACATTTTAACTTTGTTTTACATTACATTTACAACGGCAGTAGAAAGAAAGAAAAAAGGAATATTCAAAGCATTTAAAGATATACTGTGTAGTGTTTTGGTAATTGAATAGAACAGTTGCATCTAGTGTGAGACACTATACAACAGGAGTTAGGTTGCCATGTAAAGGAAAGTAACAAAATGTTTAGATACAATCCTAGCTATGGCAGCAGGTCTTGGCCTTAAACTTCGCTGTTACTTTGCTAAACTCAAATGCCAGGATGCTCAGGCTGAACTATAGCACACTGTAGGACACTTAAGGATGTGGCAGGGACTTGAGTCTTGGGTGCAGATGTATCTTGAGATATCCCAGAACTAGTCTTGGGGGAGGAAGCATGTTTAGAATGATCATGGTTTGAGGATGTATTCTTCAGTATGACACTTATTAACGTAAAAACATTGAAATAGACTTGTCAGCATAAGGATTTGCCCAGCTTGATATGGATGGAGTTGTGTCTGTGAATTCTGTTTACTTCAGTGCTAAATGCTTGCAAATCTGTCAGGGACCAGCAGTGGTGTTTGTTGGTGAATTCAACTCCTCTATGTGGAATTTTTGCCACTTGTTTCAGATCTTGGTCTGGCAGCTAATAAAAATGGAGAAGAAAAAAAGAGGTCTGTGGCCACTTTGTTCTGGAGGTACAAATCTCTTCAGATAAGACCACGTGCTTGTGTCACTTGCTATTTTTGCTTGTCTCTTGATACTGCCGTTTTCATGAGAACAGCCTTACAGTGAATGGTAGCTGTTCTTAATGGAAACTGCTTTTGTTATCAGTATTAAAGCCTATACATAGTTGAATTAGCTACTAGCCTCTTCAGCCAAAAGCATATTTTTCTCCTCACAGCTGTTTTTAGGCTTCTGTGACTTCAGAAATAAAGTACATAATATATGCAATACTTGTTGCCCCAGTCTGTTTAGGGGGCTTTTTTTAGGTTTTTTTGTTTGTTTGTTTGTTTTGTAGGGTGTGTCTTTTTGGTTTTATGTGGGTTTTTTTGTGTGGTTTTTTTGTTGTTGTTTGTTTGGGTTTTTTTGGGGGGGAGGGGGGTTTCCGTTTTTTGTTTGTTTCTTGTTTTTTGTTTTTTCTTTTCTCAAGATGTGTGTTTCCCACAAGATTATTTCTTGGATTATTCACCTGTTAAATGAAATAAGTCTCTGTCTCTTTCTGCTTCCGTGCCAATTTTCTGGATGCCACCTAACTAAAGTACCTTACCACAGAATTACTTAGGATCCTTCTATTTTTCCTTTAGCTGCCCTTGTTGACGTGAATTGTGTTGGCCTTTGCAAGGAGCTAATTTGGACTGTAGTTTTACTGACATTGGCAGGTTTCTGTTTTTATCAGCTGAAATGCAGTACTAAGGAATGATATTATGATGCAAAACCTGTATGCATACAGTCTGAAGTCTCCAATGGCTTCAAATGATCTATGTTGAACTTTTCCATAGTGAGAGAACCAGCTTCTTTGCAGCTTTTTTTAATCTCTTGTTGATCTTAGTTGAATCTTCACATGTCCTGATGATAAACTGTCATCCCTATATGGGATGGTATTGCATGAAGTCTGCCCTGATTGTTTTGGGCTAAAAAGTGAACTGTTAATATATTCTGATTTTATATTCTATATTCTATATTCAGTGCTGTACTGGCTGGCATCATTGAAGGCACAGCCCACGTAAATATTTAATAGTCTGAACTCTGACTTTCCTTTTTCATAGGAGTAATCACATCAGTTGAGGTATGCATTTTTGCTTATGAAATGGTATTGGTGCTGTGTTGGAGTTTTTCCATGTGTTAACTGTGTGCCTGCTCTCAACTGCTTCTGAATAGCATTCTGAAGGAGAGACGGGAAACAAAGAAAAATGCTGATAAGAGAAGAAGAATTCCACGTTTCTCAATTAAGTAAAGGATCCCATGTTAGATTAGCTAGTAACTTTGATATGGGAGAAGGTAGGGCCTCTGAAGTTGGGCACTTTTGCTAGCTAATGTCTAGATTACACTGACCTTACCACTATTTCCAAACTGTGGCAGGAGACCTTTTTCAAGCATGCTTTGTTAATTATATAAAATTTGATGCTAGATTATAATGGCAAGGGTCTTGAGAAATTTTAAAAGAAATTGTTAAAGAAGAAGTGTTAAGGTCATCCAGCCCTAGTACTTACTGCTAGTTTTAGTCCATTACACCAGTAACTTAATGGAATACCATTGGAATTTAATGGAATTACCAAAATATATTGCCATCAGCAGAACAGTCTTCTGCAATTGTAACCAGGTGTTTAGGCAAGTGCTGGATAGCATTACATTTTTCTGTAATGCTGGTTCTATTAATTAGAGCTAGTTTGCGCTACTACTGTTTTGGATTTGGTGAATTATGATGTAATCCTTCCATGGGGGCTGTAATCTTTGATTATTTCCATGAGATCTTTTTGAGTTACAGGGCTGGTTCTGTCTGCGTGGTGTGATGCCAGAAATAGAAGCTTTTTTTGTTAAGGAGGTGTAAAAAACTACTTTTATAAATGCTTTTTGCATTTACATTTGCAAACTATTTATATAAATGCTTTTTGAAAAACAAGTCTTGAGATCTGGAAAAGTATTTGCAAAGTTGAGTGGCATTGTACTTTCATTTAAAGAACCCTGTGAATATCATTTCAGAAATAGGAGGAGGTCTGGCTTATATTTTTAAAATATTGTAACTTCTTTTTTTCAGAGAGGACTCTTAGCAGAATTGTGTATTGGCTCTGAAAGAAAAGAGGAAAAAAAAAGTGAGAAAGAAAAAAAATGAGTCTTATAAATTTTCATCCTCTGATTTCTGTGATTAGGAGCAGACTCTTCACCCATATCTTCTCCCCTTCAGACACATACCTGAAATAGCAGACTGTAGAGTTCATACTTACTGTAGCAATGAGGGGCTTTCCAAATTGGAAAGTTTCTGGAGAGATTGAGGCAGAGTATTTAAAGCATCTTGGAGAAGAAACTAAATGTCACTCTTCTGTCTCTTGAATATTAAGCAGGTAGAGATTTTGGAACCGGTATCTCATATCCTGGAAAAATCTCTTGTTGTATTGTACATGTAATGAAGACTATCAGGTTTCAGGGTTTTTTTCAGCTGAATGCTCTTTCAGGTTTTGCTTTCTAATAGAAAATACTTTTACCTGTGTGAGCCTGGTCTTTCTCAGTTTTCTCAGGCAAGGACATTAATCTCTGCTAGGTAAAAGTCCCCAGAATTTAAGGTGATTATTGCTGGTCCAGGTGGGGAATGAATCTAGAAAAATCTTATTTTACTAGAGGAGATTTTGATGTTGTGTTGAAGCATAAATCCTGTTGGGTGGATGGCTAGTAGATTGCGGTTTTTGTGTTTAACTCCATAGGTTGATACAGAAAATGTAAGATAACGTTTATACTTTGGAAATGTGTATGTTTAATGTGTTTATCTAGAAGTGAAGTAGGCATGTGTACGTGTGTGTATATATGTGGATTTATAGGAGACAGCATCATTAAATGTGTGTGAATAATACATATATAAAAGCCTCGAGGCTGCTTTTTAAAGCAAACGCTTCATTTTCTTTCTGATATTTGTGCAATATTAAATTGATTTAATAAAGCTTTTTCAAAGTTAGTGAAAAAACAGTTCAGTTAAATACTCTCCCTCTCCCTTCTCCAACATCCTCCATTCCATCCCCTCCACAATCCATTGCCCCCCTTTCCTTTGTTTTTCCTCCCCTTTCTTCATTCACTGTTAGGAAGGGACGCCTCAGAAGAGTCATTTCAGCTCAGCACGCCACCGTCAGAGACTAGTGGAACCATCAGCTACAAAAGTGAGTGCCTTTATTGAAGGACCATTTCTAAAATGGAATGTTGTGTCAGCAGAGGATTTGTTGCTAAAGAGAAGCTCAGTGTACTTGGTGGGGATTTAGTTACTTTTAGTCATCTGCAAGTGATATGATCTAAAGGTGAACTTCAGCACTGAATTGATTTCTACTCAACTGCAGCAGGGGATTTTTTAACTCTAAGAAGTTGTGGGGAGATTTTGTTTGTATCTGCAAAGTATAATAGAAGCTCTATGAAAAGTTCCACTTTGCTTTTATCAGTTTGTGTGATGTCTTTTTGTAAATCCGTGTGCAGTTCATTTGTCTCATTCTTAAACAAAGGGCTTTCATTGAATTGAAAATTGGCAAGGATATGGAAAACAAACACTATTACCAAGGGCTGCAAAGCAATATGAGGTTTCAGAGTGAAAAATAGACTGGCATCAAAAGATGATATAAGCAAACACAATAGCAACACTTGGTAGTTCATAAGGCTGTTCTACCTCTTTCGAGATGTACTCAGAAAACTTGATAGGTTCAGTGAGGGTGGTATTACTATGGAACTTGTAATAGAATATACTATAGTTCATGCTTTAGAACATCAGTGTTCACCTGTATTTATTTT
The DNA here is from genome assembly GCA_018697195.1 of Certhia americana. NCBI lineage: Eukaryota > Metazoa > Chordata > Aves > Passeriformes > Certhiidae > Certhia > Certhia americana. The sequence goes on from CM031878.1 coordinate 20,618,968, forward strand.
GTGCTACCTTTTGTGAGACTCCAGCAAATTCGAAACTGTGTATCCATTATTACCACTGCCTGGAAATCCCATTTTTCACTTTATTTGAGATACTGCAGAATTAATTGCAGTATTTAAATACAACTTGTGGTAAAGGTTGAAGTAGGACTTGATAGAAGTCCTGGTTATGAAAGAAAAGCCCTGGGTTTATATTTTGTCTTACATTCTAATTAGGACTCCAAGTACAGTTAGACTGATTCTTTCTGTTTCTACATGTGTTAATTCATTAGGTATTAGTAATGTTGACTTTTACCATTTCATTCAGCATGTAGCAACATTATCCTTTCGGGGGTCTGGGGAAGGGCATTTGGGGGTTTAAAGAAGCAAAAGTAAGTCGAACACACGTGCTCACACGCACACACACACACACAAACACACACAAATAAATAAATAAATAAATACATATATGCATACACACACATATATCTTGACAAACTACTTTCTGTCTGCATTACTGTTTTGTTTACTAGAATCACTCCAAGTAATTTCTGCAATGAGTCTCAATGTGTAAAGGAAAAATGTCTGCCGAAGCGCAGTTCTGTGGATGTAAGTATGCTAGGTTTTGCTCCCTCCTCTTACCTAGTTTTCCTGCATTTTTTCACCATGCTCCAGTGCCCTTCTGTGCGCCTGGATATACTCTGTCAAAGGTAGGTGTGCTGTCAAAACCTCAGTGTGGTAGCTACAGAATAACTTCGTATTTGCTCTTCTGTTTTGTTTGAGCCAGAGGGGCCAGAAAGGGTCTTGGTTAGTGTTTCTGGAGTCCTAAGCCACTTTCCTTTCATTTCTTCGCTGCTGGGAAAACATCCTGATGATCTGGGAGCGAGTGAGCAGCTCAGCTCTGCTCGATGCCAGCCCATCATCCAGAGGAGGGCTGTTATTGCAGACCACATCAGCTCCGCCTCTCGCCCTACAGTGACTGCCAGCAGTTTCAGCATTACTATCTACTTAGAAAAAACTTCTCAGCACATAGTAAGAACATTGCTCTGGTTTAGTGTTTTGTTTTGATTAAAGTGTGTCTGGAGAGAGAAGGAAGGAGAAGAGGAAAGAGGAGGGAGGGGAGGAGAGGGAGGAGAAGAGAGAAGGCAAATAAGAAGCACTTCAATGCCAGTGGGAAAGAAGAAAAAAACTGCAAGTTTGTAGTTGTCTGTGATCTTTAGGTCACTCACATAATCTCCCTTGCTTCCAGGCAAGAGACTGTTGAAAATCTGGAACAGTAGTCTTCTGAGTCCTTTTCTTTGGTAACATTTCACTGAGGCGGCAGTACTTAGACATTGCAATAGACTATAGAACTAACAGGCGTCTGTACCTATCTGTGTTGACAGCCATGTCTTCTCTTTCTCTTCTCTGATACACATTTCTCAGTGAAGAATAGAAGCCTTGCTTTATGTCCTAGGTATATGTACTTTTTCTTCTTGCCCACCCACCACCCTTGCTATGTTCTTGAAATAAACAGCTGAAAGAACTGTACAACCCTGGTCTGGCTGAGAAATTTTGTGGTATTAGTTTCTTTTTGTTTCCTCCTCCTTCCCTCGTGCCTTCTCCCTTCTTTTGTGCATGGGTCACATGCAGGGACTTTGATGATGTACTTTGGGCTTGTGGAATCACAGAATTGTCATTTCAGCGTTGGAAAAGGCCTCAAAGATCTTCAAGTCCAGTTGTTAACCCAGCACCATATTCACCATATGACCCCAGGTGCTGTATCTACACATCTTTTGAACACTTCCAGGGATGGTGATTCTACCACTTCCCTGGGAACCTTGTTCCACTGCCTGACCACCCTTTTATGGGGGAAATAGCTCCTAATATTCAATCTAAATCTCTTGTGACACAACTTGTGTCTAATACACCTCTGGGTTTTGAGTCTGGGACATGTCATGTTAACGCGTGGTCAGACCCCACTCAGGCTGGCCCAGCTGTTGTAGAATCTAAATTTGGCCTTGGCAGCTCATCAGAAAGTTTTGGAGTAGGGGTATTGGCTGGTGAGTATAGGACAAAGTGGCATAGTTTGCTGCTCTGGGACATGTCCTGGAAGTGGACATGAGAAGTGTGAGAAGGTGGTTTTCAACACCTTTTTTCTGGACTGTTGGGGACATACTGGATTTCTACTTTATGGGCTGAGACTACTCAAGGAAAGGAAGTAAGTCAGATCTGTCCTGAAGGAAGTACTGCAGCTGATTGTGTGGTGATTGGAGGAGAAGCCCTGAGCATATTTGCACCATTTAACACAAGGAGGGGCACACTGTGTTCTTCAAAGGCTCATCTGTGTTCCAAGGACATGCTTCAGGCAGTGTGAAATCCTCAGTATTTACTATTCCGATTATTATGAATGTAAAGCAGGGAAGTGCTATTAGCAGAGAGTTTCTGAAAGACAAAACTATGTCTTTCCTTTGTATTCCGGCTTGCTTTGAAGAACTGTTGTTTCCTGTCAGTCACCTGCAGACTGCTGCAAGTCAGTAGGAGTGTCATCAGAATCTATCTTTCCTGTTGTGCGGTATGATCACCCTTAAAAGTAGTTCCTGTGACAACCAGACCAGCAGGCACTCCACTTGAAGAAATCTATTTGCAAAGCAGCTGGTGAAGAAAGCCTACAATTTTCTCTCATGAATTTATAACTCAGCTGGGAAAGTTGAACTCCAATCATTTCAAAAGGCAGCAGCAGTGCAGCCTATCTCCCAGTCCTACCAATGACTTAGGCTGCATACTCCTTGTGTCTCTGCAGACCCACCTGCTGCAGTGATTTTTGCCAGCCTCCTCTACCACTTGGGCCTATGGATCATTGATCATTCCTTCTTGGGCTGTGGAGTAGCAAGGATGCTCTTCTGATCAAGATTAAGGGTATGGTTGAAAGTCAATTAGGCAGGTAGTTCCAGAGTAGGAAGTTGTAGAAAGGCAAGTCTGGCAGAACTTCTCCAGCTGCTTGTTTTGGCACTCATTTATTACCTCAGAAAGAGCTGCCAGTTGTTCCTGGTGGTGCAGGTGCGCAGAAGCCTCAAGGTCTTGTTATGCTAAAACAAGGACTGTCTTGCCTGCTTTTAGACCAAAGATGGCAAGTTGCCATCAACAAATCTCACATGCTTTTCTTTAAGCTTGTTGATTCAGCTCTTCCAAGTTAAAAAAAACACACTACACAAACACACGCGCGCACACACACACACACACACACACACACACGAATCTCCCCACAGAAATCAAATAAAAATCCAAACCAGACAAACTTTTTAAAAATGTTGTTTTTTGTCTTGGTACTGTAAGTACTGGTGGGATCACTTTTATTCCTTTTGCTTTCCTGTACAGCAGCTGTTTCCCCAGGTGTCAGGATGTAATGGAAGCTCAGGCTGCACAGTTTGCAGGGACTGTTGCCTGTATCAGGGGTGCTATTTGGGCTTAGGGCAAGACCATCACAAACTTGTAAAGGAATACTGGTTTTGTGCCTACATTCTGCTGGACTTTGTTCTGGTGTTAAATTCTGCATGTCCTGAGTTTCCTGCATCTACCTCCTAACCCCATGGTTATGGGAGAATGGTTGTATTTGGGAGACTTGGAAGCAAGGCAGTGTGTCTCATGAGAGCAGCAGCAGTGCTGAGTGAGTCAGAGGACATTGAGGTACAAATTGCCCAGAAGACCTTTCATCTATTTCATCAGCTGACTGCAATGATTCACTTGTGTCTGTTTGTCCTAGACCCTGATGAAGTGTATTTCTGGGTCAGTGATTTAGGTAACCCAAAGAGCAATGGATATGCTGTATTGACTTAGTGAGACTAATGTTTCTTGAGGGGAGAGGATCTTGGCTGTCCTGTCAAAAGAGAGTAGAGTTGTTACATATGGTGCAGTGAACTTCGCCAGCTATGAGCTGATACTTGATCTGATGCAAATCAGGGCAAGATAAACTTCAAACAATTATACAAACGTAGAATGGTTTGGATTGGAAGGGATCTTAAGATCACTAGTTCCAGTCATCCTGTCACAGGCAAGCACATCTTCTGCTAGACCAGATCTCCATTCAGCTTGGCCTTGAACATGTCCAGGGATGGGACATCTACAAGTTCTCTGGCCAGCCTGTTCCAGTGCCTCATGAATCTCACAGGAAACCTTTTTTCCTAATATCCAATTAAACCTGCCGTCTTTCAGTTTGAAGCCATTACCCTTTGTCCTCTCACTACCTGCCCTTGTAAAAAGCTGTCTCCGTCTTTCTCAGACTACTTTCAGGTACTGGATGAATGCAGTTAGGTCGCCTTGAAATCTGTTCTCGATGCTGAACAATCCCAATTCTCTCAGTCTTTTTTTCATAGGAGATGTGCTCCATCCTTCTCATCATTTTGATGGCTTTCTCTGGACTCTGACAGGTAAGTATCCTTCCTGTGCTGTGCCCCCAGAGCTGATGCAGCCCTGCAGGTGGGGTCTCAGCAGAGCAGAGCAGAGGGGCAGAATCCCCTCCCTGGCCCTGCTGCCCACGCTGCTCTGGGTGCAGCCCAGGACACATTTGGCTCTCTGTGCTGTGAGTGCCATGGCTGGACTGTGTCCAGCCTCTCACCCCCCAGCACCCCCAAATCCTTCTGGGAAGGGCTGTTCTCAACATGTTCATCCTGAAGCTTCATGCTGGGAGTTGCTTCAACTCAGATGCAGGACCTTGCATTTGGTCTTGTTAAAACTCATGAGATTTCCATGGTCCCACTTCTCTTGCCAGTCCAGGTCTGTCTTGATGGCTTCCTGTTCTTCAGGTGTGTCAGTTGTACTCAGCTTGGGGTCATCTGCAAATTTGCTGGGGATTCATTCACTTGATTCCTTTGCATGTTGTCGTTAAGGACAATATTAAGTAATGTGTAAGGACCCCTGGAGGGACATTGCTTGTTACTGTTCATTGGGGTTCTGAGCCATTGATCACTATCCTCTGCATGTCACTGTCCCAACCAATTCCTTATCCACGTAATTGCCCACCCACTGCACCCATTAAATCCATCTGTCTCCATTTTAGATTTAAGGCCTGTGTTGCAGGTCTTAGAGCTAAGTGCAGATAAATGATATCTGTAACCCTGCCCTTGTCCACTGATGTAGTCACACCATTAAAAAAATATGAAGTATAAAAGATGCTGAGACAGTGGGTATTCAGACTTGTCTGCTTGGCTGGTTCTTGGATATACATGGAAGCAATATAGATGTCATCTCTAAATAGTTTCTGCTGTATTACATTGCATTAATTTATTTACATTAGCTGGTGGTGCCCTGAAACAGCAGCTTAATATAAAGGGTTGCTGGTTAATTTGTTTGCTGGAGCTTCTTAGTAAGTAACAAATGTGGCACAGGTAGACAAAATTAAAAAGAGTGCTCTAGTATTAATGATCTGGAAGACAAAATAAAGCATCCATTTATAAAGCTGTGGAAGTTAACAGTTGAATCAAACCCAATTTTATAAGGGAGCATGGAATCAAGAAAGAGTTACAAGGGAAAGCATTCAGACAATTTTCAAACTTCTTTTTTGGTGTTTTAGTGCATAAATAAAGCTGTATTCAAATTAGGCTGCAGGTATAAATTAGGAACATCTGTCTGTAAAAATTATGAAGGTTAGTCAGAATTTTGTTAGCTTGGAAAATGCACTGTAGAAGAATGAATTAAATAAACTCCACATTGATTGTGAAGACAGAAGGCATTACTGCACAGATAGTTTGTTTGCTTTAACACACATTCTGGTGTGAGTACCCTATCAATTAATTACTCTATCAATTAGAGCAAAGTAGTCTTCCCCCATCTCATACTGAACAATTTCTGCAGAAGTTTTTTTCAAAAATTTTATACTTGCTTGCTTATAAAGTAACTTCTGAATTTAAACCAGTAATATATTGTACTTTTTGAGTTGGTAAATTTTTTCTACAACTGTTTTCTCTTAGTGGCTCATGATTTGTAATTGTAAAGAAATAGTTTGCAGTTGAGAACCATGTCTCTACCTGTTAAACCTAGACTGAAGGTGTTCAATAGTTGAGAGGTCTCATTACAAAAACTGATTTATATATGACTGTTGATAATAAATGGCTAGATGGATCAGCCGCTATGTTATATTTTTCTGGGCTCCACCTTAAATATGTTTTAAACATACACTTCTAAAATTTTATTGCTTTTTATCATAAATTCAACACAAGTCAGAGAGTCTTATTGTAAGAGTAGGCTATTAGTGTAATGTGTTTATCACAGGATCTGCTCATATAAAGAAGTAATCATCTAGTAGGCAGGGGTGTGCAGAGAATGAAGCACTGTTCCCTAGCACTGCTCTGTGGCAACAGCTGACAGAAGGTTGGTTTGATGGCCAATTGATTGCTAGAAAGTTATGTTTACCAAAGGTTAGAGAGTCTGACAGATGTATAAATAGAAACAGAAGATATGTTACTGTCAAATACTATGGATGGATCCTCCCTGGCAAGTTAAGATTTTCTTCCTTATGAAATTATTCTCCTGATCAAGTCAGTCTGTCAGTAGTGTAATATTCATTGCACTAGATAGGTTTTGTAACATTCTACACCAAACTGGGGGAAAAAAAATCCACAGTACTCCCTTTTCTCCTTACTAAAACTTTAGTTCTATACAAAGCAATTCCAAGTTATATTTAGATATTTTCAGCTGTTGCTTCAGATGTGTGATCTCCATCTCAGTGTTGCTTGCATGCTTCCCAGTTGATTAAAAATAGAAGTAGCTGTGCAGAAATAGTATTATAAATAGTTTGGCTAGAATAAATGCTAGTATGTACGGAAAAAAATATCAGAAAAATGTAAAGTCTGCCTTAAAATATGGTTAAATTAGTCAGCATGCAACCTCATTTAGGTGCGGGATGCATAATACAGACACAAAAAAAAGCGAGTGGGACCAAATTGTGAGCTAGATTTTGAAATGTCTGCCTAGAACTGGGGTGGGGGAAGTGTTGGGTCACACCAGTGTTGGGAAGTATTTCAATAGTGAGATAATGTTTGTGTCTTCAAAAAGGCAGGTGTTTTGTTTTTTCGTTTTTTTTTCCACAGAGAACTAAGTTATTCACAGAATCATGTCGTTTAGCAAAGACCTTTAAGGTCCTTAGTGCAAATGTTTCACTGATCACCACCTGCTGACCATCTAGTGCATCTAGTAGTCTAGTCATTTTTTGAACACCTCCAGGAATGGTGATTCCACCACCTCCCTGGGAAGCCCATTCCAGTGCTTAACAACCCATTTCTTTCTGACTTCCAACTTGAGCCTCCTCTGGTGCAGCTTGAGGCCGTTTCCTGTCATCCTGTCTCTTGCCTGGGAGAAAAGGCTACACCCATCTGTCAGGCAGTTGTGAAGAGCGATAGTCACCCCTGAGCCTCCTTTTCTTCAGGATAAACAATCCCAGCTCCCTCAGCTGCTCCTCTTACGAACCACTCTCTAGACCCTTCACCAGCTTTGTTGCTCTTCCCTGGATACACTCCAGCACCTCAGTGTTTCTTGAATTAAGCCCAGGATTCAAGATGCAGCCTCCCCAGTGCCCAGCACAGGGGGACAATCCCTGCCCTGGCCCTGCTGCCCACACCAGTGCTGAGCCAGCCCAGGATGCCATTGGCCTTCTTGGCCACCTGGGCACAGCCTGGCTCCTGTTCAGCTGCTCTCACCAGCACCCCCAGGTCCTTTCCAGACACTCTGCCCCAGCCTGTGGAGCTGCCTGGGGCTGTTGTGACCCCAGGGCAGGACCCAGCACTGGGCCTTGTTCAACCTCACACCATTGGCCTTGGGCCATTGATCCAGCCTGTCCAGATCCCTCTGCAGAGCCTTCCTGCACTCCAGCAGATCAACACGACCACTTAACTTAGTCTTATCCTTGGACTTACTGAGGGTACACTCAGTCCTCTCATCCAAATCATCAGTAAAGATTTAAACAGCATTGGGGCCAGTACTGTGCCTTCGGGAACCCTACTAGTGACTATCTGCCTATTGGTTGTGGCACCATTGTCCCTAAAATTATTGTCAGCTGGTGTGCTGTAGGCCAATCTCACACACTGAGCCGAGGTATTTGTTATTTGTGCTTAGGTGAGTGCTGTGGAAAATCTGCAAAGCTAATATCCATTCTTGAAACTTTGCACTATATATCCAATTGGGCAAACAGGCATATTGGCTGCGAGTTACCTAGTTCTCATATTAATTTGTATTCTATGTTCTATTGGTTGAATGATTCTCATGCTTTTCATGATGATTAGCATGCATGCTCAGTCTTGTTCTGCTTTTGAGTCAGTGGGTTTCTTGTTCCATGAGTCAAATGTCACAGTCCCCCCCTGCCAAATTGCCTTTTACCCTGTTGTCTCAATGTGCAGCTGCAGATTGAGCTTGAGTTGGTGGGAGCCTGAGGCCAAGAGGCTGTGAACTGGCACCGATTCCTTGCACTACAAAATGCATGAGGCTCTGTGGCACCAGCCAGGTGACAACAGAGAACAGCAGACCTGATGACTCAGCAGAAAGGCCCCAGACTTGGCACAGGGTATAAAAGCCCAGGTGGTCCTTTGTTCAGGGTCCTTCCTTGGAAGCTGTGAGGCCTGTTTCAGGGGTAAGCCAAGAGCTGTTCCACAACCCTCTTCTCATTCCCTGTAACTCTCTGAAGCATTATTTCTGACCCCTGAGATATCGGCACCATTCATCACCCAATCACCCAGCTGGTTTTTAGCCCAGTGAGGAGTGCACTTGTCCAAGGTGTGGGCTGACAGCTTCTCCAGCAGAATGCTTTGGGAGACTAGGCTCTGAAGGCTTTGCTCTAGGGAGACTACATCCATAGACTTCCTGTCATCCCCCCCGGTCAGGGTCACCTGATCGTAAGAGGAGATCAGGTTGCTCATGCTGGAACTGCCTTTCCTATATATATATGCTGTCTGAGCCTGATCCCTTGGATATCTTGTATGTGCCATGTGATCACATTCAAGGTCATCTGATAAGCTTCCTGGGTGCTGAGGTACGTCACTATGCATGTACTTACTTTACCTACTTATTGCTGGTAAGCACAGGAAATGTGGTTCAGATGAATGGACAGTGGGGGGGACCAAGGACTGGCTGAATGGCAGAACTCAGAGGGTCAGGATCAGGGCAGCAGAATCCAGTTGGAGGCCTGTAGTCAGTGGTGTTCCCCAGGGATCAATATTGGGTCCAGTCTCTCTCAACTTGTTTATCACTGGCCTGGATGAAGGGATCCAAGGTACCTCAGCAGGTTTGCTGATGATACAAACTGGGGGAGTGGCTGATACACCTGAAGGCTCTGCTGCCTTTTGGTTGGACCTTGGTAGGCTGGAGAGTTGGGCAGAGAGAACCCTGATGAGGTTCAACAAGGGCAAGTGCAGGGTCCTGCACCTGGGCAGGAATAACCCTAAGTACCAGCACAGGCTGGGGCTGCCCCACTGAAGAGCAGCTCTGCAGAGAAGCACCTGGGAGTCTTGGTGGCTCTCAAGGTGACAATGAAGCAGCAGTGTGCCCTTGTGGCCAGGAGGCCCAGTGGGATTCTGGAGTGCACTGGGAAGAGTGTGGCCAGCAGGTCAAAGGAGCTGATCCTCCCCCTCTGCTGGGCACTGGTGAGGCCACATCTGGACTGCTGTGTCCAGTTCTGGGCTCCTCAGTACCAGAGAGAAAAGGAGCTCCTGAGAGGGTCCAGTGAAGGGTCACAAAGATGATGAGGGGTCTGGAGCATCTCTCTTACAAGGAGAGACTGAGGGAGCTGGGCCTGTTTAGTGTAGAGAAGAGAAGACAGAGAGGGGATCTCATCAATGCATATAAACATCTCAAAGGTGAGTGCCAAGAGGATGGTGCCAGACTTTTCAGTGGTGTCCAGTGACATGACAAAGAGCAATGACACAAGCAGTTTCTCCTCAGCATGGGGCAGGTCTTCTTTACATTGAGGATAGCAGATCAGTGGAACAGGCTGCCCTGGGAAGGCTTGAAGACACTTAAAACTCAGCCAGACATATTCTTGTGTGTAAACTGCTCGAGGTGACCCTGCCTTGACAGGGAGATTGGACCACATGATCTCCAGAGTCCATCCAACCCTAACTGTGATTCTTTCATCTTTGCTAATGAAATTAGCATGGAAGATACACTGGTGCTTTCCATTGACTCAAATATCTTGGTGGCATGACTGCAGAAAAGGTGAAAGCTTGATAGATTAACCTGCCAGTTTAATCATATGAATCAGGATATGAACTGGAAGGAATTTTTTATACTGTTTCTTTTTGCAGATTTTCTTTAGGACTGGATTGTCTCTTTCTGGTTTAAAACCAACTAGGAAGTGTAGAGAAAAAACTATTGTTGGTTTTCTTTTACTTTTGTTTCGTGTTGAATAGATACAAGTCTGAAGATGTGTTTTCTATTCTTCTTTTATATTTTTATTTTGTGATAGTCTTTTGGAGTAGCCGCACAAGAAATCTACCTTTGGAAAGTTCTTCCCATTAATTAGCAGATATTTCATGACAGAAACTTGCAGACAAACATATTAGACAGAGACACAAATTTGAGTAACCTTCGCTGATCCTGTTAGACCTTATTAAGCTGGTGTAAATAGGATTATCAGTCAACAGTAAAAGGAAGTCTAAGAAATGTAATGCTTGCAAAACTTAATACAGTTGCTGATGTGATTTACTGTAGTTTCACTTGAAACAATAATTTTGCCATATTGGACAAGGAGGGGAATGAAACTGTCCATAAAATGGCAATAAACCAAAAAGACTATCTGGGTTCTAATCTCATTTGATCTGGAGTGTTAGTACTCCAAATAAAAGCTATAAAATATACCTGACTTTATTGCTAGCAGATACAGAAGGACCAGGTAACAATATAAATAGTGGAAAATAATTTATCACAGGTACAGGTTTGCTTTTTTTATGAAAGAAGGATTGTCTGTCCACTGTGTTTTTTAGCTGAAAACCAAATCTTGGGTAAAATAGTCCTTTATGTCAAGAGTTCAGAAATTCATACACACAGTGGTACAGCACTGGTCTAGTAATTTGTATTGTTTTGTCCATCATTTTTCCAGTGAAATTGTCAGTATTAGGAAGCTGGGGTTGTGCCTCAAGATAGTTGCTGCTAGACCTCAGTTTTCTCTCTGTCTCAGAGATTTTAGACCTGAGATTGATACAGAAGATGTATGTTTTTGCACACATTTTGATGCTTTCAGATAAAAATAAAACCAACAAACTGATAAGGTTTGTGTTATGTTCCCTTTCTGATAGGGAAAGGAATATTTAAAAAGAGCATTGAAATTTCCAAATTATATTTTTTCTTGTCTTCCTGTGGTGGATACTCAAAATTGAGATTGCAACTAATTAGAGAACCTGGATAGTCTCAGCAGGGAAAGCAATGTAATATCAATATGGATCATGGGATTTTTGTTTTATTATCTTCGGAGAGATTGAAATAATTTTTCTTGCTTGAGAGTATGTGTTGACTAGTAATTGAATATTTGTGAAACAGTTTATGCTGGTCCTGTCCTCTTGCCTACCATATAGGAAGAGAATTAGCAATAATAGCCTTCTGCAGTTCAGCAGCAAACAGGTGTGGCAGGCAGGCAGGACAAGGCAGGATATGTAGAAAAGGTCCATGAACAACTATGTTTAGATTAATGTGGTTTAGGGGATTGTCTAGTTTTCCAGGGCATTTAAAGCCTTGTAAGAAACAAAGCTCTTCAGCTGAAATTGAACAAGATGAAAAATCAGATGTTAGGAGAAATGTGTGACTCGAGTTTTGAAGTGAAAAAATATGGTGTGCATTTTGATTAAGCTGTTTTCAGAAATGGGATTAATATTTACCTAGTTGGTCTCCAGACATTCTCACTTTTTCCAGTGTAACCCTTGCTTGAGAACTTGAAAATTTCTTTCATAGCCATGGAGTATATCGCTAATAAGTTGTATGGGATCAGCTGTACTGATGAAATTGTAAATTTATAAAAAACGATTAAAATATCAGTATTAAGGAAGATCGCTAATTGTGAAATTTTTAATTGCATGAGGGGCAGAAGATCTGGTATGGTAAACAGAGCAAATAGAAAATATCCTCTTTCTGCAAAAGATACATTTTGAAAGTGAAAATGAAATGTTTTGTCATTGCTGTTCCATGTGATTATTCTCAGTGAAAAAGTCCCTTATGTGTGAAGAGCAGCTGCAGAGCTCAGTTCTGCGGATCTGAGGGTGGGCATTGTGGGCACAGTAGTGCTTTGACCAAACTCCGTGACTCAATTCTGCTGAGCTTAAAACTTAGTTCCCGTGAACTTTCCCCTTCTGGCTTGGTCTCCTCCAGCTGATGATTGTGAACATGTTAAGGTCAAGCAAGGCCTGTATTTTGCTAGAGCTAATCAGTCCTGGAAGAAAGAACAAATGTAGTTTGACTTTTTTTGCCCTATCTATCCTGTGCAAAATGACTAACAAAAACCGTTGCAATCAAAGCCTCAGTGTAGATAAGTCTCTCATGCTGAAGGCAAGCTTAATCATTTTATCTTCTAGTTACTGATTTCAACGAAAGTCTGCAGCAGCTTCTGAATTGTATAATACAAAACATTTTCATCTGGGGAAAGGAAGGCATCTAGATTCTTGTGGGCATAATGGTCTTCAGCAACTATGTTGTCAAGAAGTATTGATGCTGGCCATTGTGTGCTGTAGTGGTGTTTTTTCTTTTGCTTTTTAGTACTAGGCAAAACCTTTTGTAGGTATGCCCATATAAAAAGCACTGCTTTCTGTTTGATGAAAGAACCTACAGATTCAAACAGAACTTAGAGAAATCACTGGCTTTAATTAAACCATGGATTTAGGATTTTCCAGTTCTGCTTAACTGTATAATTCATGTTCAGGTGAACACTTGAACCAGTAGCTGACATTTATGTCCTGTGTGACTTTTTTTTTTTTTTTTTTTATTTAAATCTCCCTTTTCCTTAATATATGATAACACTTTTGAACTCTAATAATGGGAATATTCATATGAACTTGACAGCTGGAATCTGTTGAGTGTTGGTGTTTCGAACACTTAGCAGTCCATGCATTTTCTCCATTAGTCATGTGGTGACGTACTTTGCGAAGGGGTGAAATAAACTGTAGGATAGCAGGTCAGAATGAAGCATAGATTTTCTAACACTGTGTTAGATGAAATGGTTTTGTAAACTTGGAAGTAAGGAGTTCATTCAGTTTTAACACCTTTTTCTGAAAGAAATGTGGTTATTTATTTTTTTTAAATTAAGCTAAGAGTACAATATAGGGGGCAACAATCTCTTAAGTAATATTTTTCTACTGTGTTTTACTGTGAATTATTTGAAATAAGGAAAGATCACACCACTAGAAAATGAATGCAGAGATTTACAAAGTTAATGTTGGCAACAGTCAAATTGCTCTATTTTCAGAAAGGCTTGTGCTTCTCATTGAAAGGGGATTTTCACCTTTTTCTAATTACGGTAGCTACTCTCAAATAAGATGTGCAGCATTATTGTCATAAGGTAGTGGCATTGATGTGTTCTGCCACTGCTGCTTTTTGTTGGGAACATGAGATTCAGCAGAGACAGTGTTGTTAAGCACAGTTTGAATAATTCTTAACTGCATTACTCATTTGGGCAGTAGGTTACTGATACAGTTTGATAGGGGGTTTTCTGTGATGATTTGTTATGCCCCTGAAACATTTGAGTGTTATGGACTCCATTGGGACAAACTAATTTTCTGTCATGAATTTTATTCCCATAAATGGTATGTTTGTAGCACTTTTTATTTACTTACTTATTTACTAACTTTTTTGTTCCCCCCCAGCCATGTCATTTTGCTTATTTGTTTCTCTTTCCAACATCTAAAGATGATGCTCAAAACTACTTTGAGTGACTTACTCTCTTTTCAGGTTCTTGCTACTTTCCGGAAGAAACCGTTGTAGTTTTTTGTCTTCTGAAAAAAACCATAAAAAAAGGAGTAATTGTTTTTCTTTGTTTTCTGTTAATTTATTAAAAAATTTAGTTGTGAGTGTTTTTGTATTTTATCCCTAAACAATATTTAACAAGGTAAACAAAGTTATTCTGCTTACTAAGTGTTATTACTAATCCCACAATTGAGGAGTCTTCAGACTATAGTGTATTTCATAGGAAAATCCTTACTGTTAACTCATGGAATCCTTCTGAAATGTTTCATCTTCTATAAAGATCAGTGTTTTCAATGCTATATGAGAATTTCTAGAGTACTACCCAAAGCAAAACACATTTAACTGCTGTTTGTTTAGTTGAATCTAGTCTATTTATAAATATTAATGTTGTATCCAGTTCAACTGTAGGAAACTAGATTATTTAAATTGCTCTTGTACGTAATAAAGTGATTACTTTCTTTTTATTATATAGCTTTTATATATAACAGATTTGGCATTTTTTAGTCCAGTTAATTTGCATTTACATTGATAGTGCCTAGCACCTGAATATTCCTTTTACATCACATCTTAGAACATAGAAGTGACATAAAGATATGTTTCTCCTTTGAAGGATATAGTCAACAGTGCCTGTTAACATAAGCAGGGAGAGTTAACTAAGGAGATAAAAATGAATTGCATGAAACACACAATACTGAGTTAGATAAAATGTGGCTTTTTCTAGCCAAGTTGGAGTTTAAGTGCCTCTTCTTCAGTATATTCTCATTACAATCTGTGGTGGTATTGCTGATTTGCAACTGGAAGTTCGGGGATGTGAGGGGAATAAGTTTTCTTGCAGAATACCATCTTTAAATTTTGAAATGCACAGTTAAGATTATGCAGAATTAAGAAGCATTGTGTTTTGTCTTAAGGAGCTTTTTGCTGTCACAAGACAACTGTGAAATGGAATCTTCCTTGAGTAGTGGTAACTATCTTCCAGAGCTTGCCAGTGCAGAAGAGGAAATAATTGTTCATGGAAATGCTTGTGAAGAGATGATCTGTGATTTAATTGGTGAGAGTACACAAGAGTCAAGCAAAAACAGTGGTAAACTGGTGGCTGTGTCTGAATGAGTGAAAAGAATCTGTAAGCCTTCAGCTGAAAGGCAGATCAGGCTTTTCTGTAAGGCATCGATATTGCCTGGTTCCTTGGCAGCAAGTGTGGAAAAGGAAAGATAGTAATCTTGACTTACATTACTAGTGAAGAAGGTATTGGTACAGTTTTCCTGAGAAAAGTGGATATAGAATTGCATCTTGGACAAGACTAGAACTCAGACTGCTGAGAAGGCGCTGTTGCAAACACGAACTCACTTGGCTCATCTAAAAGGAAAAACAGTTTTATAGTTAAACCTGTTTTGAGAGGAATCAGGTCCAAGTGAAAACACCTTGACTGATGTACAAAGACCTCAATGTATTTCAGCATCTTTTTGAAAATGGGTTAATCCTGTGTGGAACTTCAATTTTTAGGGTCAATAGCCACTCCTGAACTTCTATCCTGATGTTAATAGATACCGTTTCTGAAGCAAAGAATTACTATTCCTGGAACTAGGAAACACTGTAAGTTGTCATAGAAACAAAGGACAGCTTTGCCAGAGAAACAAACTTAGAGCAGAAGATGCACATTTGGTGTGAGACACTTAACACTTGTCATTTGTTGTGGTCGGCGTCACTGTTCTGTGACTCAAAAGAAACAAATGCTGGCAAAGTTGGAAGCAATAAAATAAAAGGCATAACCTGCCACTGCCTTACCTAGAAGGTGTTTAGAATGGATTAGTGCAATGACTTGATGCATTAATCTTAGAAAGACGTCAAGATTAGCTTGTTAAAAGCTCTTGGGTTTACCTTTCTCTGATAGATTGAAACAATCCTTTACTTTGTTACTTGCACTGCTTTCTTTCCTTATTGCCACATCCAAATGCAAATCTGCTTTCATCCCCCAGTTTATCTTCAGCAAAAACATAGTAATTACTTAAGAAGAAATCCTTCAAATCTGTTCCTCAAAGCAGTAAGTCTTGCTGTCATTGATGATGATAAGAAGGTGAATTGTGTGTCATTGCTGATTTTTTTCTTTCCTACTGTTATTAATGCAGTGATAATGTTACAATTTTAAACTGTTAAGATTTAACACAGGTTACCAGAAAGCTGTCAGAGGTTTACAGCTTATGATGGCTGGGTAGAGCAAGTGTTTACAAAAAACCAAACCTTCTCGTATTAATATTGTATACTTAAGAAAAGAAAGCATAACTGAAATTTTTTGTGAAAAGGTTCACTTTTCTAGACTAGTTTTATGAGCAGCTTGAAACTCTGGAAGAATTCTTAAATATTTGAAAATAGCAGTTGTTGGAAGATGAAGCAGATATACTGTGATTGTAAAAATCAACCTTGTGTTAGCAATATTAGCTGTGTCTTTAGAAGTTTATCAATGTTGTAATCTTTTACTGTTTGCTTAAAATTGGACCAGTAACAAGCAGTGAGTTAATGACATGTTTTCTTCCTTGCATGTAGAGGATGAAATTCAAGATTTTAAATTTTCTGTTACTTCCTGGTAGTCTTTACAAGGAATGTGAAGAAGCTAGTGTATTCTAAGACACCTTTTTGGTCAAATCTATTTACATAGCTTTGTTTTCTGAACCATATTTTTACTTAGTAGGGTGAAGGCTTTGATCCAGAATAAAGCTGACTGTGTTTTATTTGTTCCGTATGATCTGTTTATAAGGGTGAATATCTTCACTGTGGTGAACATGCTGAACTTGTGCATACTGAAATGAAGTGTCTTAGAGGTGTGTAGGACCAGAGGAAGAATCATAATTACTGAAATAATTAAAAAGCATTGCTCTTGTCAAAACATGTTATTGATAGTAAAATCCACAGAGTAGAGAGTTTGAACTGATTAATGACAGCTGCAATTACATGCAGTATACCTGGTTCTTATTGGTACTTTACAGCAATTTGGCACGGCTTGCACAGATCTCTTAAACTTCAGGCCAAATGTATTATATTTTGTGACAATAGTTTTTGAGACACACAGGGCCTCAAGGGCAAGAATCTCTGGTCCATTGAATCTGTTTTGTGTTACTGCAGTGGAATGAAATAGTCCTAAAACCAGCCCAAGTCGAACTGGCCAGAGGAAGATTCCATGTAGGACAAGGGCAAAAGAGCTCAGTGGGATCCTCCGGGGCAGAACTGTTGACTGAGAACCATGCAGAGTTGTAGCAAACACATCCTTTTCTGTTTAATGCCCCAAGTGCTTGCCTGCTAAGTATGTGACCTGCAGGTCCTGACCCTGCTAAGTTGTACCTTCAGCAGTTGGCATGCATTGGATGCTGAGCAGTGGAACTAGGGCAGACAGGTCTTTTGGGTCTTCTACTGAGGCTTTCAGAAAGGAAACACTGAACTGCCCGAAAACTGAAGTTGATGCAGTTCATTTGGAATTTAACTGAGATCTGAACTGGAGCGTTGCAAGCCTGAAGAATGGACAGACTTTTGGTTTGGTATCATTCGTCCCTGTTTTAAGTGGCTGTGACAAAAACAGCTGGAAGAGGAAGGGTAAACATGTTGTCTTTAGTTTTTTTTATTATGAACAGTGTTTTGTATACCTAGAAAATAAATGATTAAGCTATAAACTAGATCAAAGCCCCTTGTAGAGCATGTTTATGCCTTTTCCCACCTGTTTTGTGTAGGGCCAGTTGTGGAGCTGTGCTGTACTATTGCAAAGCTAGCATCATGTTGGTGAGTTGGTGAGCCTTCTTGGGAGGGAGTGGTGGGGCCAATAAGATATTAATTCCTTCAGGCTGTGGAAAAGTCTTTGGGGCATGTGAGTCCTAAGTAACACCAACAAAATCATGTAGGAGCTGTACTAATTTAGTCTGATCTGAGAGAGAAAAACATGCTTCAGTTTACTACATTTTAGGTTACTTTTTTATTCTTGGAGGTACTCCAGCTGGAGAAGCATGAGAGAAATGACCTTTCATTTTAACATCATGATTGTAATAGATAGGAAAAATGGGGATCGAAATATTATCCAGGAAGGATACTTGTTTTATTTCAGTACTTCTTTTGTTTTTATATATATTAGGAATAATATATTTATATTATATATTATACTATATAATATAAAGGCCATTTATATAGCCTTAGGAATGCAATGTTTTGTAAATTGTCCTGTATGAATTACGTGCTTAAGGTTTTGCTTTTTTTTTCCGTTGTACACAGTGGTCTTGGTAGTTTTTAACATCTTTATCAGTGAGCTGTTATTCTTTTGGAACTTTATTTGATAGTCAAAAGTAGTGCCTCAGCATGGCATGCATGAGAATGTGCCAAGAGAATAATGTCACCTTGGGTGTCTACAGAAGCTGGAATCACTCATTTGCGCTGCTGTTATAATGATAAACTACAACTGAAACACTCTGATTGAATAAAACGACAAAACCCCCCCAGATTCCTAGGAAACAAATTTAAAGTACGTGTTGCAACTCAAACTCGTATGTGATTCTTGCTCGTACTGTTTGGCAGCTTTCCCACAAGCATTGTCTATTGCAGTATGACAGTGCCTACCATTACAAGTTAAAGTTACATGTTAGAAATAGAACACAATGACATTGTAAATATTAAAGAAAAAAAACACAAAGGGAAGTACGTGGGTTCTAACTTGCAGTAACATTTTGTTCATGATGAATGTGACATTTTAAATTGAGGGGAATTAGTCAGCTTCATAATGCAATGTTTTATGCAGGTGTAACCGTTCTTTTGTACATAAGCACATGTTATGCTAGAAGATGTTGTTTTAAAATGCAAATTCTGAACAGTTGCTGGAACTTCCTAGGAAGTACCAGAATTTCTTACCAAGGCCCCTAATTCTGCTCTCCTATGCCTTTGCATTACGATGTCTAATTGCATTGTTTCACACTATTTTTTCCTTCCTCATTCAGTGAACAGGATGGGCGGTCCTCAGGAATTGAGCTGCTACTTGATATTTTAGTCCTTATCATTCAGTTAGCAGCCCAGGCTTTATTTACTGCACACCATTTAAAACTCTCTAAAGAATACATAATTATTCATTCCTTTATGGCCTTTTATCTAAGGTGCCTGGCTGAACTATTTTTGCCCATTTAATTGTATTCTCAGTTGTGTTTTCTGGTCAATACCTATAACTTCCTTTGCTGTATGAAGTAAATGCATGTGCACATACACAGCATGCATATATATAGTTTATTTACTTTTGAAAGATAATTTTTCAGTTACTCCCTGTGATTACTTCTAGAATGGAAACTGAGTGTCTGTTACATACTTCAAAACAGCTTTTTGTGAGGTAAACATAAAAGAATGCGCTTAAATTACTAAATCCGTCCAACCACACAAGTTGAACCATTCGCATATGCAACTTTGTATTTCAACAAGGATGATGCCCTTCAAATGTATCTTCAGTGTGTATCTTTTGTTTGAATGCAGATGATTCTCCCTGCTGGGCATGATTGCAAAGATAATACTTAACTAATGTGGCATTCAGGTACATGTGAGAAATGAAAAGAAGTGAGGGTAATTGACTATTGGAACAGATTGCCTGGAGAGGTTGTGGGTGTCCATTTTTGCAAAATGTTCAAAACGATGTTCAAAACCCAACTGGATGTAGTTTTGAATAATCTGTTGCAATTGCCTCTGCTGTGAGTAGGGTGGACCAGAGGATCTCCAGAGATGTATTCCAACCTCAGCTATTCTGTGATTTATACAATAGACGATAATATATACTTGTGGTATATGTATTTTGCTTGTTTCTGATGGGCAAAGCTTTATAGATCTTGTGGCTTTCTTGTACACTAAAATAACAGTAAAATGTTTGTTTTGCAGTTTCCACTTGACTAGCAGGTTATCTTGTCAATCCCATAAAGAGTTGTTTAACTGTTAAACTGTAGTTTGACTATTTTACTGTTCTCAGCAAAAGCAGTAGGGAAGTTTAACAGTGGCATTTCTGTTGTTATGCTAGAACTTTGCAGAAGATTGTAATAAATTGTAATTATTTATTGTGGACCAAACTATTATGTACTTAATCTTTTTTGGGTTTACAAACGTAGTGGAGAAAGCTTGGTGGCAATGGTCACCTGTTCAGTTTGTCATCCTGTTATTAAAAAGTTTAGCAAATTATGAGTATTGGAAAGAACTCAGTTTATTTTTGTCAGTGACTCTTGCAAATTTTAATAGTGTTGCCAGTGCCTCGTAGCTGACCCTAAGGCTTTTCCTTAAGATCTGTCTAATGCTTGAAATATTTTAATATTGCTGCTACAAAAAGGTATAGACTTTTCCAAATGTAATACTAATATTTCAAATAAGAAAGGAAGGTGGTACCTGTAACATCTTTTACTGTCCCAGTATACCTTTTGTCTCTCTGCTACAGATGGGATGAGGGGATTATGGTACTTTTCTTAACAAGGCCACCTCCAATTAAAATATTTTATTGCTAATACACTGTAACTTTTTTCTGTTGCAGAAAGAGTTGAGCCTTCCAAGAAGAGGAAGTTTGTAAGTATATGAAGTTTCTGTCTGTTGTGCTTAGATGTAGTATGTATTTTTGACAGTTGTAGAGTAGATTAGTTTTCAGTTAGAATGGAGGTTAAATGTGGTGGTTGATCTGCCTTACAATACATATAAGAAATAAAAATTGTAAATGAAAACTTATGGGTTATGCATTTTTTTATACCAGTTTTAGGCCCATCTTTTAGAGAAGCTTTTGTGAGGGATTTCCAAAGGGATAGAAGGTTCTTACGTTCAGGGGTTTTTTTGTATTAAAGATTTTTCTTGTTAAAAAATCAAGGAAGAAACATGTTTCTTTGTTAATAATATAAAAGAAACTTGTTTATGGAACTCTTTGAATATTCATGTGGATGAGAAGATAGGAAAAAAAGAGTTGATGTGTTCGGATTGTTAAGCTAGTATTTTGTATAGGATTGTATAGGATTGTTAAGCTACTATTTTGATTATGGAAATAAAGATTATATATTCTTGTATAAATTGTTAGTTAATTATAATAATATGTACTCAGATACTGAATTTAACTGTACTTTGTTTAGATTTCTATATCTTGGCTTTGACTCTCCATTAGTTTTGAGCTGTTTGGTTTTAAAGCTTGTATTTTTTTATTTGCATCAGTCTAATTTCTTTCTATTAGTAACTTGTTGAGAAAGTATTGGGATAAGAACATCACAAAATGTTTTAGAACCAAACTGTTCACTTCCTGCTTTCTTTCAAAAATAATGCTGTAAGATGATCTGTAGATTATTGGTGATGACAAATTTTGAGTAAAACCCTGTGTCCTTGCATAAGAGGTGGTTACTTGGTTTCAGCTTGATAGTGGTGTATAGGTTTTAGTATCACAGTGGTAGGTGAGATACATGGATAACTGAAACCATAACTGCTGGGAGAGTGCAGTGAAGTGCTCTGTTGTTCTGACTCAAAAGAGCATACCAGAAGTCTGTACTTAATAGTACAGACTTCTGGTATGTTGGAAAGAGACTTTTGTTTTAGGTTCGGATGCTTGAGAAGTCTTAGGCTAGACTTTAAGCAAACCCATTATGTAAGAAAAGTCAAGAAAACAGAAAACTGATTTCCTGTTAAGTATTTAATTATTTAAGCATGTAAGTGACAGAGAGAAAAAATAGTTAAAGAAAATTATTTTTGGTGCAGTCTTTTGGTGTCCTTGGTGCTTTATATTAACCTGAAACTGTTGTGTGGATGGAAGACTGTCTCTGTTAAAGTTAATGGCTAAACTGCTGTTCACTTCAGCCAGAGCAGAAAGCAGCTCTTGGAACTTGACCTTAGTTACTCTTGCTAGGATGTTATTAAATTAGTTTACTCCAAATCTGAAAAACTACTGCAGTGCAATCACCTCAGTTGCATTCATGTACATATTGTTTTAGCTGATCACTGAGATGTTCGTTCACTTTCTGTGATGTTGTTGAGGATTTGTTAAAGTATACTAGAGAACAGCACCTTGTCAACTTAATCATATCCAGTTATGAAAGTGCTTAGGTTTCTGCAGATGGTTGCAGTGGGTTGACCCTGGCTGGGGGCCAGGCACCCACCAAAGCTTATGTGTCATTCCCATCTGCAACTGGACAGAAGTGAGAAAATGCATAGTTCATGCATTGAGATAAGGACAGAAAGAGATCACTTACCAAATACTGTCATAGGCCAAACAGACTTCAATTGGGAATATTGATTAAATTTATTACTCAAAGAACTAGGATAATAAGAAGTAAAATAAATAGTAAGAATACCTTCCCACACCAGTCCATCCTTCTCAGACTCTGCCTTTCTCCTGTCAGTGGCACAGCAAGACAGGGAAGGGAGGTTGTGGTCAGTTCATCGCATTGTTTCTGCTGCTGCTCAGGGAGGAGTCCTTTCCCTGCTCCAGTGTGAGGTGTCCCCCATGGGAGACACCTCTCCATGAACTTCTCCAGTGTGAGTCAATCCCATGGACATCAGTTCTCCTTGAGCTGCTGTAATGTGGGTCACTCTTCCATGGGGTGTAGTCCTTCAGGCACAGCCTGCTCCAGTGTGGCCTTCTCTCTCTATGGGCTCACAGCCTCCTCTCAGGCACCCACCTGCTCTGGCCTGGGTCTCCTCCAGGGAATGCAGGTGGATCTCTGCAGATGGAGCTGTGCTCCTCAGGCAGCAGGGGCACAGCTGCCTCACCATGGGCTGCACCACGGGCTGCAGGGGAACCTCAGCTCTGGTGCCTGGAGCACCTCCTGCCCCTCCTTCTGCACTGACCTGGGTGTCGGTGTGGCTGTTCTGACATATTGTTGATCTACTCTTCTCTGGCTGCAATTACACCTGTGCAATAAATTTTCTTTTCTTCTTAAATCTGTTATCACAGAGGTGTTAGCATCATTTCATTGGGCCAGCCTTGGTGAATGGCAGGTCTGTCTTGGCATTGCGTCTGCCAGACATGGAGAAAGCTGCTGTCAGCTTCTCACAGAAGTCACCTTGGAGCTCCCCTGCTACAAAAACGTGGCCATGCAAACTCAATGCAATGGTATTTTAAAATTACTTTAATAGTGCTTAATTAAAAAGGCTTATACTGCTGAGGTTAGCAATAGCTGTGGCATCAAGGGTTGTGTGCATGGACTGTGTTGGCTGCTGTATTTGCATATTATATAAATCTTGACATGAAGATTGAATTTCAAAATGTGAAATGTCCTACGTTTTCATTGGCATAGACATCTAAAGGTCCTGAACAGTTCCAGGTAGGCACATCTCACACTGTCTTTTGGAGCTTCAGACCCAATGTCGTGCCAAGGACACAGCTTTAAACAGGACAGGGAGAGCTATTTCAGGGGTGAGCAATCTTAGCATAGCTGGCTTAAAGTGAGATAAAAGTCCTGGTTGACTGAGAAGTGAATTTTTCCATGCTTGGAGCACCCCCTGGCTGTGTTGGCACAACTCTTTCTCTGGACACAGGCGGAATTCATCCAAGTTGCAGCTAGCTTCATGCAGATTTTTCAGCACGTTAAACTGCCCAACTGCAGAAATTCCTTTCTTTCTGGCAGCAGGATGTGGTGGCTTGAAGGCAGGATGAATAGATGGGAGCTTTCTCTCAGCCTGACTCCAGTGGCAAAACTGACTTTATGTAAGCTTAGCATGATTGTAAACCTGCATGGCTGTTAGTAACCCACTTTGCAAACCCACTGGAAAACTAAATAGGAGTATATTTTTGCACACCGCAACAATGGGGATTTATATCTTGGTAGAATATTTTTATTGATTTGCTTGTTCCAAACACTTCCAATGATAACCCTAGCTCAGTTGATTAGATTATGGTGCTGATAGCACTGAGGTTGTGGGTTGGATCCCTGTGTGGACCATTCACTTAAGAGTTGCCTTGATAATCCTTGTGCATTCCTTCCAGCTCAGACTATTCTGTGGTTTTGTAGTATCAAGGAAATACTTCTGCTTAATGTTAAGCCAGACTCAGAAATATGGATTTAGTTTGAAAACTAAAGGAAACGCCTGGTAGCATCTACACATCCTTATCCATTAGACATTCATAGGGTATCTAGCTGAAGTAGGTAGCCACAGATGGTCTCTCAGTGTGTATTAAGCAGGTCAGTTTCCATCACTGAATTTAAGATGTGACTGTCCTTATCCTGATCCGTTTCCTTACATACTGGCAGAGTTCGTAAAAAATTAGAACTTTTTAAATATAGGAGGCATGAACTCAAAGGTGGTGGCAAAATAATCTCACTCATCTTTATACATTCTGGTTTAAAATGCCCTTCTCCTAAAAAATATTTACAACAGGCTTTTCTGAGGTGGAGAGGAGCCTTCAGAAATAGGAATACATGAGAAGAAGTCAGCAAGTAGAGTCAGTGTCTCCTTTTGTTAAAGCCTAGAGCCTCAGTGCTTAAAGTACATTTTGCCCTAGAAGCATAATTCCTCACTTTTCCAGACTAAATCTGTTCTCTTTCTGTCTTCTCCTGTTTAATTTTTCAGTTTTTGTTTGATTTGAAGATATATTGCTTTGATTTATTTATTTTTGCTGCATCTGTCCTTCTTACAGTTCTGAAACTAATTTCTGTAATTATAAAATATGGGTTCAAGTTCAGTATCAGCAATTTCATAATCTGCTTTCACAAATGTCAAAGTTGGTCACGGAATTTTCATTAAATTAATTCATGCATTTCAGTGAAACAATTCATACCCTCAGATAATAGCAACATAGATCGTGGCCAGCCAAGAATTCAAGAGAAACAATAGTTAATACCACTGCTTGCTTAGGTGCTTGATTAAGGAAATTTCAAGAAGGGCAGAACCAATTTTGTAAGAAAGTTTTTTTATCAGTGAAAAATATGGATTGTTGGTTACCCTTAGGGAGAAAGTGAGAATGATTCGTAGCGGGAAAAAAAAATAAATCTCTGAGGCCCCTGTCATGTAGATGGACAAAACTGGAGTTTGATTGGCAGTTTGTATGTGCACATAGACATCTACATCATAAAAAACTGGCTATGATCATAGGTGACCTGTTATCATAAATTTGGAGAGTGGAGTAGATTAATTATTGTTGCCAGATAATGAATATCTTAATTCTAGTATGGATGGATTGTGCTCTGGAGATATTCTCCATAGCCTGTGTTTGATTCTCAAATTGCATATTCTTTAGTGTCGTTACTAGCATTGTTTCTGTCCTCAACTTTCAAGGGTTTTCTACTGCTGTTACTGAGTGGAATTCTTCTTCCTCTTCATCTCTTGGATTTCTTGTGATTGACAATGAAAAATTTGGTTATGTCTTTTGTGTAATTTGGGAGCCAACAGTTACTATAACATGGCCCTTTTCTCTTACAATCTTGCTTACTTCAGCCTCCATAAATTCTGTGCAAGTGTGCTGTCCATTGTCCATGTTTCCTTCTTTTAAAGTTGTGTGGTCTAACAGGGAGAACTGTGGCTCGTGCAGCGTGCTGGGTAGCCTTGCTGCCACCTTCCTGTTGTCAGTGCATGGACTTCTGCAAACAAGTCCTTTGTGCTGTGGAGAGCACAGGCCTGAATTAGGTGTAAACAACACATCCCTTGGTATTTTATTGCTGTTAGCTGTGTCTTCAGCTAACAGTACAGGTCATTCTGTTTATTGTTATTCTGTTGGAGTTTTTGTGTGCTTGCACACACAAAGATGCATCCATGCTTGGTTTACACCAGTATTAATATTATTACATATATCTGCACTTTATTGTTTCTGGACTCAGCTTTTACTAGTGTATCCGTGGATTTTATCCAGTTATGTCCTCTTTTTATGACTTGTCACATCATGTATTAGAAAAAGGAAGAATCTGGTTTAATGTAATTCATCATGTTCCTTTTCAGTGAAAAACTATGTATACTATGTTGAGGGTATTTTTAAGCTTTGTGATGCCTTTTTACTGGTAAATTCATGCTCACCTATTTGTGTGTGTGTGTACATGTACACAACCTTTATCTACACATGCAATAAGAACTCAGATTGTGATGGTGATGACTTTTTTGTGTATTTAAAAACTATTCAGATACATTAAAAAAATATTCTTAAAAATAACTTGCCTCCCTGGAGAAGTGATGCTCAGAAAATGAGGTGGTCATGCTATAAAGGTTAATTGTTTAACACTGCATTTATCTACTGTTGTTCTGTGACTGCTAAGACTGTGGTGTCTAAGTAATGTAAAGTGACCAGGTACCATGTTTCTCCATGGTATGCTGGGTATGCTATGCCCTGTAGGAATTTTGTTTCAGCTACTTAGGCCAGGACAGGACAGGGTCAAGAGTGAAAATTAATTTTAAGTGGTTCTTTATCAAAGTAATGATCAAACTTAAGTCACAGTGAAAAAGCAAAATTAAATCAGCCTCTAGGGTCAAGCTATGGTTCTGTAGGCATGCTGCAGAATTTCAGGATGGGAGAGTCACATGATTCCTGGTTGAAGTAAAGAAAATCAAATATCTGGATGCTTCCAAGCTTTGCCTAAAGTAAAAAATATTTATGCAGTAGGGTAGTGTAAAACATTTTTATACATGCAAAAAATTACTCTGTGATGCATGAGGTTCAACCTGGTTTGAGGGCTAGATCTCCTGGCTGTTGGGTTGCTGGTAATGTGAAAGCAGGTGCCAAGGTGCTACTGAATCTCTACAAAGAAATAGCAGTAAAGGTCTCATTAGTTGACTGCTCAAACTTTATAGTCAACCTGACAAAATGAAGTACAAAAGAGTAATGGGATGGAGGCCTGACAAATTGGCTTTCCTAATGTTATTGATTATCCCATGTGACAGTCTCTGCCTCTTAACAACCTCTTCTGCTTATGCTCTACTTCAGTGAACCGCTTGCTCTGTGTCTGGGTTCTGCCCTTACATCCTTCTTTTCCTGTTGGGCCAGCAGTGTTTGCAGTGTTTCTGTGTACAGAAAATGCTTAGGGGAATATAATGGCTGGAAATGTGAGAGGCTGAGAGAGTATTGATGACTGAGTATCAGGGTGGGGCCTAGCAGTAACTTAGTGTGTGAGTGCAATAGTTGTGTGATTAAATTCTGTCTGGCAGTGACAAATGTGATTGATGTGTATAAGCATTTTAAAATCAACATTGGCTGTGTCTTCTAGTTTGTTTTGTGAACAGAAGTGGCATTCTCAGCAAGTAGAATTATGTGTCTTTGATTTTGTTCCAGTAAAGTTTCAAAATCATATCACATGCACAAAAAGAACAAATGGCCATATAACCACCTGTTTTATTCTGCTGCCTGGGAAGGTACTTATGCATTGAAAAAACTGGCAGAAGAATATCATATGTGTAATCACTGCTAGTCAGCACAGTTTGAATTTCTAGTAGTATACCTTGAAAACATGACATACTGAGGCAGCTTCTTGTTCACTGTTTCTTTTCCCAGTGTCATTAATTTCAGGAAGTTCAGTTTTCTTCAGTTAAGCAATGTCTGAAATTCGTTAAAGAGAATTTTTAGTCACAAAAGGAATTGTGATGTCCTGATGAATTGCATGATCTAGGCTGCTGTATGATGTATTGATGAATTGATATTTTTTGGCAGTGACGCTACAAAATTTTGAATAATCTCTTAATCTACAGAGAGAGCTTCCTGAGGCTGTGCAATTCCTAGTGTGTACACATGTATTTAGCCTCTGTAGAACTGGGATCTTGTTGGGGCTCTGGGTGGAGTACATGATGGCTTGATGAACCTGTGCTGTGCATAAAGAATTGTAATGAGAGGTCGGAGTTTTTTTCTTTTTTTTTCCTTTTTTTTTTTTCTTTTTTTTTCTTTTTTTTCCTTCCTTTTTTTTTTTCTTTTTTGTTTCTTTGTTATGTTTGTTTGGTTTTTGATGGGGGTTAAAGGTGAGGTATCGACTACAAATGAATGTTTGCTTTTACCTTAAGAAAAGAAGCACTCAGGATGTTCTGGGCAATATGTTTTTTCTGTGGTGCCAGTAGTATCACCTGTATTCTAAATATCTGCTCTCAGAAGAAAAGAGCAGTTGCTGAATATCAGGAATCTGCCTGCCTGGCATCTTCAGTTAGGCATTCTGCCATTACAGATTTTCCCCTTGAAATTTTAAATTTTTTTGCCATTACATTATGTAAAGTGTAGGCTGACTTTCTACAGATATCATGAATAACAATCATGAAATCCTAGTGAACCACTTTTGTTTTGTCTCAGAGGAGGGGGTAGTATTTTTTCCCCTTACTCTTTCTTAGGAAATACAGACTTGAACATTTTTATTACTGTCAGTATTCTAAATGTGTACTGCTGTTTATATCATAAAGGACATTAGTGTGTTTGTTACCTGCAGTTACGTATCAGTAGACAGACTTGAAAGTTTTAAAGCAGACAGATGACAGTGTGGCAGCAAGACTTCTGTTGGCCATAGCTGGGAGTGTACCTGCTCTATAGTTAGGTTTTACTGGCCGTGTCTTTAATATTTTGTGAACATATGGCATAATGTTTGTGGCTCTGGCCATTCTTGCTCCTTCCACCACTTCTGTCCCTGTCTAAAACTTCTGTATCCTGTTAATTTCGTTCCACCCTACTATCTGCTGCCTCCCTCTCCCTCGGGAGTTAAGGGTCATGCTAACTGTCTTACAAAGTTTTGTTGACTGAATTCAGTCCTTTGCATGCTCTGTTTTGCTGGAGGTTTTCCACTTGTCTTTTCAGCCCCTGTGTAAAGCCAAATGCCTTCCTTGCAGGCATTCTCTCTGGGATAGAGCAGTGGAGAGTTGGTGCAGATGTCCTGACACAGGTTTAGGCTTGCAGAATTCACTCTGTTAGTGAAAAAACCCCATAGTTTTTGTATGGGGATAAGCATGCCAAGAACCTTATTGCCAAATGCTTTATGTAAGGAAGGGTGGGTGATGGCTCCTGGGAGTAAGTCAAGGAGCAGGCAGCACATGGAGTTCTTGCATGGTGGTTGATGACTCACCAAAAGACTGGAGCATGCAGAAACTGAGTAGGTTACTTTAGCCAAAAGCACGGGCAGCCGGACGGAGCTCTTCTTTTGTAGGTTTGGAGGAGGAAAATATTGGTCTGGCATGATACCATTCTGTTCCATAAGGGCTAGTCAATGAGCTCTGCCTCTGTGTACAAGTCTTTAACGAGTCTTTGCTAACTAAGTCAAGGCAGCACCTGACCTGGCATTACCATACATTCCTTCTGTCTACGTTCTTTTCTCTGCCATCTCTGTCCTCTTGTCTTTTCTCCCAAATATTATAGGGTTTCTACTTCTCTGTCACATTTTTTCCCAGGAAGCTAGTCAGGCTTAGATCTGTGAGGTTTAATGAGGTGTGTTGAACAGATCTCACAGGCATGTGTAAAGGTCAGAAAGGGTGCAGGGGATAAGTGGGTCCGCATTATTGCTATGCTTGCCTGAAAAGGGTAGCAGGTAACTGCCGCAGGGAGTGGGTCTAAAGGGCTAACATAGGGACTTTGTTACTTTATACTCATTGTGTTGACTGCCAGAGTGCAGAAGGCAGTGTGATTGCATATAATCACGTTTCCTCAAATCCCAGTGGCTTCACTCATGAATGTTTAGTAAGGTCATGCCCCTAAGCAGTGAAGGCAAGCATGGTATTTGAGGCAAACATGCTATTGCAGGTGCTCCTGGCATGGGACTTAGCATGCTGCTGTAGACAAGCATGTTCCTGCTGTTCTAGCCTGAATGGAGAAGGTCTCTTGTGCCCTTGAAAAAGATGTGCAGGAAATATAGACATCAGAAATACTTTTTTCCCCTCTGCTACATGGTGCTACTTTGCCATCAGGTGACTGGACACACCTTCAACATAGTATGTGATGGAAACCAGGATAAATCAGCCATGTTACATTCGTGTATAGGTATGGTCTTGAGAGCCAGCCTCAGATGTTCAGTGTATCATTGAGATGCTGCTGAAAATGAGCTTTTACAGATCACTGTCATATTTTGTGAATGCTTGTCTTCTGGATTCTCCTAGGAGAAATGTAAAATGTTTTCATTTGCATTTAAAAATATGGCTGTTTTATGGTTGACATGCCTGTCACAAGTACCAAGAATATACCCACATATATCTAAATCCAGAAAGCTTTTAGAGTCTTGCTCTATAAATCAGAACTTTGCTGGCTTTTTTTTAAAGTCAAATTTTACCAGTTAGCCATACCGGCAAATGTATCTTGGTGGGATAAAGGCATGGGGTGGGGATATTATCACTTTCAAGAGCCTTTTGCTTTGTTGCTCGTAGGCAGAAACACTGAGCAGGAGATTACAGTGGGCTGCGGGTGTAATAAAACTGGTTGACTTTCTATAGTAATTATTTTTCATTAGTTACCTTAGGTGATAGAATAGATGGTGTTTATGAATTTTGCAGCAGACCAGAAGCTGGGAGGAATACAAGTATGTTGAAGAACACTGTGGGGTTTCAAAATCATTCTGACAATCTGGAGAGAAAATATACGAAGTAAAGTAAAACTTCTTACTTCTGCAGAAAATACTGCAGATATGCAAGATAGTTGAATGGATGTTAGTTTTCAGAAGTGATCTGTGAGGTTTAAGGTACCACAGTTGCAGTTGGAGGGTGGTTGGTATCTTGTACTGGGAAGCTGGTATTTTGAGCTGCAAAGTATGCAGCATTATTCTATCCCACACAGATCTTACAAGGCCTTATATTGGAGTGATGTGCATGGAGGTGGACCATCTGGAAACAGGTGACAACTCTCAGCTGCTTTGAAAATTTGACATGGTATATGAAAAATATTTACTATGCTGGGATTATTTATTTTAGAGAAGGAAGACTGGGGGATGTTCATGAAAGTCTTCCAGTGTGGAACATCTACCAGGAGTAGGAAGTGTAAGTGTTTTCTGTGTTACTGGGATGTAGCAGTGTTTTAAAAATATAGCAGAGGAGTGTATACCTGGGAGTATTGTGAAATGACAATCAGTTTTTAAGAACAGGTGAGACAAACGTGTGACTGGACCAATAGGAGTGTAATATGTATAGGTATAATGGAGCTCTCTTGGGGAAGGAAAATATGACTGCTTGACTTTTCTAGCGCTCTTTATAAATGGTCATTATGTCTGTGGGATTAGTTGCTCAAACTTTCTGCTGAATCTTGATTCCATATATTAAGTATCTGCTTTGATGGAAGAAAATACTGTCTCGTAATGGATAAGGTTATTCATTTGTACTTGTCCGTGATGACAGAATTCCCTGTGGAAAAGTGTATAATGCTTTATATAAGCATAAGGCAGATGAAAAAAAAAGGACACAAGCTTCAAACTTCTTGAGGGTTTATTTTGTTTTTTTTTTGTGAAAGACTAACTCTTTCAGTTACTCATCACCATTTGAAGCACTTGTCTACCTGTTTGTTTAATGACAAAAAAAAACAGAAAGTGAATTTAAAAAAATAAATAAATTTGAAACATACATGGGGTAGCCTTAACAGAGTTGTTGGGTTGCTTCTTCTGCAGGCATATAAGTATTCGTGTATCTGATAGGGTCGTAACAAAGAATAAGTTATCAACCAGCTAAAACAGAGATAACTGTAGGTATATGTTACTTGTTGATAGATGGGTATAAGGTTTTGGGAAGAATCCAGCTGCAGGCTGGACTGCGGAATCATGACATTTCCTGCTTGTGCTTTAACTTTTTGAACAAGATACTCAGATACCACCATGATCTTAAAAAACTGTTCAATAGAATGTTTTATATCTTCAAGGGTTTTTATGTTTTCATTCTTTTGATGAAAAAATACATACAAGAAAGTTAAATGGCATCAATTAGCAATGAAATATAGCTTAAATGAAGACCAGATAAACAAATGCTCATTAAGAGCTTGGGTTTGGGTTAACCCTGTGTAACAAGGGTCTTTATAAAAGAACAACTGTTTAAACCTTCTGTAATGTAGAACTCTTCAAAAAGTAGATCTGTTTTTGCTTCTAGTTCTTAATGCTTTATTTTCATGAAAGGTAGTGCAGATGGAGATCATAATTATTATTAACATGAAATTTCTCAAACTTTTTACAGTTTTAGTACTTAGCTTAAAGTCTGTTGGCAAGAGACTTTACTGGTTGAGATATTTTTATTGCTCTCTAATTTTTTTTTTTTTTAATTTTTTTTTATTTTTTATTTTTACAGTATAAGAGTGAAATATGGTAGGAGATTGTCCAAATCTGAAGTTGCTGCTCTGGGAGTTTTCCATAAAAAAAAAATCCGGCAAAGGGCGTGCTGTGCCATTCTATTGATTTTGTATGGGATGTTATTTTTTGAGCTTGCAAAGGCAGGTGTGAAAATGATGCTGCCTAGTCAAGGGAGATGGGACACTGGTTGGTGGAATACGAGTAAGGCTGCCGTAACAGATTGCTAACACTTCTAACACCTCTTGGTGGTGTCATCTATAGTAACAGTTCAGATGATATTTAGACAAAGAATAGAGAACTTTTTCTCTCATTGTTTGACCATGTACCTTCATTATTTTTATGTGTCTTCCAAGCTCTCAAAGTCGCAAGAGTAGTCAGTATGAGTCCTGCTTTATCTAAAATGCATCTATCACACAAGGAGGCTGTCCTGGCTGCAGGGACAGTTTAAGAACTACCTCTTGACACTCAGTGTGGGAGAATGGAAGTGAGATTGCAGAGATATTTTGCCAGATCTTGGCTGGTGGATGTTTATTGATTCCTCTTGTCTGCAATGTTTTAGGATCAGTGGTTTAGTTAAGGTGTTCAATTTGACAACCAGTTGCTGGCTTAACTTACAGCAATTCAGTTATTTCTAACGTTTAAATAACATAACTAATAAACACATTCTTTTGATCCATTTAGTAATATAGACAATATCGTAGAGCATCAGTGAATCATTTAAAAAAATGTAATTAATTTTTAAAAAGTTATTAAAATTTATTTGAGTTTTTAGCTTTCTAGAACTGTAATTTTGAAACAAGTCTCTTGCAGAATCATGAGAGTTAGAGCTCTAAATAGGCTCTGACATGTTTTGCAAGACCACCTAATCTTTTACTGTGTATTCCAATGACACATTAATAAAATGTTTTATTGTAAATTGTTTACTGGTATCAGATTTATGGATTATGCCTGTAAGTGTCAGTGGATACATGATGTTAACAAGACCTAGGGCTGGAAGGGGTTGTCTAGTGTATCTTTCTGTTGTGGCATGCCAAGCAGTCATGCCTGTACTCTGGGAGTTCGTAGTGCTATGTGCTGGCATGTGTTGAACCCAGATAACTCAGGGACATGCAGGTTCTACCAGAATCTACCCACTGTCCTGCAGTGACAAGGAATTTATTTCTGCATGCCATGCTGAGCCCATGGTGCAGACTGAGCTTTTGGGTGCAGGTGAATGCTGACACCTTCTGTCATTCTCCCCTTCTACTTCCTCCCTTTCCCAGGGAAAATGACAGGACAGCCACCTCCTCCTCCTTATGTAAGCTGACCAAGATGAAATATTCCTTGCAATTGTAAATTAGGCAATTATTGTGAGTTTGAGCATATGAGTGAGACATACCAGATTTAAGTAAAAAGGATTGCTTTCACTATCTGATTAACTTCCTTAGTTGTGGCCTATCTCAAATACTAATGGGAAAACTAGGATGCAGCCAAACAACCCTGAATATACTATCCAGTTAGATGAATATGAATGCTTTTTGGTGCATTCTGGCAAATAACTAAAGCATGAGGTTTGCTTTATACACATTGTGTTGGTCAGTCTGTTGACTATAGGCAGAGGTAACAAATGGGAAGATTAAGGTTTCTGATTTTTTTTGTGTGTAGTTATTATATACCCAGGCATGCTGCATTGAAAGACAGTAAAATGAAATTGTGTGTATGTTTTTCACTCCATTTCTCTTGTGCAGTGTTTTGCATCTCACTGATACAAAAGAAGAAGCAGTGTTGCACTCAACTGCTTCTGCATCATTCCTGCTAGAACTTCTTTATAACCTATGATGCTAGCAGTGAAGCAGCTGTGCTTGCTGGAAATGCACAAATGTGTGAATAGGTGTGCTAAACAGATTAGATGACAGAAATTCAAGTGAAATAATCTGTTGTTTAAGGACTATGACAGAAAGCTGTAATTATTCTTTGAGAGTTGATTACTAACCCTAGAATGCCTCTGGAAAGCATTAGCCAAGAGCGCATGGAGAATCAAAGGATGCATCTACTTGTTAATTGTATTAGTGTACGTGTTGTTAAATGTTACAGAATAACGAAAGCCAGTGGTACCTGCATCTGCATTGTTAATGGTGTCATTGTGTTACCATTATTTAAGTAGAAAAAGCAAGAATTGTCAGCATCTGCAGAAGTGAGTGGCTTTGAAAATATGCAACATTAATAACTGTGCTGTGGAAGTAACATCTTTCTGGGTTGGGTTTCAAGGAAATAAACATTTCTCTGTGCTTTTCTGGTTTTGCTTGGTTTTAGCCAGGTGTCTGAGATTCCTAAACCAGAGAGACTTCAGTAAAGATGTAAATTAATAATTTGAGTCATGTTTTCCTACATCTTACTCTGTAAATTGGCTCTTGAAGTAGCTAAGAGGAGACCAGGGTTTGCATTTGCAAAGGAGTACAATGCTTGCAGTCCTTCAGTGCTGCAAGTAACTTTTTTGTTTGGAATTCTTTCCAGATGAGACATTTTCTTTACAGAAGTTTTGTCCATAGAGGCAACATCTGCCAGTATTTTCAGGTTAATCTGCATTTAGCTTTTTTAGCAACAATAAGCCTTCTTGCTAACTTTCGCTTCCTTCCTTAACTCTGTATTGGTGAGATGAAAACTAAGCAGTGCAAAATCAAGAGCAAACAGATGTTTTGATCTAACTTGGAGTCAGTTTTCAGTTGCAAGGCTTCATCTAATGGAATTTTTGCTGCAGGTCTTTGCCCCCAGATGCATGAAGCAGATCATGTTTATTCCTGCAAAAACTTTAAGACTGCAATAGTGAGAAAAATTTGATCTTGTACTCTGGATTAATCTCTCCTTTTCATTAAATTAAGATTTTCTAAACTTCTGTCTGGATCAGGCAAAATGTATCGAAGAAGAATTTTCAAAGTTGAGCTATAGCTCAATCTCAGTTTAGAATAATTTACCTGTAATGTAATGTAATGTGAGGTGCTTGCATGAATCAACTCAAGAAGGGTTTATCATGGTCATGAAATAACCCTTAGATGCAATTGTTTATGTTGAAGTATTTGTGCTGGACTGCCATTTCCACTCCGTTTCCTTTTAGACAAGACAAGCTGCTAGTATTGTCTTCTTGCAGGTAAAATGCACTAAATGCTCAACTGTTGTGTTTCACGAAGTAGTGTTTAAGGACAAATGTTCCTTTGCATTAGGAGGAAAGAACAAACAAAACAAGTGCCTTTGTAATAGACTTCTCTTCACCTCAGTGGTAAAATTTGCCTTATGGAAGTAGTGTGTAAAATTTGTATTGCAGTTTTGATGGAAGCATACCTTCACCTCCTTTTGCTAGTTTGTTTATAGGAATAGTTTTGGTGCCATCCTGATTCACTGGAGTTGGCTGTCCTCCTTGAGGTGTTAATTCTGTCTCCTACTTTTTGTGCCTTCAACTAAAAGTTAACAGTTTTATTAGAACAACAAATAGTACTTCTGTGCTATGTGTGCATGTGCTTACTTAGCTAACAGAATGAAGCACCAAACTAGAGGTTGGTATCCACAAAGATAAGCCCTTTCAACATCCTTTAGGGCTTAACTAAAACTGTGCATGTCTGGTGTGCACACAATCACAGTTTACCTGTCAAAATTTTTTCTCCATCAGAAACAGAACTTTTCAGCAACTGAAGAAGCATTATGTACAAAAGATACTTTTGTTAAAGGATTTTTAAGGGAACAGATCTTGATTTGAGAGGTGCTGAGCAGTGGGAGTAGGGAGCTGCCTGTTCTTGGCAGCTAGAGGAGAGCCAGCAATCTGTGGCTGTAGTACCCTGTACTCTGCTGCTCTTTCGTTGAATTTTTGTTCTTAAATTATTGTCTCCAAACTCAAAAAGGAAAAACCTGTAAGCATGAGAGCTTCACCAGATAGTTTCAGTGTCAGAGTTGTTTCACTGTTAGACAGTTGATTCTTGTACTGTGTTTTTCAAGTTTGAGAATATCTTCAGAAATTGTTGCTTTGCTTGTGTTCTGAGTAAAATTTGAAAAACCTGTCTGAAAGTGCCATTTAGAGTTGAGCACCTGACTGATCTTTGTGCCCTTGCAAATCTGCACTCACCCATTGAGCTGAAATTTAACTTCTTTGATTTTATTCTTCCTCTTTCTTTTGGGTGAATTTAGAATTTCCTTTCAGAGATTGCTTGCAGGGTGCTTGCTGGGACCTCAGCATTCAGAATCCAGGTGTCTGTTACGTTTTAAAAATTCAAATGCATAGTTCTGTGAACCCTTTAGGTTTGTTTCCAATGTCTTTAAATGAAGGCTCCAGATAATATATAACATAAATTAAAAATACCTTTCAGTAGAAATATGTAGGAGATATATGAGATATAATTAAGAATTTAATTTTTTTTTTTTTTACTATGTGGTTGAAAAAACAATGAAGTTCACCAAATCCAGTTCAGCAGTTTCCATAACTAGAAGATTTCCCCCTGTCTTTCAAATCTAGTGCCAGTTAGCTCTCTATTGTCTTCCAAAATTAAGCCAAGGATCCAAAAAGCAGCAGCTTTATCTGGTCCTGACTTTTGACTAGTCTGTAAAAGTTGTCCATCCACAGAGCAGGTCCAGAGCTCTAGCAAAAATAAAATCATGTGGTTGACTTTTTAATATTGTGTACAGGAAAAGTAGGTGGGTGAGATAAAATATTCTAGCTGTAAAATGACTAAAAAATAAGTACTTGCACTTTGCTTTTCTAGTCTTTTGTAGAGCATTGAAAAAAATGCTACTCCTCATGGAACAATTCACAGTACATATTTATTAAAATTGTAATCTCAGAATAAGTGAGTGCCTAAAAAAGGAATATAATTACATTGTATCCAAAATCGCACATAGTTGCACCGATCTTAAACTGTCTATATAAACTATTGTGTAATGGTTTACTTTTAAGTGATACTACCTTTAATATTGAAATTAATAGACTTTTCTGCAATTTCTAGGTTTGGCTCTCACCTTTAATAAAAATGATAGATGATTTCCCTTTAAAATTCAGGCGCAGATGTGACAGAAGCAAATGATGACTTCTCCTTTAGTATTAACCTTTGTGTTGCAAGAATATATTTGTTCTGAAAAGCCTTGGCAATTAATTTTCTCCATTAAAGGAGAAGAACCTGCTTTTTATTCAGCAGTTTGCCGTTCCATTACTGCGGAAACTGTTTACCACAGAAAGGGCTAATGTGACTTAAAGAAGATGGCTCAATCCTCTTTGGCAGGATCGGAGGGGGTGGCGAATGTTGGACGTTTGCCGAGAGGAACTGTGTTCAGCACAGCGTCTGTTTTGCGCGGTGGGCTGGAGTAGCGAGGAGGACCACAGCATCCTCCGAGGTGCAACGTGTGTGTATGTGTGTGTGTGTGCGTGTGTGTGTGTGTGTGTCGGCGCAGCGGCTGCTGCTGCGGAATTCCGGGGATGAATTACTTGATGTGCACAACTGAAGGTGCCGTTCGCTCCGCTAAAGCGGCGCGGCGTGCGCTGCCACTAACCTGAGAGAGGCAGCCTGCGGCTCTTCGTGACAGCTAGAGGTGGAAGGACCCCAACTTGCGGTCCTCCCCCCGCCCCCAAGAGATCCTTAGTCCATTCCTTTATAGTGGTTCATTTGGCTCCCTCTCATCGCCAGAATGCTGCCCGTGAATGTGTGTCATGATTACAATAGAGTGTGGTAACACATAACAGCAATGAAAGCCCAGCGGGAAAGGCTGCAAATTCCAGGGCTGACCTTGGAGTAAGTATTGTCTGTCTTTAATATTTTAATGGTTTCTGCATGATGCCGGCTTTTGTGCAGTCAGGAGCGTTTAACATACGTTTGTGCTGACAGCCTGGGAGCACTGCAGCTCCAGGTTGAAGGAACACGTTTTCAATGCATTGCAGTTGGTTTCAGCAAACGTGTGAGCCTGGAGCCAGGATATTGCAGTGTGTTTGGAAAGAAAGCATTTCTACATATTTAAAGTTACTGAATCTCAGTGCATGAAGCATCCTGTCAGCTTGTAGGGGAAGAATCTGTCAATAGGCCATGGTGTCTTTCTTTCTCTTCAGCTCTCTGTTGCTGTTTGTTTATCCCGGTGCTGCCTTTTAGAAAGGCCTCTTTCTGTGCTGAATAATAGAGAGCACTGTGAGAGATTAAAGCATTATAAAAATGCTGTTAGTGAAAATTCATCAGGACCAAGGCGTATTTTACATACGTAACTGCACTAATGACCTGTATTGACATTCTGGAGGATTCCTGATAGTTTCTGCAGTAAGTATATTTACCTAATTTAGCAGTGTGTTTACTTATGCACGCTTAAAACTGATTAACTAATTTGTGTGCTTTCAGCTATTTTGAGAGTAGTTATATGAAAATGTGTATTTTTAATGTGTAGTGATAGTAAGTGGAGTCTTTTATTCATAAATGCCAGCGTATGTTTACTCCAGATACGTTAGTCAAATCCAAATATTTATTTCTGTACATACATACATACATACATTCCTGTAGTCTATACTGACATGTCAGGCATGTATGTATGCATGTTACACCACCATGAGAACTTGCTAATTTTATCTAGGTAGATAGATATGGTTACGTCAGATCCTTTAGTATTCCCTGGGACTGCCCCATTCTTGCTGGTTTAAAAAAACCCAACAAAGCCCTGAATGCTGCAGATGCCTGCGGTAAAGTTATTTAGCTATGAAAGGTATTATCTCTGGCATCTGCCATGTGTTAAAGAGAGGGCTATAGGGAAGTGTGCAGCATAGCAAATAATTTATTCTAATAACCACATCAAGGTGAGAGAGCACTTTATTCCAAGGAACAAATGTAGATGTCATACTGGCTCCCCAGAACTACATTTGTGAAATGTCTCAGAAATACTGCATTTCGGTCAGGCATCTTCTGGTAAGAGCAGTGTGTCTTAGCTGTGGGCAGGCTAAGCTCTAGATATTTTTCTGAAAAAAACAGCATTACTAATTTCTCATGAGTTTTGGAGGAGGGGTTTTATCAAAGCTCTCATTAAAA
Source organism: Certhia americana (assembly GCA_018697195.1). Taxonomy (NCBI): domain Eukaryota; kingdom Metazoa; phylum Chordata; class Aves; order Passeriformes; family Certhiidae; genus Certhia; species Certhia americana. The sequence continues at coordinate 20,658,005 of CM031878.1, forward strand.
TGGTTTCCATGAATAATTGATAATTATACTTCTTTTGAGATGTGGCAATTTAAAGATTTTTAACTCAGTCCTCACTGAATTATGTAATCATCATGTGAGAATAACATCACTAGCTGCAAAGGATGGAAAAGGATTCATGTTTTTCAACATATGTATGTGTTTTTGTAATATGAAGTAATTGTTTACTGCTTCCTCCTTTTTTACAGTAATATAACATAATAACACTTGCTTTGCCATATTTTCAAAATATTTAATACTGATAACATTAATAGTTATATTTTAAATTCAATGTTGATTTTTTTTTTTTTTTTTGCTAAAATGTTTGGGTATATTTACTTTTTCCATGTATTTGAATTGCTTTTGTCATCACACTTGCTACTTTCTGAACTTGATTTACCTGTAGAGAAAAGAAAATACATATTTTGGTTGCTGGCACATTATGATTTCCATAGAGTCATTCTCTCATGATTTGCCAGAGTTGAGTCAATGCAGACTTAAATCATGTCTCACAAAATGTTAATTGCAATCATTTAAAGAAGAGCATATCTAGGGGGAAAAAAAAGTCCAATTTTTTCCTCTCACCCTGAGTCTCATGAATTTTCTTTCAGTAAAGTTTAAATGTTGGGACTAGAATTACATTGTCTCCCTGAGAAACAAGTACAGTCTGTCTACTTTATATTCATTACTTGCAAAAAGCTCCTTGAAAGAATATTAAATTCAAAATAAAGCATTCCAGATTTAGTAAGTGTAAGAAGTAGGGCTGTCATGCACTGTGATAATTTGTTTTAACAGGTTTTTGTAGGTCTTAAAAAAGCAAAGCTGAAGAGCGAATTCTGTAGAAGAACCGGATTGACACACCAGTATCATTGCTTGGTGGGAATTTTTAGCTCCTTAGTACTATCACATCTGATATTGGATGCCCTCAGAGTCTGTGTCATTACTGAGACTCTGATGTGTTCAGCAGTGAAAATGAGGAAGAACGTGGGTAGCTACTAGCCTGTGTAGGACCTCCACTTGCTGTGTGTGAGCTGTCCAGTAGAGGAAGGATGATGCCCTTTGCCTTAGAGTATTTCTAGGATTTTTTTCACAGCAAGGTGAATTAGGGATCTCAGTCTGCTGTTTAAAGTTAATGTATTCCTCTTATTCAATGCCAGAGCTGGTTTTGTCCTCTCCTTTTAACCATTCTTCTGCCTTTAGTAGATTCCTTGTCCCCAGTTGTTACTCCATAGCAGCTCCTTGCTTTCTCTGCTGCAGCCCTTTTGGCTGCAGTGGTGGCAGTTCTTTTCTTCCTCCGCCTGGACTATTTTTGGATCAGTTCCAGATTCCCCTCACTGCTTCTGGTCCTGATGGAGGCTAGTGGTGCTCTGGCTGGGTTGCCTCCAGATCTTACCTTACAGTGCCCCCAAGAACTGCAGTGCAAGCGCTGACTGCACAGCCATGGATTCGTTTTCCAACCTACAGTCAGGCAGGGCCTGAAGTGACTGGTGAACAAAAGGAGACAACGGGGGACAAACTACTAGCTCTGCTGCAATGGAGATGAAGAGATAGAGCAGATAAGGCATAGAAGTACAAAAGCAGTTTTTACAAGTCTGTACTGTACTGATTGTACAGAAACAATGACCTTTCCAGTGTGCATTGTCTCAGGTCAGTGCAGTGCAACACAACAAAGACTGCCCCAGTGGAACAGCCAAAATCTGCCTGTTGATCCACAACATTGTCTGCAGGCTTCCATGGGCTGACTGGTACGAACCTGGGTTCATTTTAGCCACTTTCAAAGTGATATATTGAGCCATTGGCTGTTAATAGATCTTGTCAGCTCACATGTACTGTTGCGCTAGCACAGGTAGTCTGCAGGTGAAACCGAATTAGTTTCTACTCAGCTGCTGATGCTCTTCTGTGCACCTCATTCACAGATTATGAAGGCACAGCCAGCAGCCAAAGCAATTCTCCCATACTCAGTAGCCTTGCCAGATATTACCTGTAGGCCCATCTTTGTCTCAGTGTGCATGTCCCTCCCAAAATTTGTGCCTTCTCCAGGGCATCTCAAAAAGGAAAAGTTGCAAAAATGTACAGTGTCAAAATCATATTCCTAATCTGTTCTAGAAGCAGTAGTACTCTTCCTGCTGAAATGTTCAGAAAAAACCTGGATCAGGTATCCACCTTGAAAGATTTTGAAGGCATTATATTAGCATCAGTCAAAGTGCTGCGCAATTGACAACATGAACTGGACCCCTTAGCTGTGCTTAGCATATTGGCTATCTGCATCTCCACTGTGGACAGGACAGGAGTGCTAGCACTGTCTGCCTGCAAGGGTCTGGTACAAAGCAGAACAAATCTTTATGAAGATGAGCTGAAAAAAGTTCCCCGTAAGCTGCTACCTTCACTCAATCTTCACAGAGTGTTTTTTTGACAGATAGCTAAGCAAGTTGCTGTGAGAAGCATACTATAAGCATGTGTTTTAAAAGAAGCTTTCTTGTGATTTTTATGGGGAAATGTGCATATGATAGCATGAGTATATTTTAAAAGAGCATCTCTGAAATCTGGGATTGGTCAGCTGGTTTTTTTAGAAACCTTTTGAATGGAGGTGTACTTGAAGCAACTTCTTGAAGACACCTTTGAAGTCAAATGCTCAAGTAAGGATTTTATGGATGAATTATTTATATCCATATCTGATTACCTGCAAGAAGAACTTGGTGTTTGTGAGGAAATATTTCATAATGACATTGATGCTAACTGGAGCACTTCTGATTTTCTGTATATGTGCAGATTTTAGGCTCTCAAACTGGAAATTTTTACTAAAATTTTCATATTGCTGATGTAAGTTTATCATTAGCTTTAGTCTTTCTTTTGTTTTAATGAATCTTATTTGCTTATAAAAAATTAAGGCCCCTTCCCCCCAAGATTCTTTAAGAGGGAAAAAGCGCCCCAGTTGCATATTCTGTTTGGTTAGATATCTAAAAAAAGTTAACCACGTTTCACCACTCCCGGGAGTTTGTACACAAATATTGTTCCTTGAAGAAGTCTAACGTAGTCCAGCATATGCATCAACACCAGTTCTCATATTTATTTTTATTTAAATCAATTTCATCTTAAGTCAAAACCTGTGTGGCTACTGTCAATCACTTCATTCAGGAGGATGGTCATGTTTTGGTTCTAACCGAAACTCTTTTCATAACTCCTACACTAAAACATGCAACTCTTGCTAAACCTTCTGTTCACTAGAGATGACATTATTTTAACTTGCAGTCTCACCCCAAGGAGCCTGAGCCCAACCCCAACAAGCCCCTGCAGTCCATGCAGTCCTCTGTTCGCTTTTCATTTTTGGAGGTAAGCAAGTAAACTTCCATTGTTGATGTTCTCTTCTGAATCCAAAACCTAATGATCAAAACATATTGCAAAAGAAAAAAAATAAATTAAGTGTGTCTCTGCAATCAAAAATACATTTTACTTGGCCAGCTGCTCTTCTGAAGGTAAGTATTTTGTGGGAAAAAAACAGGAATATTTTTTTTTTGTATTTTGGGACCTAGTACAGAGACTTGAGCTACTGATGTGTAATTCTGTGTTGCTTTGACTGCTTAGGATTGTATCTGAAATTACATAGTTTTCTTCCTGTGATCATTCCTCAGCTTGTGTTCTGTTGTGTGAGAAGTTTAAGGTATGTTCAGAAATGAGTGTGATTCACGAAGCACATGGTTATTTTTTGCCATAGTGAGGGCTAGTAGTGTCTTTAGTGAATTGAGTGATTCAGAAGAACACACAGTCATATGCAGTAAGTTGTTTTGTCCTCAGGACTTCATGAGATCAGAAAACCATTAAGTGATAAAAAAATACTTTGTAATCTTTCCTATTAGGTAAAATTATAATAAATAATAATAGGTGGATGTTTCTGATACAGAAAAACTTTTTTACCTTCCTTATTTTCTTTATAATGCAGAAAGTTAAATTGCTAAGCTGGGACTCATGAGTGTCAGTCATTGAGATTCTGTTCCATAGGGAAAGTAGTTTTTAAATGAGTTGCTGATAAGTTGTCAATGTCTCATGGATTAAAAAAAAAAACCCAAACCAAACCGCTTTTAGTTTTGGTCAGAGGTCTCACTTGTTACTGTGAGACTAAGAACTACCTTGTTAAATTACATAATAAAGTATATTTGTGCTTTTTTGATACCACTTAAAATGTAGTGTGGCAGAGGTGAGGGTTGCTTGGTTGTGTTAATCTGCTTCAGTATACTTTAAAGTTAAAACCAAATTAATAGGTGAGAGCCCTTCTATCAAGGCTTCCTGTGACACTGAAAAATGGAGCAGAAACCTAAAGACTTGATATGTATTTCTGAAGAAATATTGTAGTTTTTTATATATTCTGTTTCACTAGGGAAGAGATGGTATAGTATCCCTTATTTTTGCAATTTTCAGTATGATTTAAATAAATACACTTTTTTTTCTCAGTGAAAACACTTTAATGATGTTTGTTTGATCAATTATCAGCAAAATCATCAGCTGGTGTAGAATGCTTGGTGAAAATAGCATTTTCTCATTTGGTCTTTATTTTATACAGCTAGAAAAACCACTTCCCTTTGTGATGAAGGGTGTGCTCTTTTTCAAAATTTCAGTTTGGTGGAATCAAAAAGGTCTATACAAATTTTATGTTTTGTATGACCTGGATGACCTGGTGAGCGGCCTCTGCAGATGTGTGGATGTGCTGCTGTGCAAACTGTGCTGTAGACACAGCCCTCAGTGTTTCTAGAGTTCAGACCTTGTTTATCCCCCTGGGTGGCAGAGACTCCCAACAGTGCCAAGTTTGAGCTTTTCATCCTATCATGGAGGATGTTGGGAGCAGACTTTTCAGATACTTTTTGAAGAAATAGAGTGGAAATTATTGATACTGCTTAATTGGAGCCTCTGCACTTGATATGGCTGGAAAATGTCGAAGTTCACAGCGCTTTTTCTTAGGTTCTTTTGTCCTGAAATTTATGTAGGGCTCTGCCAGAATGGTTACTTTTTCCCTGGATTGAAAATGTTTAAAGTCTGATTAAATCTGAAACAGCGTGCTGTATTTATCTCTAGCTGTAGAGGACTGCTGGTGTATTGAACATCAAATGCTTTAGTTATTAGTTACTCTTATCTTGACCTAGCATAGTGGAAAGATGGAATGTGTTGGTTTTTAGGGCATATAAATAATTAGCATTTCCTGTTCCATTAGCTCAGAGTACTCCTATATGTGGGAGGAGAGGAATTACTTCAGTGTCACTAATTTTGCTTATATTCAGAAATGTTAACATGGGAGCCTTACCAGAATGAATGGATCAGATTTTCCTGTAGTATTTTTCTCTCTGTAATACGCTGGCTCATCTCCCTCATGGCCTTTGACTTGCACAGCTGCTCCTTGGGCGGTTGTTTATGTTGAAGTTCTGCTTATTGCAGTTGTCACATACAGTAGTCGTCTAAAGGGAACCTTTTGCAAGCTAGATGATAAAGATCTTTTCAAAATAAACAGTAACATCCTGTGAATGGAAATACCTGTCTGCTGGTGCAGTGTGAAGCCATCCATTCTTTATTTCTAAGAGAGAGTGGGGAATGAAGCAGTATTTCAGATCTCAGGAAGATAGGCACAAATTTACCATTATATTTTTGTCTTTGGTTTGAGCCACCTGAAAACTTCCAAAAGCTGTCTAAGGCAGTTGATAGAAAGCTCTTAGTTTTTACAAAGAAGAAAATATTGTAGTGATTTTCCAGAAAGCCTTTACTCACAAGTGTGAGGAAGTGTCAGTGCTGTACAGACACAAATGTAAGACTGGTGAAGAGATAGACAGGATTCATTCTGAAGCTTTGAAGAAGAAAGCATCAAGTAAAAAAAACCATGTACTTTTTTTTTTTTTAAGGTTAGATTTTTTAATAGATAGTTTAATGAGGAAAAGCCAGTTCACCTGACCATATCTATAGCTGATTTGATAGGAAGGCAAATGAGGATTATCACCTATCCCTTTTGGTAATGTAATCTGCTCTTTTGGGAAGGTTGTAAGGGTGCCACTGTAAACACTGCATTTTACATGGGGTCATGTTGTCAAATAATAACACATGTGTTACCAAGAACAGCAGTTAGAAGTATAACTGGCATGGACTAAACCTTGCCCTATGGCACTGAATTGAAATGAAAACAAATGGCAGTGTTACAGATAGCTTGGACTCTTTTTGGTATTTAGTGTTAAGTTTTCATACCTGGAAATTGCCAAAAAATGTTGACATTTGCCTTTTCTTTAAATGTAACCTGAATCGATAATGTGAATGAGTAACCACTATAAAGGGAGTATAAGACTTTAAAATATAATTTTATACAAATAAAAAATTCAATTATTAAATTTTATATGAAACTTTATTTAAACTGTCTAAATTTATATACCAAATTGTTGAATGCAGAAATGAAAAGTCAGTGTGCTTGTATTCTTCCACTTTCTCGGTCTGCATCAACTTTCCCCCCCCCATGACATTCTGCAACCCAGAATCAGATAAAGACAGAAAGCTCTAAAATAGCTACTTTATAACAACTGTATGGGTCTGTATTATGAAATCATCAATGAAATGGTTGGCTTCTGTTGAAAAACAAACAGTAAAGTTTCTAGTGATTTTTAATTTTTTTTTTTTTTAATTTTTTTTTTTTCAAAATACTTTTGTTCTGAAAGTGAGCATGTTTAAAGAGCTTTTAAATGTTTATGTCTCTGTGATGCTGTGTGGGCACGTGGGACACATACATCCATGTGAAAGATGTAATGGACAGTAGGAATTTAGTTTGCTGTTTGTTTTTTACATTACTGAAGGCAATAATTTGCTTCTAAACTTAGCAATATTCCTGTGTTTCGGGAGGAAATTGGTGTGGACAGTGTTGGTGTGTTCTGCTGCCTGTGTGGGCTGGCTGGGCTGGGGCACTTGGGGTGGCCCTGGGGCTGCTGGGGCAGAGCCACCTCAGGGACTTGCACAGCCATGCCAGTGACCAGAGGCACGGCCTGTCCTGTCTGTGACCCTGCTACCATGCCCATCTTCCTGCCCTCTCCTCTGTTAGCTCATGATCGTGTGGCTGCACCAAGCTGAATCTCCACTGTGAGTAAGAGCAGGCCTGTCTTAGGAGCAAGGAGCAGTGGGGGAGTGCTTTTCAGCATGGGGGGATGCAATGGCAGTGTGTACTTGGACTGGCATGCTGCTGCCTGTGCAGCACTAGCTGCCCACTCAGACCTGAGCAACAGCCAAGGTGACAGCTGTTATACACGCTGGTTAATGATTAAATCTGGTGTAAGCATACAGTCTAGGTAGACAGGGAATACTGCAGAAAAAGAAGGACTATTACTCACTCCCTGATGAGGAGGGACTTGTGCAGAGACATGACATGGTTCTGTCAACATAGAGCAAAAATGTCATAGATGTGTTAGCTGTTAAATTTGGACTCTACTGGTCTCAGAGTAGTTTTACTTCTATGTAATTTTACTGTGGAACTGCTACTTGGATTCATAAGGTTTTATAAAAAACACATGAGGAGTACACATCAGAGGATGCCTCCTTTCCACAGTGACATAGCTGCCATAACCACGGATTCACAAGCAGACATTTTCTTTAAAATTTATTTCCACCTTTGCTTTCTGATACAAGTACAAAGTACATTGACCTTAAGGTTATGCTGAAAGATGAAGCTGTTGATTTGTTACCCTGAAAGGGGAAGTTCTTGGGAATGGCTGATGTGGATGAGGTAAAGAATCACTTGGCTCGATTTCTTTCTCAAATTTTGCTTTAAAATGAGTAAAACCTGCTGTTTCATCTCTCAAGGTATTCTGATTAGTATTCATGAATATCAGCCATGAAGCACGAGTTCCTCAAGGTGAAATAAATTAATCTTCTGCTTTCTCCTCTGAAAGTAGTCTGTCTGCTCTGAAGTTATTTTTATGTCCTTGCTGTTCTCTTAACTCTATTTGGGACTGCTTATTTAACCTTATAAAACTTTCCTCGGCTCTTTCCCATACTCTCCCATATTGAGACTTGTGACAGGTCAAAGGGAGAGCTATTTCCATTGAAACTTGAAAATGGAAAGTGAAAATCAATTTCATTGCACGTGTAAGTTTTTTGTGATGTAGAAGTGAGTTTTGAAAATTGGTTAAGTAGAAGCAGCCCCTTACTCAGCAGACATGATCTCTTGTGTGCTCAAGTGTGCTATTCTAGCTTCAGCTTTTGAAATACTTCTAAAAGTTTTCTGTTTTCTGAGTTCTCTGGAGTCACAGCAGAGAAGATTTTTGCTTGTGAGTGATCAGTGCTTTGTTGAGTGCCAGTTTGTTACATGCGCATGAGCATGTTAGTACTGTAATGGCATGGCACCAGTGTGAGTGAGGGTTCGCCTGAGAACTGCAAGAGCTGCAAAGCTGCCACCAGTGAGATGAGGTTCCCTGGAGGATCTTCATTGTTAGTTTTCATCCAAGAGGGATATAGGGATGTGAATTTCTGATTCTAAAGATGGTGTGGCTTTACTTGCCCCATGCTGATGCTAAATCAGGGAGGGTAAGGCTGTATTATTAAGATGATGCTTTGTAAAGCTTCTGAAGTACAAAACTAGATTTTCTCATATCGTAAGGATTAGGCTTTAAGTACATTTTTAAAAGCTTCTAGGACAAACTGAATTCTTCTATATGACTTTTCTAATCCACATAACTTCTTAAAATTTCATTTGTAGCTTGTACTACTTGATATTGTTGTACTACTTGATATTGTTCTGCAGAATCATTTAGGTATAGATATTTTTAGATCAAGTAAAGCAAGGAACAGGAGCTTTCCTCTAACTTACAGGGACAGACAGAATTCTAGAAAGATTACCAGAAACAGAGATCTTTACTTTAATCCTTTAATTACTTTAATTTGTTGGGTGGGGGCTTTTTTGTGGGGGGAGGTGTGTGTGTGTTTGTTTATGGGGTTTTTTTGGTTTGTTTGTTTGTTTCTTTCAGTTCATGTGTAAGGTGCATGTTAAGAAATCAAGGAAGTTCTTCTTGTGACAGTTATTTTTTCTGGTAGGCTGAAAGCTACAGACACAGAGCTCATCTGAATCATTTTAAATGCCAGTTGGTTGATCTCTTCTCCCTCAACTCTCATAAAAATCCTCCTAAAGTACTTGTGTGCTAGCTTTATTAAATCTTTTGGCCTTTTGGGTTGTATTTTATGTTTACCATTGAATATTAAATTTTGAATTTAGTATGTTAGGCCTTCTAAGTGTTTTGAGGAGATAACATGAATTTGAGTTTGAAAATTACAGTGATTGTGGAGAGGTGCTGAATTTGAATTTGAAAATTACAGTGATTTAGGGGAATGCTGAATCTGAAGACAGTTTTTATGTTTCTCCTGTTTGTTTTATTCAAAATACTGCTTGAAAAAATGTCTTACACGTTTGAAGGCTATGCAGTCATAGGAATGATCTGAATGGTGATTTCTTGAACAGCTTTCTTTCTTTAATTTCTAAAACACAGAATAAAAATATTCTAGAAATATTTCCCACTGAGATAGTCCCTCATAATAATGCTTACTTTTACCATAATTTGACATGCTGCTGATCTTAGTCAAATGCTCATTGGCTAATCTATGAATGTTTTTGCCATACAGGTCTTCAAACACGAATGACCTGGTATAGTCTCATTTGAAATCAAAACCCGGCATTACTGTGTAGATTTTTTCCCCCACCACTTTTTAAATTAGAAAAACTTCACAGCAAAAGTAGTTAATACTTACAAAAAAACATACCACACGTAAATCAGAAATTGTAGGAAAGAAGGGAGGATGACAGGGAGTTCTGTTTGGGGCCACACAGAGATTAGGTGAGTTGAGTACTGCACTCTGTGGTGTTAAGAAATCACTGCAGTTCAAGGAGGTGGTTAAAATTTGAACAACTGATCTGCATTCTGCATACAAAAATAACCTCTTTAGGTGGGTCTTGAATGTACTGGAAAATGGTCGGTCTGCTCTCTTCCTATGCTGTCATACTGTGAGTTTCATGCACATGCAAGTTACTTGCTAGCAGCCATCATAAGTTGCTGTGTGACTGTTCCTGTTGACCTCTCACTTTGCCTGTCAGGTGGCGTATATGTTAGTAATGACTGAAATGTGCTGAGCCTCAGCTGCCCTCAGCCTGCATGTACAATTCATACTTTGGTAGTATGGCTTCAAAATTGGCTTAATTTGATTTGATAAGCATGCATTTAGTACATCTTGATTTCAAGGTCCACTTACTGTCCAAAATGTGACAGCCTGTAATCAGTTGCCAGTCAGTTCTTGCAGATATGGAGAAACTGCTAGGTTAACCTGCCAATTGTCCTCTATTTTTCTTTGGAAATTTTGTCAGATAGGGTTGTCAGTGGTTCCCTTTCAGTGGAAGCATTTCCTGAGATAATTCCACCAAAAATCACCAATTCTGCAGTCCATTTGCAGCACAGTGACAAATTTCAGTTGGTCCTTGTGTGAGATGTCAGAGAAAAAATCCTGCAGCTATATTCTTGAGATGGAAATTCTCAACCTTGCTCAGTGCCAACACTGCAGCATTATGTTGAATCTGCATCATTTTATCGCACCTTGATAAAAATAGATGCAGAACAGAAACCAGCGCTGTGTACATCAGCCTTCCGTACAACTCCAGCAGAGGAAATGCTTTGAGATGCTGAAAGATTTTAAGTGAGGAATGCAGAAGGAGGTGTATATTGAAAACACACTGTGTCAGCAGTGGCCTTTTGTGACAGCTTCATTATTTCTGTTGTACACAACACAACTTGTTGCCGCTGTTGTGCTGGCTGAATTGCTTTGCACTGAAAGTTGGTGATCTCTTAGGGTGTCTTGCTTTGGTAGTTCTTGAGTACTATAGAAGCGTCAGCTTCACAGCTGCAGAATTCTGAAAACCTTTTAAAACTGAGTATTACAGAAACAAAGTGGTAAATGGGTACGAAAAAGCAATAGACTGAGCTCCCTTGAAGTAGAAATCTTCTCAGTCTTTCTGTTTTTCAGAGATCAGTTTTTCAGAGATCTTGTTTCTACTCTTGCTTCCTGCTAACCATTTCAGAAAGAAAGTCCATGCGTAGGTTCCTAGAGGCAATGCCTTGCAGCTGTAAAAAATGAAGGATGTCACTAAACTGCTGTGTTTGAGACTGTACCATTCTTTCCCTGATGCCAGTTATGGCTAGTTTATCATCTTGATCCATGAAATGCATCAGTGGTTAGCATGGAGAAGGTCGGTGCTCCTGACTGGAAGAGCTGTTCAGCAAATAGTCTCATGGCTTGTAACAGGAGAGCAGTTTCCCTGGATATTATGGGAGAGGAATACCTCATGGCATGATTTGGGCACACAGACTGATCAGCTACCCCAGTGTCTCCATCTTCTGGTATGAGATACAGCTGGGCTTCTCAAAGTGCACAAGGGTGAATGTAGTGAATGTAGTCTTGAGCATCTCTGAGGAAGCATTTCCACCTACTCCTGGGACACCACTACTCTTAGAAAGTATTGGAAGCACCTCCTGGGCTAGAACAGTGATGGGAAGCAGAAAGCATTGAAGAACCTGATGTTGGAATGATCCCAACTTGAAGGTGTCCTTTTCTCCATCTCCTGGTAACCCAGCTTTTACACACTAGTGTGTTTGTCAGTTTGTGGTAACCATTCTTTGTGTAGTGTGACAACAGTGTCAGTATTCATGTGATTTTGTACATCTTGGGTGTATGTTGTCGCATCTGGCTTTGATAAGCATGATGACAAGCTGAGGTTGTCCTAGAGCAGTCTGATGCTCAAATCCACAGGGCACACTGTGGATAACTTCCTGTTAACTTTATAGACTATGAGAAGTAATGACCCTGGCTTGTTAAATTTTTTCATAGCAATAAGAAAGCTGCTGTCATAGAGCAGAATCATGGCACACCCTCTTGTTCATGCCAGGAGTGATGGAGGCTGCTTTTTCTGCTCTTCAGAAAGTGACCAGCAAGACTTTGGTTGGGCTGGAAAAAGAGAAGGTGGTTTGCAGTTAGCAGCTCAAGCACAGTAGCAGTTCAGCAGAGCAAAGCCGGTGGGAGGTTAGAGCTTCAGGGTTACCTAGCAAAACATTAGTGTGTCTGACAGCCAAAATGTGTACCTTGAAAGAGGAGAGAGAGGTTTGCTCCAGGAGGGGTTCTTGGATGGAGATGACATGATAGTTCTTGGCTAGGAAAGCAGTCTTTCAAATTGATAGAAAAGTAAATGGTGACAGAAACAGGCCTAAACTTTCACGCAACAAAAGCGCTGTAAAAGATGTTTCTGTGGGACTGCGAAGTGCAGCCACAACATTGGAAGGAGCTCTTGTCACATTTTAGAAGTTGTAGACTGGTTGCTGTAGTTTTGTTGGCAAGTACATAGGAACACATGCTGTCGAGTTTGGGAAGGCTATAAATGCTGTGCAACTTCCCCAGCTAATAAAACCTAGAAATATTTCTAGAAGTTCTTGTAATACCTGAGAGAAGGGGATGATGGTAAGTGCTGGTGTACATATTTATCAACTGAAGCCAGTCTTTTATTATGAGAAGCCTGTTATGTTCCACCTTCACCTTCATACTGCTGTTTCTTTGCCAAGAAGTGGCAGTTCTCCCCACGCAGTCTGCCACTGGACTGATGAAATCTGCTCCTCTTGTCAGTATGTAGAAGCAAGTGTGGATGCTGAGGAACAGCAGAATATAGACTAGGCCGAGATAATCTTTTGTCAGCATTAAGCATGGTTATTACTAAATTCTGCAGAATTGAATAATTGCATAATCTTTAAAAGATCCAAGCCCACTACCAAAAAGCCAAAATACTGAGATAAATGAGTGTGATGATTTAAAAGAAAAAAACCAACATGTACATTTATATAGTTCAGGCTCATTAAAATTCATGGTAAGCTATGTCCAGATGTGAGTGGAGATGGTCAAGGGAGAGGCTGATTGAATGCTGAAGAGGTTTTGAGATAGGTTGGGGTTTTTTTTAATGCTAGTATAGGAAGAGTGTATATTTACAGAGATAAGTACTTATAAGTCTCTTTTGGATCAGGATATTGGTATTTCCATATATAAACTTATATACTCTGCAGTTACATGGATGGAATAATAAGCTTGTCTGGTATCTGATAAATTAGGACACTTAGTGGTTTGAACTGTTACTTGAAAGCTGAGCAGTTAATCACCTTGTTCCTACTATGATAGAGTTTTTCAGAATGCTGGAGGCCTAAAACAGCTCATGTGGGTTGTACTGATCCTCTACTTCTTGGTTTGCATAATTTTGTCAGTCTTGGTGTTGACTGCAGCTTCCTTGTTAGAGCGAGCTGATGTGCACTCTTAGTCCTACAAAAATAAACCGAAATGTTAGTAAGTGGAGGGTGAAATTTTGTAACTTAACCTTGGTGTCCTCTGTGACTCTTGTCATTCTCTCTGATGTGCATATCATAGAGATTTAAGATTGTTTCTTGACTCATCTGAATCCCATTCAACTTATGCATATATGGTCTCTGCTTATAGGGAGGCAGGAAGTGTAGAAATCATTCAGTACCTCTGAATCTGTAGAATAGTCAGCCCAAAGAAGATTTTCCTCTTTTTTTTAAAGTATCTGAACATTTGATGCAGGTGTTTCTGGAATTATCTTCACTGTATTCTCAAGAACTAGAAATAACTTTGCTGTACAGGTGGAGAACTGAAATGCAAACAGATTAAATAACTAGATGACACAAGGTCTTAGGCCCTGAGGCCCCTTAGTCATGGGGGCCTTTAGTCATACTAAAAATTATTTTTAGTTAATTTCTAGTATTTTGCCCTTAATTTAGAGAATTTTCTGTCCTGTTTTTATAAGCATAACTAACTAAAATAATCTGTACTAGTCTTGCAATTCTAGGTGCTTGCTTTTAGTTTTGTTTCTGTAAAGCTCCCTTCTTTCTATGTAGTTAATTCTCCTGCTTCCAGTGATCTCTTTGGCAGCCTTATCATCTGCATGTCTGATAGTTAATTGTTTAGTAAACCCCAGAGACATAAGAGTATGTGTTGAGTGTAATTATTTTTGCTCAGAAATTCAGATTTATACTGGAGGTGTGTGCTGCAGCACACCTATAATTGTTTATTATTTAGCCTTTTGAGGAGGAGAGCCTTAAGGGTGACCTTTAAAGTGATTTAAGGGTATTGTAAAATTGCAGTTCACTCAGGTCATTGAAATACCAAGGGTTGCCTTAATGGACAGTCCACATAATATTCTTCTAAAGATAATGTTTTCCCTTTCAACTTCCTGTGTACCTGAGTTCCAATTTGCCAGCTTGCACTGCATGGGGTGCTCCATCTCACACGGTTCTGCTGACAGCAGATCCATCACATGGATTAACTGAAGCATGAAGCCAGATGAGTGCAGGGAAAGCTCAGGAAATGTAACTACTTGGGTGTATATATATTGCAAAGCTCTGAATTCTTGGCACCTGGTTTTTATTCACTGTCATTTAAATAATGATTTTAAAGAAAATTGCGTGTTTAAAATACAGGAAATAAACAGAGTACTTGCCATTTCTGGGGAAGAGCCTATAATGTCCATGCTCTGACAGAAACCTAAAATGGATCTGTAATTACCAGTCTTGTGCTGATTGGGTGATTCATTTAGGAAATTCAGTATGTAAATATTACAGCTGATGAACTTTTTTGTCTCACTGAAGACAGTATTTATACTGAATAAATGCTTTCAGTATCACAGGAGTTGTTTAATGGAGGTCACTGTGCTGACCTCCATTAAACCTCCCCTGTACCCCAAAAGGTGTTTTAAGAATGAGTAAAGTTACAACTCATGATGACACATTTTTCAAACCTATCAAGATTAAAAGCTATGAAACAAAACTTGAGCTTGATTTCTTTCCCTAGTTCATTTGACTAAACAGAGAATCCCTCAAGTCTGTTACTCAAATCTGTGAGCATGGCGCTGGGATGTCCCGGGACAGAGTTGAACATGAGGAAATGGCTCTGTATCAGGGGTAGCACTTCTGTTGGAAGAGTATGTTTTTTGGGACTCTTCAAGCCAGAAAGCTATGGTGGCAGGATAAAATGCTCCACTTAACTGCCTTCTGAAGATAGAGAATTAGAAATTTATGAAAATGAAACAAACCCAGATAAACTTAAAAAATAAAACTTGCTGAACAGTTGGGCAAACTCCTGTTTTATGTAATCTGTTTCCTGTCATAATGAAAAGTAGTTTATGAATATTTTCATCTTTAAAAAGTAGAGAAAGTTTGTGTGCTGTAAGTCTGATTTACACAGATTTATGTCATTTCAAAATATCAGAAAAAAAATTACAACTTACTGGTATAAAAACTAAAAAATGCTTCTCTATTACAGAAAAAGGATTTTCTGCAATTGAATTAATAATCTTTTTTTGTCTCAAAAAATATGGCTTAGTAGACTGCAGTGATCTGGAATGGATGGCAATATCTTAAGTATGCAACTGTTTTAGAAGAATGATTGTATCCACATTTTGTTAAGAATTATTTAGTAATTGCACCTTAACCCTTAATAATGCCTTTTGCTGTATAGGCTATAGCTTTTGACTTAGAAAGATGCTTGATAGAGTATGTCTGGATGTGTGTGACATCACGAGAACATCTGAGTGTGTAGAGTGGTCTAAAGCAGTGCAATGCAGTAAGTCTTAAGTGGCAATTGTTACACATGAATGCCTAGAACCATGGAAGATTTGATTATGATTCTTTACATATCTGTTGGATAACATGGTGCCTTTGCATTTATATCAATGGTACTGCAGCCACAAAAATGGTTAATTAATGTCTTGAAAAACTGATGCGATCCTCTTGGGATGCTGTTAAGTGCTGGCAGAAAGGTACTTGAAGAACAAAGAAAGTAGGATAGAATTATACTTTTTAATATGGTATTCCTCTCTTCACCCTCTGGCATTTGTCATAATGTAGTCAAGGTCTAAGCATCATGGTATCCGAAAAATTATGACATTTTTATTAGATTTCTGACCCATTTTCTGACCCTCTCTGGACTTGCTTACCACATAAAGCAGCACTTCTGAAATGTAGTAATGCTGCTCTACTTGCCAAGATGAATGAAAATTTAGTGATAGAAATGGGAAATGGTTCTTTTACACTTTTTCATTAGCTGGTTTGCTAAATTAGCTCAGAAGGAGAAGCTAATTTCTAGGCCAGAGGAAATAGGCAGCATAGCTGTTAGCATGGTTGGTTTATTCCACTACAGATGGCAAAATGCTAGATTAAGAATAGTGTTGCCTGATGTGAATTCTGATGCCTGATGCAGATGGATAGACAATATATTTAACTTCCAAATATATTGTGCATAATTTTAGAACCTTTCAGAAATTGAGGGAGGTGCTGCAGCCATTTCTTTTCCTCAATATGCTTATGTTAGATGATCTATAATAAACTAGAGCAGTGGGAGATTTCTTTTAAGATTTTGCATGTTACTTCAAAACTGGTTAGAGTAATAGTGTTTACATGTATCTATAAACATAGCTAAGAAAACTTAGAAGTTTGGCAGACATATATTGTACACCCACAAAATAATCGTTTGTACTGTGATTTCTTCAGCTTATTTTTACACTGAACACTCCAGTAACAATCCTGTGCAGTCACTAGAAGGTAATAAACATCGACGTCAACCACTAGGGGGAGCAAGATTTCAATTATTGTAATTAAGTGCGGTGATAATAATTACTTAGTACATCTCAACCAATGAATATACCAGTGAGATATTTTAGTTTGACCACCTTTATAAAACAGATTGTAGACTTCACCTGCTGTTTAGGGATTTTTTATCCATCCTCTAGTGTTTGTTTGAAGTGTGATTATTTTTTTAGTTAGAAAGGCATATAGTATACAGGATTTACAGTGATGGAAAATCCCCATGTTACAATGGATAAGAGAAAAGAATTTTAAACTGCTTTTTTTGTCTGACTCCTGTAGATTGAACCACTAACTTTATATGTGAGGGGAGGACATGATAGAGTTTGCTGTCTTACACTCTGTTTCTTCAGGAAAATCTCTTCCTGCTGGTGAAATGCATACTGAATGATGAAGGTTCTCTCATAGAGTTGACCAAGTGAAATAAATGATTTTTTCAAGCTTCACACTATAGTTCAGAATATAATTTTTTTTTTCTTGAACTCCTCCTGTCTTTTTTGCAACTTCTGGGAAATGCCACAACTAGCTGCATTTTATCCCCTCAGTGCTCATTTATATCTTTGCTCACATGAGAGATTTTCTTGCTTGTAGAACTGAGGGACATTTATTCTTCTATCTATACATAACATAAAACCCCCTCAGCTATTTATCTATGATAGTACCTAAAATGTTTGCCTTGATATCTGCCTTCCCGATTCTGCAGTATGTATGTATATTATGACAGGGGATATTTTTGTTCTTTGGTATGACTTGATGGCTAGCAAAGCTATAATGCATATTGTTCAAATAAGGCTGCTTTATCCAATGATAAATTATTCTGTTCATGTGGCTACTTACATCTCATGTCTTGTTTGCTAGAGAGGGTGTCATATTTTTTTCCAGCTCATTGATAGAAGCTTTACTTGTGTTAAATGAAAAACATAACCTTATATGACCTACTTGAAATGTTTAATGTGCAGTTACTTTTTCAAATCTGTGGGTGATTTTTAATGTTTCCCTTACGCATGAATTTTTTCTGTTGTGGTAGTGAACTTAATTACAGCACTGTTAGGAGATAGGTGAAATATTTTACAAATGTGTAAATATAATGTCAGCAGAGATGGTTATTGACCAGACTCAAAATCTCGCTTGAAACACTTTTTGGGCAGACTGTCTCATGTGATACTAAGTAAGCTACCGTGCCTGAACTCAATACTGGTAGCTGCTAATATCCTGTTTGTCCTTTTCAAGGAGTGTTACGGCATGACAGCTTTGTTCAACCATTGTATAATAACTTCCAGCTATTTCAAGACACTTTGAAAATAGCAATAATTGAATGAGCAGCTTCGACAGTTTCTTCATTAGTCATTGGATAATAATTATCTGACTAAAAAGACTGAACCAAAACAAACTCTTCCCAAGGGATGTGCTAGCTCAGTTCTAATTTATCATTCTTCTAAAATGTTGATGAAGTGAGAAATCTTTCTTTCTTGCTAAAAGATGTGATTTCATAATCTTAGCCCATGAAAACAGAGAAGGTGACTTAAGGCAACCTCTTCTTTTTTCCTGGTTCACAAATTTACTCATCTTTTTAAGTATGAGGCCTATGCTTTCAGGATTTTACTAGTCTTAGTATCACTAAGGAACTCTTTTATTTTGTGTGTTGTTGCTAGTGAACTGCATTCAGTCCTATAAAATTGATGAGACCTTGAGCATTCTATAATGCCTCTGGTCAGTGATTTCTCAAGATTTTCATGTGTTTTCAAAAGTTCTAGTGTTTATTAGTGTAATTGTCAGCATGAAGATGGTAGATTAGATAACTTTTGCATTGGAATATTATGTGCAAAATATTGATTTAGTATTGGTATGGCATTGTGGTTTTAAATATGCACTTTCAAATTCCTAAAGTATTATTTTATGGTGGTACTTAAAATCAGTAATCAGTGTTATGCAATTAAAAAGTTACTGGGGAAGAATGTTTATTGCTGTTAATTACTCAAGTAAGTTGACATTTTGAATCTTTTTTCTCCTATATATTGAATGAGACTTTTCAAAGGATGTTTTTTATAGGTTTGCTTTTGGAAATGTACTCTTCTTCAAAGCAAGGGTAGATTAAGCACCTTTTCTGACTTGAGTGATATGATGTTTTTTTATCTTCAAGGGAGTATAAAAGAGAAAACTTAATGATCCTTAAAATTTGTTTTGTTACATGCTAGCTTATGTAACTCTTTGATAAATAAAAGTCGTCACCCAACCTCTATAGTAAAACATCTCATAAGAGATGAAGTTGCCTGAGCTGCTTGTTGTTTTCCAAGTGTCTGTATAGTGGATAACTAAGCAATAAATGCTGTTAAGAACATGTTTGCAGGTTCTTGGCTTTGGTTTTTTGGTTTTGTTTTTTTTTTTTTTGACAGTTGCAGAATTCTGTTTTAGTTGGATACTGAGGGGAAGTTGCTGAACATGCCAATAATGTTTTGTTGTAGGAAAATTATAGCTATTTGTCAACTATGCATTTATCAATATGACATAGATCTGTTCCTAATAATTTGGGGTTTTCATATTTTTAAAACATTATTGTATTTATTTGGTCCTGTTCTACAATCAGACGTAAATAAATTGCAGTGGCTTATGGAATATGACAAAATACATCTGTCGATCCTGTGTTTGTAAAGGATAAGCAGCATTATCAGTATTGTTAGTGAAAGAGGCTTCAATTTTAGGGACAACTGCTGAAAAAGAAGTGGTCCTGCTGCCCCTCTCTTTGTCTGCCTCTTCATTCTGTCTGTGTCCCTTGTACTGGGTCTGGTGCTTCACTGAGCTGATTCAGCTCACTAAATTGGGGAGTAGATGTCCTCTTAGCATCTGTGTGGTACTAATAATCTTGCAAAACATCACTCTCCCTTGAGGTGTTTGAAATCAGGCATTTCTGTGTCATGGAAAGTCACAAACTGCAGGCACCGCTTTGGAAACTAAGTTGTTTATAGACAGGCATTGCAAAGTTTTCGCCCATGTTGTGCTTTTAAAGGATAATGCCTCTGCTTTGCTTTATGAAACATACAATTTGTCTAAGGTTGTTGTGGGATGATGCTGGACTTCTTACAGCTCCTCCCTTCATTTTCATACCTTTGTCAGTCTCTGTATTGCCTTAATATGCATGTGTCCAGGAAGCATTTTGGGAAAAAAAAATTCAAGTCTTGCTTTCAAGCCCATGCTACAAATAACATGGCTGATCAGCAGGAATGTGTGCATGTACTTGTGCACAGAAAGCCAAGGTGCAGTTATGTTTCGATCTACAGGTCATGGAATTTGGGAAGCTATGGTTTGTGAATACTCTATTCAGGCTCTGGAGACAGAGTTGCAAGGGATTTGACCATCACTAAGTGAATGATGTTCAACGTTGATTAATATCTTATGTGTCCTGATTCTGGCCAGTGTTTATTTTGCAGTAGCCAGAAGGGGGCATGGCTGGGACATGGAGGTTATTTTATACCATCTTATGTGACTTTCTGGGGATTGGGGGAGAGGGTCTCTTTCAGGCTGGTGGAGGGAGTAATCGGGTATTCTTGGGGGTGTGAGAACTCACATGCGAATCATCCATTTTTTGTACACTCTTCTGTTAATTGATGCTGTTACTGTTCATGTTTTTTAATCTTCTTATTTCCAGTAAATTGTTCTTATTTAAGCCTGTGATCTTTATGCTTTGTATCTCCAGTTCTGGTCTCCATCCTGCTGCAGGGGTGTGGGGGAGAGGGGGAGAGGGAAGTAAGTGTCCTGTAGAGTCTCAGTGGGATAACTAAGTTGGGGAACACCATCCCTGAAACCATGACATGATACCCTCTGTTGCTATATATATGAACAGAAACAGTTGCCTAGAATTTATCCTTTCTTCTATTTTTCTTCTTTCTGCTTTTGCAAAAATCCAGCTTTTCAGATAGTGAAATCTGTGTAATGGCTTTTGGTATAATCATGTCTGGTTGTAGACAGAAGGGTTGAACTCTTTTTCCATCAGAATTTGCCTACTTGCAAACAGCAATCTTCTTTTTTTTCTTTTTTTTTTTTTTTTTTGTGGTAGATCTTTGCCAACATTATGATAGACTAGTCTTGCTTAATTTTTAAAAGCTTTTAGGTTATGTTTCAGAATTGGAGACTTCACAAAGAAACCATGAGTTCAATTTCAGTCCTGGCTTGGAACAGAAAAAAATGGTGATTTTTTGCCTTAATGTGAAATAAAGTTTGAACTCCATGTTCCATAATTACCCCACAAGTGATATGCTTGACTGGATTATGGAACCTGAGCTGCTTTTCTTACTCTTAATTGCCTCTTAGGTAAAATAATGAGTCAAGGGAAGAACTTGCCAGGCAATGAGACCACTGAAACTTCTCCTGTGTGATGAGTGGAAGACTTTGTTTTTAGTCTTTAGCCAGTGGTGTTCACTACATCTTATGTATAATTCTCTGGTTTCATGATTGCTTACAGTTCTTTCACCAAACACGCTGTTTACAGGCAAAAACTTGTGTATGTGGCAGAGAAGATAAAGTTATGGAGTTTGTGGAGGAGGAGGTGTTTCTTGGTACTTATGTAGAGATTTGAGAATTTCCTTCTTAAGCAGTTTTAAGGAAGGAGTCTTGCTGGCCATGCTTGCCCTAATGTGAACCTTTAAAACTTCATGCTCAGGCATGCCTCAAAATGAAAATAAATGGATGAGAGTTTTTCTTTTAATGGCTGCAGTAGATGTGAATACTCAGTGTTAATGGAGAGGTATAAAAAGAGCAGTCATGCTGGGAAGTGTTCCCTCCTGTGGGGAACAAATGGACATCAGCCCAAGGACCAGCTTTTGCAGCTATTTCAGCCTTTTCTGAACAAGAAAATCTGACCTGAGACCTAGATGAGGCTGTTTTCCCTTCTTCCATGGAAATGGTCTCTTCTAAAATTAGTATGTCTTTAAAGAAATGTTTGATTATTCTTTTGTGTTTGATCAATGTTACACTGATGTTTTCTGTGGCACGGCAGTAAATGGTGTTGGCTGGGGATTTTTACTAAAGCCTTTGGTGCTAAGTACAGTGAGAGCTGTCTAATGAGAGCTGTCTCATCCCAAGTGTCATGTGAGCCCTTCCAGCTCTGTGACTCTGATAAACAAAAAGGCAAGTGGAAATTTTTAAGTACATTAAAAGAAACCTCCTAGTTTTTGAATCCGCAGTATCGTTGTCTATACCTGACCGTCATTGCCTTCAACATCTGGAGTTAAGACATTATGGAATGACAAGGTAGTAGAGTAATAATTTTAGAAATGCTTTTATTTGTGTACTGTGGAGATGTGAGGAAAAATGCTAGTCTAGACAGAGCTGCAGACGGAGAGAGGAGGAGAGGACTGGAGAGTGGTGCTGGAAATAGGTACGAAAAGACGGAGGAAAGCAGTCAGCAGAGGCTAAAACGAGTGAAGATGGAATGCTGGGTGGTAAAAATCAAGAAAGCAAACCACCTGAGTTGGGAGGCAGCTGTGGAATGGCAAAGAGAATCAAAGGAAGAAAGCTGGAAGGAAGAAGGGGAAGAAATGAGTCAAAGTACCTGAGGGATTAGGTCATTGTTATGAGTGGGAAAGGTTCTCAGAGCCTTTCGGTACTCTTCTCTTGCCAGCCTGCTAAAAGAGGTAGCTGTAAATGGAGGGAGGCGGGTGGCAAAGGAGGGAGCTTTCCATGGCAAACGCCTCATGTCTGGAGTGGCAGGTAGCCAGTGTGACAAACGGTAATTAAGTACCTGTACCGTCAGTTTTTCTGGGATAGACAGAAGCCCCGGCAGTGACACACGTACACCGACTGCACTGCACCGAGAGTCACTGGCTCTTAACTCAGTTCCCAGCGCGTCCGAGCGCAGCCGGCGGGCGGCTTCGACCCGCGGGGGCTGTGTGGAGGGACCCGCGGGGGCTGTGTGGAGGGACCCGCGGGGGCTGTGTGGAGGGACCCGCGGGGGCTGTGTGGAGGGACCCGCGGGGGCTGTGTGGAGGGACCCGCGGGGGCTGTGTGGAGGGACCCGCGGGGGCTGTGTGGAGGG